>VZQC01011742.1:522210-990073 GCA_009823505.1 Rhizomys pruinosus | reverse complement strand
GGACGAGGGGGAGGAGGGTGAGGAGGGGGAGGAGGAAGGGGAGGAGGGGGAGGAGGAGGGGGAGGAGGAGGGGGACGAGGGGGAGGAGGAGGAGGCCGCCAGGATGAGAGCCGTTTGTCTCTGCTGTCCCTTTTTCCTCTTCTGGACATTCACACACGAGTCGCAGCCTCAAGTATAACATGCTTCACCCCAGCTTACCCTGTGAGCTGGGGCAGCCATCCTCATTCTGTTTATAAGGGAAATGAGGCTTTCAGAACTAAAGCTGTACAATCCAGCAAGAGTCAGACCCAGAGCAGATCCTGCTTCTGGGTGTCTCTGGCATAGCCACCAGCTGCTGTGTGGATGTCGCTGTCCCTTTGGAGAGGTGAGGCTGATCCTTGAGAACCTGGATGGGACATGTGATGGCCCTGGAGCGAGACAGAGAGGGGCCTGAGGACTGACGAGTGCCAAGGAAGGGTCCCTTTCCTCCCTAAGGTCAGACTGCCTGAGTCCTTGGCGATTCCTACCTCTTCCGAGCTGTGCTTGGAGGCGGTGATAACCACTTGATTTCAACTGAGATCACTTGTTTTTCCCGTTCCCTACCAGGCTCTCCCAGGAGACCCTGGTGTTAATGAAATCAAACAAAATGAAAACGGGTAAATTATTGCAAAGCTACGAACACCTCCGAGGGCCATGGCTCACTAGTTTCCAATACCACCTCATTCGAGGCTGTGGCGGGAGCAGAAGCAATTCTGTCCCATGGGCGAGGTGGTGGAAGGAAGGGACAAAAGAGACAAGATATTGCAATCAGGAGGTCACTGACCCAGGCTTTTGTATAATTATAGAATTTCATTTCGGGCCAACTGGACTGACGGCTGAGCTTGTTGGCAAATTAGTGGTGAAAAATAAAGCAATTTTTAGCATCTTTGAAAGAGTCTCCAGCCCACTTGGGTACCAGCAGCCGAGACTGAGGAAGGAGGACGAGACAGGCGGAGTAGAGGAGCCCAGGCCAGGGGCCGCCAGGCACTGTCACTCACTTGGCAGAAACATTGTAATCTGGGACCTGGGACAATGTGTCCCACACTGACCGAAGGGACAAGCCAGACCATCCTTGGGATGTCTTCAGAGAAGAAGGTGCTGAGTGAGTCAGGAACACGTCCCACACCCCCCTCTTCCTGGGTGATTTCCCTCTTCCTGAATAGATTTCCCCCTTCCAGGGCAGCATCCAGGCCAGCAGGTCTGACTCTACCCAGCTTCGTCTGGACACGACCAGCAGCAACCCCTTAGGGACTCGCACCTTCTTTTCTTTCCATGTTCATGCCCGGAGAGAATTAACACCCCGGCTCATGGCGGATGGCACAGTGACTGTGTATCTAACTGGAATGCCGTCTGCTACTATCTTTCCCAAGCTTTCCTGATGAATACTGGTTTTAATTTTTTCAAAAATAAACTTGGAAATGGATTTAGTTCCTCATCCTTATCTCATGCCTTCTTTATTTTATTTTATTTATTTTTGCTGTAGCTATCCATGTATTAACTGTACAATTGTGTTTTTCTCCATCTTTTCATATTTTTCTACTTCCTTTTTTTTTTTTACTTACTTTTTATGGTTTTAGGCTAAGCCTAAAGTCCAGATTTAATGGGCCAGTTATATGTTCTCTAAAATGAGTAAAAAGCGAGCATCTGCTATCATTAAAATACTTATCACTGCATTTTCTCAGGCGTTACTTAGGACCACAAAACACAGGGATTCTCACACTATCTGTGTGTGAGGATCTGTGCTCCCAAGCATCCTGGGTTTACCACATGACACTAGTATGTGGCCTCGGGCTCAGGCCACTTGCTGTGTGTGTGTGGTTCAGTGCTCTGCTCCAAGCAGTGAGCCATCTGACTGTGCACATGGCCGCTGGGGAAATTCTAACTTCCATTTTTTAAATATCCACCTTCCATTTCTGAACTACTTTGACACAAATCAGCTCAGAAGCTATTCATAGAACAGCATCATCAGCAGCCCAGTAGGCAAACTCTCAAGGAAGCACTGAACTTGCAGGGAGCAAGGTCATAAGGAGACCCAGCAGATCCTGTCATGTGTCCTATGCTTCCTTAGCCTCAGTTTGTCCCCCTGGAAAATGAGTCAAGGTGAGGCCTACATGGAGATTGCAGGCTGCCGCCATGCCTGCCATTCTCTCTCTTATACCATCACTCATCCTGACAGTGTGCTGTTTAGGGGCTTGTGGTAGGGAACTAGTTGACACTGAACAGGAAGACAACATATTAGAAAATGATAATACAGTATAGGTTTATGAGATGTTCGCCGAAGTCTTCTGGCTAGTCCCCGAAGCAGTGGGAAGCCCAAAGTTCCCTTCCAGCCCACGACAGTCTCCGGGGCCTCTGCCGATGCCTGGGGCTCCTTAGAACAGCTGAGCAGGTGGTGATAAGTTTAAAGTCCTTCTCTCTGCAACATGTGACAAGAGCATGGTGCCCTGTGCTGCTCCTTTATTATTGGACACACGGGGCTGTTGCCGTACTGGGTAGCTGCTAAGTTCCAAGGCAGTTCACCTGGGCAGCTGAGGATTTGAGGGTGTCTTGGGTGGGATGCTGCCCCTGCTTGACCTGCTCCCTGGTGAGCTCCCTGGTGCTTTCCCCTCAGCAGTTGCAGGCAGAAGCTCCCTACAGAGGTGCTGAGCACGGGTTCTGTAATTCCAGCCTACAGGGTGCTGAGGCGGGAGGAATGTTCAAGGCCAGCCTGGACGGTATGGTGCCTTCCAGGTCAGCCTGGTCTAGACAGCAAGACCCCGTTACAAAGAAGAGCAAGTGAGGGAAGCTGGATTTTGCCTCTGAAAGTGAGTCCTTTTCGAAACTTGCATGGAAATTTGGTAGTGTCTTATAGAGGCCTAATAAAGGGCCTGCAGGCATGGGGGGGGGTGGGGAGTGTGGAAAGTCAGCTCCCTGGTGGAGTGAGACTTGATCAGGGACTTGTAGATGCAAAGATCAGACGGTCCATTGCAGCCTGGAGAGAGAGAGAGAGAGAGAGAGAGAGAGAGAGAGAGAGAGAGAGAGATTTTTGTTCTGTTGCTCAGAGCACACCTTACAGGCCCAGGTACCCTGGCCCGTGGTCAGCGCGCTGACTTGTATGTGCGTACTTCTTTGGGTTGCATAGTTGTTAAGCACTCTCCACAGGGGGCCGGCTGCTCTAGCTTTCAAGGACCTTGCATCCTGTATCCACAGTGGCCCTGTGGAATTTTTTCTTGAGCAATGACATGAAGAGGCCATCATTCTGGAAGAAAATTCTGATTACCGTCCCTGTGGTGAGGGACACGTTATACCACACAGGACCCATAGAAACACCTGTACTGGTTGCAGGCGGGGGGTGAGGAGTAACCCTAGGCCAGAACCCTTATAAGGGTCTCCAGGGGGGAGCAAGGTGGTGGAGGACGCTGGTGGTTTTCCAGTCTGATCATTCTAGTGGCTTTGGAGGGGGAGCCAGCATAGTATTTGGGAAACAGTTGGTCTGGTGGGGAGAGTTTGATGAGGGAGATGCTGAAGGATTGGCTGGTTTGCAGGTGAAAGGCACAGGCAACTTCCTTCCGGTCTCTGGGCTTAGCCAGTCCAGCAGGTGTATGTCTGTGTCTCACCAGACTGCATAGCTACACAGCCCCAGCACCAGTACAGAGCAAGGACTGGAGACATAGCTCAGCGGTACAGCATCCATCGAGAAGTATGAGGCCCTGGGTTTGATCACCAGAACCACAATAAACAAAGCAAAACAGAAATCAGTGATAACTAAAACCACCCTCTCCAATAAGAAGGAACAATTAAAAAAATAAGCCAATGAAAACATGACCAACATGATGGGCATGCTGTATGGAAGCATGAAGGATGAACAAGGAATCTCAGAAAACACTGGACATCTTAGGAATGGCTTTTGTTTTATTTGAGAGCTCTGCCTGGGTAGAGTTTGTTGAGCCTGAGGAATGAGATCAGCCTGGGAGGTCAAGCATCACCAGGTGACACAAGAGCAAGCCACCGAGCACACAGGAGGGATGGTAGCTTGCCCTCTGTGGAGTAGAGAGAAAGGATTCTGTTTGGGGTGTGGTGACCATGAGGTGCCTCAGAGCCTGGATGGAGAACGCACATGGAGGTTACCTTCTGAGGCACCCCTCTCCCAGCACCGTCTGGGGCTCTCGAGCCTCGTCCTTCCCTTCCTAGGCTTAGCTTTCCCGTTAGCTGTGATGACTGACTCAGTCTTGGCTGCCGGAATGTCCAGCTTGGTTTCTGTGAAAGTCCATCTACAGCCCGCTCTCATCTTCCATCTGCTGTCCCTCATCCGACTCCCCTCAGTGGAGAAACAGGGAGAGCGGACTCCAGATGCCTCTCCCCTGCCCTTTCCTCCTTTGTCTGCTGTTGCTGAGTGTCCTGTCCCCGAGCGTAGAGCTCCAGGTGGGAGAACAGAGGTCAGTACTCAACGGGCTACTTACAAGGCAGGTGCAGGTACCACCAGGAAGTGACACGTAACACTGGCATTGACAGGGCATTGTGGTTTCCTCTGCAGGGTTGTGGTCAAGCTTCTGGACATGGACTACGCCCTCTCCAATGACCTTAAGGGACTTCCCTTTGGCTCCACTTCCTTGGAGGGTACAATATAGCTGGCAGATGTGGCATCTACATGGTATCTTGAGATGGCTACTTCCCTTGGCTTGTATTTGGTCCAGAGGAAACTCCTGCATCTTTCAACACTGAGCTAGGGTAGGATGGGTTGCTGGCTGCTGACCTGTCTCTACACCTTGAGGTGGAGGGTGGCCCAGCCTGCTGCTCAGTTTTTCTAGGGTAAAGTGCACCCTGAACTTCTGTGTACATCTGTGCTCTTACAGGCACACACTTGGCCTATAAAAGCCCCCAGGACTTTCTGCTGTTAATGCCTGTGACTTGGTTCTTGGCTTTTCTCGGTGCTGATGGCTTAGCTCAACCTGCCAGGGGAGTTGACACCACTGGGAGGAGCTCTCGGCCAGAGATGAACAGAAGGTGATGGATGAACCACCCCCTCTAGTGTACTTGCTCACAGGTAGGATTAAATGTGTGAGTGTGATGCCCAGAGGACCTCTGGTCTGAGATGGAGGCCTTCGAGGATGCTTGCTGTAGAGTAGGCTCAGTGTAGAGACTTCAGTGGTAGAGAAAATCCCAATAACTGGCTTGTTTCAAAAGTGTAACTGATACCATGAAACTCAGAGATTTGACTCCCAGGTGTGTACAGGACAGCACTGTGCTTATTTTTTTCACCAACACACACAGGTACAGTCACACAAACACATGCATACACACACAAGCAATGCTATTCATAATATCACAAAACCAAAAAGACACTGATGTCCACAAACAATAAAAGAGGTTAATTATATTGTCATGTAACAATACAGTGGATTACTACATACCGATGAAAATATATGAATGCCACCTCATGTGACTATGTGGGTGGAACTCACAAGCATGGTATTGAGCCTAAGAAGACAGAAACCAAGAGGTACATACTGTGTGGCTCCATTTATCTCATCTTTAAAACCAGATAGAGTCAGTCAGTGATGTAGAAGTCAGGGTGGTACTAATCCTTGGGAGGGGAGGCTGTGACTGGAAAATGCCATGAAGAAGCTTCTAGAATGCTGGTTATGTTCCATTTCCTGGTCAGGATGCTGGGCAGTGGGAGTGTGTCCACATCATGAGAATGAACACATCTGCACGCTCAGGATTTTTCTGCCTCATTATTCAACAGGCTTCAATTTCTATATAAATAGGTCAACACCATTCTGGTATAAAACTGCTGGGGGCAATGGAGAGAGGGAAGCGATCGTGTTCTGAGGGGGCTCCAGGAATCAGCAAGTGTGCGCTGGTGGGATTTGGAAAGCACCCCTCAGGTAGGGCTTCTAGTGTGTCTGATCAGGGGAAACACAATTTATGACTGAACGGGTAAGAATTCATTGAGGGCATTCTCTTGGAACATGGGACTTAATGTTTTGGCAAGGGCCCTAGGAGATGAGTCATTGCAGAGGCTCTAAGAAGCCTAGAGGAAGCTAGCATCCATCCTAAGATGATGTACAGCTACCACAGCAGATGGCAGAGGAAGGGGAAAGATGAAGAAACGGGGACGGGCAGGACGTGAAGTCAGGAGATCCATTGGAGGACGAGGCTTTAGTGAGAAACTCTACAACAACACCAGGGATGTGAAACACTGAGCATCTAAGGCTTCCAGAGTTGCATCCACTGTGTGCGTGAAGGCTGCTGGGAAGAGGGACAGCAGCAGGCAGGGCTTACTAATCCGCCTGAGGATAAATTAGAAGCCATGGGCTACAGGGATCCCAATGACTGGCCCTCGTGGGGTGGCCATGTGGCTCCATCTCTAAGGAGGCCAGAGTAATGGAAACCGCTGTCCCCGAGGCAAATTTAGTCAGGCAGTTAACAAGCCTCCCACGCTGCATGTTCATAATCACCAGGCAATGTGGAAGGATACATCTGAACTCCTGCTTCCAGACAAGATGGAGCAGCGCATTTCGGGTTTTCATCTGTGGATGGCATCTGAGAACTGCTGGTTTCTGAAACCAGAGGCCATGAAGGGGATGGTGCCTGAGAAACAGAAATCGGAGAAGGAAGCCTCATGTTTGCCCCCACTTACTGCCACGACACAGGAAGAGAGGAACCTCAGATGCCCCTATGCAGAAAACTGAGCTGAAAGTGTAGACTTCTAAGCTGGCTATTTGGTGGGATGCACAGAGGAAAGTCTAGAGCTCTCCAGAAGACTTCCCAGGGGCTTCATATGTTCCTGTATGTACAGAAACTGCTCCTGCTGAGATGAGGCATCTGAAGGGACTGTAGGGAATTGCCCTCAATTTGGTTGTTAGCCTGAACCTTTAAGAGCTGAGCTATCTATCCCTCCAACCCATAGCGTTCTATTTGGGAAGAGCTTGTTCTCGTTACATTGTGAAGAACCCCACGATTCCTGGGCACTGGGTAGAAACTCGGAATCTACACTCAGAATACAATTAGCATGGCTCTGCTCCTGCCTAGCAAATCACAAAAGCTGACCCCAGAGACGCAAACTGCATCCAAGTTACTGAAGTCTATCCAAAACAAAGCTGAGGAGCATGTCTGAGAACATTCTACAAAGCAAAACTAATACTGTTTATTGGGTCAAGGGGGTGATGCCTGCCTCGGCTACATAAAAACCCCTGCTCAATCCTAGAAACCTGACTCTAGCTGCCCCCCCAAACCCTGCTTGGCATTCAGTTAAATTGACCAGATATGAATAAAATGCATGAAACCAATTTTCACCAAATGAGTCTGTCAAACGAAGTTGACTAGAAGTTAGAATTAGCAGACAAGGTCAATAAATAATTATTATATTTGTATTGTACGTATTTAAAATAATTAAATACTTAAATTTAAGTATTAAATTTAAATAATTTAAATTAAATACTTAAATTTAAGTATTAAATTTAAATAATTTAAATTAAATACTTAAATTTAAGTATTAAATTTAAATAATTTAAATTAAATACTTAAATTTAAGTATTAAATACTTAAAATTAAGCAACTGTAAAGAAACCATAAAGACTCAACTGAGCTTCTGGATCTCAGTATGTAGGATGGAAATCTATTCATGGGATGACTAGTAGATTACATATTACAGAAAAAAGGTTAATCATCCCTTTATCCAAAGTTATGCTTTCTGTGGTTCCAGAGACCTGTGGCATTAAATGATAAAAACTCCAGATGTAATCAATTTCTAGTTTCATCAAAATATAAACATTTCCCTGGAGTGAGGCGTCTCCTGGGGTCCCCGTGTGTGCTCCACGGACTAAGGAGGAGCACCCAAGAGAACTGAAGATGCAGCCACAGGAACTGTCTAAACTAACGCGAGCCACTGAGAAGAGATGACAAGCATGGCACCAGTGGCCTGCGGGACAACCTCAGGTGACCTGTATACATGGATGGAGTCCTCTCAAGGACAGAAGACTGAGGAAGGGGAAAGCTCTTTTGAAGAAATAATGGATAAAATGTCTCTTAAATGTTGGACAAATCCACAGACTCAGGCCATTAAACTAAATAGAATGAAGCACAAGAAAGATGTAGAAATCCACACAAAGGAATGTCATAATCAGACTATCCAAAATGCATTATAATGATGAACATTAAAAAGTAGGGGAGGGAGCTGGGCATGGTGGTATATGTCTTTCATCTCAGCAGGTAGATCTCTGTGAGATTAAGGGCAGCCTGGTCTACATATCAATTCCAGGCCAGCTGGGGCTACAGGGAAACCATGTCCCCAAAAAAATAACACCACCACCACCACCAACAACAACAACAACAACGACAACAACAAAGCAGTACTTTGGGGCTGGAGAGATGACTCAGCAATTAAGAGCATTTGTTATTCTTGTAAGAAGCCCGGGTTCAAATCCCAGCACCCACATGGGGGCTAACAACTATCTGTAACTGCAGTTCCAGGGGATTCGGGACTGTACTGTGTCCTCCTCTGGCATTGCATGACACGGGTGCACTTGCATACATGCATGCAATACATGCATACACATAAAATAAAAATAAAGCAAAAGAAATTAAAATTTAGAGTAGTCTAAAAGCAGGGGAGGGGGAATAAAGGAGGAAAAAATGTGTTCTGTACAGGAAGAGTGACAGCGGAGCCCTATGTAGAAGCAATGCAAGTTTTTTGGCTTTTTGCTTTTTTGGTTTTTTGACAGTTTCCTCAGTCACAGCCCACTTAGAAGTCACAAAGTGGACCAGAGTGGCCTCCATCTCCCAGAGATCCACCTGCCTCTGCCTCCCGAGGGCTGGGATTAAAGGTGCAGGCTACCATGCTTGTGTACAATGGAAGTTTTGAACAGAACAGAAGGAAAATAAAAATCTGTGAGCTCAGAATCCAACATTTAGATGTTATCTTTCAAAGAAGGAGAATGGAGTCTTGGGCAGAGGCAATGGCCTGGCTGACTGGCAGCATCCAGAAGGAGAGGACTAGAGGGCTGCCAACAAGGAGCTAAGGGAGAGACTCAATATGAAGATTGTATCGGATGCCATGAGTTCTGGAGATTTTGTATCATGTCTACCACAGTGGCACTGAGCAACTGAGGAGACTGAGACTAGGTTGACTTTTTTGTTGTTGCCTTTTTGAGACAGGGTCTCCTTGTAGCCACAGTTGGCCGCTATGTAGTCCCGGCTGGCCTGGAACTCACAGAAATCATCCTGCCTCTGCCTCTCAAGTGCTGGGATTAAAGGTGTGTGCCACCACATCCAGTGACTCAGTTGATTTTAATTACCTTTTACCACAGGCCACCAAAGAGTGGGTACAATGGATGCCTGAGCACAAGGGCCATGACTGCAGGGGTGAAGGTTAGCATAGCATAGGCCCTAGGTCAGGAATTCCTACTTCAGATGGACAGTGTAGTTACTGCTGCCCTTGGATTCCTGACTGCTGGCAAGCACGATAAGCCAGCGCCCAACTCTTTGACAGTACTATTCTTCAAGGAGTCCAGTGGGCCACTGGGCTACAAGTTGACTAAAATGGGCCCCTTCTGGAAGACATTAATTGCTTTTTCATTGCAGTGTGTGCCTGTTAGTTTTTGTCAATTTGACACAAACTAGAGTCACTTGGAAAGAGAGAACTCGATTGTGGAATTTCTTCCTTTGGATTGGCCTGTAACATGTCTGTGAGGCATTTTCTTAAGTGCTAAGTAATGTCAGAAGGCCCCGCCCACTGTGGGAAGTGTCATCCCTAGGCAGGTGGGTGTGGGCTGTACAAGAAAGGTAGCTGAGCAGGCAGGAGAAGCCAGCCAGTAAGCAGCGTTCCTTCATGGTCTCTGCTTCAGCTCCTGCCTCCAGGTTCCAGCCCTGAGCTCCTGTCCTGGCTTCCACCCAGGATGGGCTGCAGCCTGTAAGGTAAAACAAAGCCTTTCTTCTCCAAGCTGGCTTTGGTCGGTGTTTTATCACAGCAATCGAAAACTGACTGAAACACCATGACCAAAATCAACTTATGGAAGACAGAGTGTATTTTGGCTTTTGGCTCCAAGGGAGAGTCCATCCCGGCAGGGGAGGCGTGGCAGTGAGCCTCCAGACCCAAGCTGAGAGAGCACATCTTCTTTATGTGCAAAAAGCAGAGAGAAAGGACTGAAGTGGGCTAAGGCTATAAACCCATAAAGCCTGCCCCCAGGGAAACACATGCTTCATCCAGACTCCTCCTCCTGAGGACGCCATAACTGCCCTAAGCAGCATGACCGACAGGGCCATTCCTATTCAAACCACCGCAACTCTCCTACAGGGATAGATTCCCACTACAAGCAGGAGGCTATTGTTTCTTGCCAGCACAACTCTCCAGGATTCCATGGAATGCCTGACTCACACATGGAATCTTACACAATGGAGCTACTGCCCAGGGGACATGGTGAAGGAAGTGTAAGACTGAGCCAGGGATCCTGGGGTCTATTGCTTGAATTGTATAGCCAGAGTATCCTGAAACAACTGACCTCATAGAGTGCTAGCCTTCTAAATGCACAACTGCTGTGTCTACTGGAAGCCAGGAGTCAGGTGCCATTCTTCAGAATGGTATTCAAACCGTGCTTTACACCAGGCATTGCTAATGGTGCTGGATTCTTCACAGGAAAACACATGACTCAGGAATTTCCACACCACCCCTGATGACCCAGCAGGGGGCCCTCTGCTTTACATCCTCCTAATTCTGGATTTAGCTGGGAATAAAGATCCTGGTTCCTAAAGGATTGAATTCCAAGCTATAAGTGCCACCAAGGTGCCTCGGAGAAGACATTCAGGGACAGTAGGCAAGAAGAGGAACAAGATGGTGGCAAAGCTAGCTGATCCCAGCTTCAGGAAAGGTCTGGTTTGCATCATGGGGGCAAAGGGACTGTGTGTGGAAGCAGGTGATGCACTTAAGTGCCGCCTGGTGCTCCCGTGCCCCTTAGCTTTATGCTCATATCTGAAGACGAGCACAGAACCCGAAGTGTGTGATTGTCAATGGCCCTCACGCTTCAGCAGTAAAGGCTTGGCTCGTGCCGTCAAATAAACCTTCAGAAATTGCAGAGGATGGGAGGGCAGTGGGTGAGGGTGAGGGCGGTGGTGAGGGCAGTGTGAGGGCGAGGAGGAAAAATGCCGTACGCCATTCTGAGACCAGTGCAGTGATGAGTTTTGAATAGAGACTCATGGAAACCATGCAGGAGCTTCCCCTAAGCATGCAAAAATGGAGCAAAAATGGAAGAGTGTTGAGGAGATGGCTCAGTGGTTAAAGTGTCTAAGGACTGGAGTCAGGATTCCCAGAATCCCTGTGAACACCGGCGGGTGTGGCAGCCCACCTGTAATTCTGGTTGTGGAAGCTGGAGACAGATCCCCAGAGCTACCAGACTAGCTGTATCTGTGAGCTCTGAGTTTGACTGAGAGACCCTGTTTCAATGAAGAAGGTGGAAGGGCCATTGAGGATGAGTCCCAGCATCAGCCTCCAGCCTCTCTGTACCCATGTACACTAATGTGCATGCACCCCTATACACGTGTGCTCACATACATGCAAAAATGCACACACATATGCACACTACATATACACATGAAAATGTTAGTAGGGCTCCATCTGTGTCTTTGGAAGTATGTGGTGTTTACATGGCATCAGACCAGGAAGCAGAGCATTTGGGCTGGAACCATGGGTGGGTGCAACTTTCACAGGCCCACCTCAGCTCAATGACTCCTCCAGGCAGGCCACGCCTCCTAAAGGGTCTACGGCCTTCAACGTGTTCCGCAAACTGGACCGAATCCAAGAGCCTTGGATCCATTTCAGATTCAGAGCATAACAAAGAGGAATCAGGCCAGCATGTGCAAGCTTTCTTCTCCCCGCCGCAGTCACCTGTGGGCACCAGCTCGGGCCCACATGAGTGGCTCTACGTGGGGTCTCCAGGCCTCAGTCTTGGGCTAGGGCTGCGTCACTCTCTGTAGTCTGGGGCTTCCAACTTCTTAGATTGAGCTTTACCGTTCTTTGGCTCTATAGCCTAGATGGCCATGGAGGGATGACCAGCGTCTGATCATGCGAGTCAGTCTAACAATTCTCCTCCATCATTACATGTCCATAGTTCGGTTCCTTAAGAGAACCTTGGCTTCCGCCCTTTCTTTCCTTTCTCAGGCACTGGACATGCACTGGGGCCTGAAGGTTCACTGATCTTTCTCCTGCTCCTTCCCTCAGGAGCATTTTTCTGAATAAATTCCTTCCCATCCTGCCTTGTCCTGGGATACCTAAATTGCCACAACTTTTCCCCCCATCACCCACCACTGTCTCCTTCCCTCAGTCTCCTTTTATGCCTCTGGTTTTAATTACTGACTCTCTATATTGGGGTCATCTGTATGCATGCAGATGGGGTGCTATTCAGGGTCCCCGAACCGTCTGCTGCTCTGTGGTGCACATGGCAAGTAGTCACAATCTGGAAGCCGGACGTGGTGGCACACGCCTTTAATCCTAGCACTTGGAGGCAGAGGCAGGTGGATCTCGGTAAGTTCAAGGCCAGCCTGGTCTACAGAGCGAATTCCAGGCCAACTAGGGATACCCTGTCTCAAAAAGACCCCCCTCCAAAAAAAAGAATATTCTGGAAGCAGTGGAAAACTGAGGAATTGTCAAACATCTGGTAATATCTCACAGAAATTCCAATGCTCCGCCTTTTGAAACTGGTGACTGAGGACCTGGCATTGCCACCAGCCCGGATCCCTAAGACTCTGGCTGGCTGTTCAGAACACATGGCAGGGTCCAGCATAGGGGATGGCAGCCAGTTGGGAGGGGCTGAGGTCCCGGGCTACATCCCGCTGGAAGCAGATCGTTCGCACAGGCTGGGGAGGAGACGCCTCTCCCTCGAGTGGGAGCTTCAGGAGGAAAAGCATGTCCCTGAAATAAATAGCGAGTGTGGTGTTTATCATCAGAGTGAGAACGCATGAAATGCTGTAATTAACCAGCAGGGGTGGGGACCAGACGGTGCCAGACGGGTTCTTTGAAGATGAAAGTCATTAGATTTCAATAAAAATCTAGTAGGCAGCATCCCACCGTCGGGAAGATTTAACCTACATCATAGAGCAGAGCAAGCAATTGATAGTATGATTGATAATAACTTGATTGTAGTAATTGCTGAGGGCAACTTGCAAATAGTCAGATCAGTGGGAAGCAGGCTGGGAGTCAATGGCATCTTTGGTGGGCAGAATTTTCTTAAATGTTGAAGTTCTGTGTATATTTGGAGTTTTTCTTTTTATCATTATGTGCTTGTTTTACTTATCTTTTTTTTTTTTTTTTTTTTGGCCAGGGGAATCCGGAAATCTCTTTAAGAGTTGGTGATCTAGAGCTGGTGCGCTGTGGAATCACACCCAAGCAAACTATCCAGGAAAACACAGCTAGAGTCCCCTTTGGGTGAAATCCCTGATTTCAGACAGCAACCATCTGGAAAACAATTTTGCATTCTGTCCGAGCACTGCTGATTTTCAAGCCTGCAGCAGACTCCCACGGCCCTTGGCAGCTTCTTGAGGAAAGTGATCAGTAAACCACAGGCACTTTTATCCCCTTACCTGGCCTGCAGTCTCTGAACACAGCAGGGCTCATCTCTCTCTGCTTCCTGACCTCATACGCAATGTGACCAGCCACCTCGTGTTCCTGGCCTCCATGATGAACTGTATCATAGAACGATGAGCCAAATACAACCTTCTTCAGAGCACACTGCTGCTAGAAGTTCAAGGCAGTTAACACTGGGAACATTTGAATGGCAGATGGTGGATAAATTCTTAACTCCCTTCTGTTAGGTAAACCGTGGAAGTGCACTTTACCTAAAAGAATCTCCACAAGTCCCCAGAAGGCCTGAGCACCTGCTACTGCAGGGCGACCTGCTCAGAGAGGCCCTCGGCACTGCCTTCCTCCTCAGCACCTTTCCTTGTGTTTACTGTTGAGCATAATGGCTAATCTTGGTTGCCAGATCTCTGATGAGATCTAGAATCACCATGGAAATAAATCTCTGGGCATGTCTGGAGGGATTAGCCAGATTTTGTTAATTGGGGTGGGAAGACCCACCCTAAATGTGGGTGGTACAGGTCCATGGGCTAGGATTCTGTCTAATAAAATGAAAGAAGCTGGGTAAGCACAAGCATTCATTTCTCTCTGTTTCCTGACTGCGGATGCCATGTGCAAGCTGCCAGAATCTTCTGCCGCCATGATGGCCTGTACCCTGGAGCTGTGAGCCAAAATAAATGCTTCCTTCCCTAAGTTGCTTTTGTCAGGTATTTATTTCATAACAGCACTGAGTAAGTAACTAACACAAGTGACCTGCGCCTAGACTCTGCTTCAGTCTGCTCCACAGGAACACAGATAACATAGGCATTAAGTGTTTTCTTGGGCAGGATGTGAAACTTTCATCAACAATTCGGCTGGGCACTGAGCCATCTGAAGAGATGCCAACTGCCATGCCAGGCCTCACCTCTGGCCAGCTACATCCCCATGCAAAGGTATAGGGAGAGAGAGAGAGAGAGAGAGAGAGAGAGAGAGAGAGAGAGAGAATGATTAGATCACTGGGGGATACAGCTCAGTGGCAGAGTGCTTGACTAGTGTGCATGAAGTCTTAGGTTCAATTCCTGTCCATGTCATTAAAAAAAAAATCCCTAACCATGGAGTTGAGGGTGCATTGGCAATACTTTGAAAGGACATTAAAGGGCAAGGGGTGCCTGGAGGAGTTGGGGTGAGATACAGCATTTACATGCATAAAATTGAATGAATAAATAAAGGATTTTTTGTCTTTTCAAGACAGGGTCTCCCTGTAGCCCCAGCTGTCCTGGAACTCACTCTGTAGATCAGGCTGGCCTTGAACTCTCAAAGATCCACCTGCCTCTGTCTCCTGAGTGCTAGGGTTAAAGGCATGCATCACCATGCCTGGCATAAAGGATTGGGGGGGGGTTTAGATTTTATTTCAAAGGCTTGGATAGCTTCAATATCCAGGTCATAGCAAAATCAGGACATGTGTAAAATGCCTTACAATACATTAGATTCCCAAAAAATATGGATCACTTCACAAATTTGCATGTCATCCTTGCTCAAGGGCCTTGCTTCAGCAGCACATATACTAAAATTAAAGGATGTTTTAAAGATCAGGCACCCCTGTGACTTTCCTTTGTCTCTTTGGCAGGCAGGGGGAGCGGTAACTCTCTCCAATAGGAACACTCTGCACAAGCCGGAGGATGGATGAACAGTGGTAGTGGCGGGCGTTGTGTTCCCTGAGTGTGGACGGTGGAGGCAGCGTTGCCCCGACCTGCTGGCAGGGGTAGTCACCACCACTCCAACCAGTCATCATCTTGCATCGTGGTGATTGCTCTTCAAGAGTTAAAAGATCTAAAACTGCTGAGAGTGCAAGGGGACCATGCAGGTGGGTGGGGTCCACTGACTGGGTTGAAGAAAACCTTCAACTGACTGGCTGGCCCACAGCTGCCCCCTGACTCAGTGTCTCCCTTTCAGTAAGCCTGTTTCCAATCTCCTAGCTCTTGGCTGGTGGCTGTGCATGTATGTGACCAGTCTGGTGGAGGTGGAAGAGTGGCAGGGGACAGCAGACCGGTGGCTGCTGACAGTTGCCTTCAAATACGTAAAAGGAAAAGGTACCTTGTCCTCTTCAACTTCAGGTTGAGACTAGAAGTGTAAGGGAACATGCAGTACTTGCTGTTTGGGCTTCAATTTTATTTGCTCGCTGAGCTAGGCAAGACTTAGTTACAAGCAATGGGTTTGCCACTCAAACTGGCTTAGGCAATGAAGGGACTGGCTTAGTTTATAGAACACAGGGGAATGTGGACCTCAGGAATGGCTGGATATAGGTGCTCCACTATAGTACCATCAGCTGTTTGTCTTCAGACATCTTAAAAGTTGGGCAAGTTCCATTCTTAAAGTGGCTCTGTAGCAGGTGGCAGTCCAGGTCACATGTCCTTGCAACTTCCTCTTTCACCTACCATCTCCAGCACGAATCCCAGCAATGAATCCTTCCTTAGGCCGTTTCCTGGATACAGAGGATGGCATGCATGGTTGGGCAGACTTAGGCCATACACTCACCTCTGGAGCCAGAGGGAGTAGGTTCAGGTGTGCCAAAGTCCAGGGATTGAGAATGGGGAGGGATCGTTTTGGAAGAAGAGGAAAGTTGAGATGCCATTTCTGGAAGATGGAGGTACAGGTAGGAGCCAGGTGCCCACCCCACCTTACCATGAGGGTGAAGTGACATTACAGAGAACCTGGAAAGAGCCAGCACCCCCTCACCTGGAGTCCACAGAGGGCTAGCATCCTAAGTTGACTCACTGTCACAGACCCTCTACTCTCTCAAGCATCTTAAACTTCTATGTAAACAGAGCAACGCACACTTTTTTTTTTGTTTTTGCTTCTTTTTCATCAAACATTATATCACAAGTCAACTTTCAAGGTTGATGAACATATATGGATACCATTCATTTTGTTTGTTTGTGTTTACAGGGCTGAGAATAGAATACAGGACCTCAAGCACGTTGGGCACATGTTCTACCACTGAGCTACACTTAGCCCAGTATCATATTTTAAGACAAGGTAAGTAGCCCAGGCTGGCCTTGAACTTGAGATCTTCCTGCTTCAGTTATCTGAGTGTTGATATTATAGGTCTTTGTTACCCAGTCTGACTCAATGTCATTCTTAATGAGTGAAGGTGGTGACATTTCAGTTTATAGCTGGGGCTGTATAGCTGCTGTCAGGGAGACTGCCAAGGAATCCTGTCCTCGCCATGAAGAAGCTGAGGCCTTCTGGGCAGCAGTGATGGCAGTGTCTTTCTTTCTCTGGTCACTGTGTAGGGAGGGCTAGGAGGACTCCACTGGGCAACAAGGCAGCTGCTGCTATGATTCTTACCCTCTCTGTCTCCCCTTGAGGCCTGGCAGAGCCAGGCAGCAGGGAATCATTTGTGGAAAAGCTGCCTTCTGAGATGCCTCCAGACTGCCTTCTCCTTTTGCCTGAGACCCAGCTTATGGGCAGATATTGCTCATCCCCAGTTCAGTGAGGAGCTGCCGTCTGAAGGAGACCATTAGCCTAAGCCTGGAGGCAGCCTCTTTTACAGCCTGATGATTTCAGGAAATTTCATGGCTGATGTGTCTCAATTCATGGAGATTCCAGAAGTTTTTGCTTACAAATTTGGCTTGTAATTTTAAGGGGCAGGATTCAATCTCAAAAGAATATCCAGTCTAGGGCTGGAAAGATGGCCTAGCGGTTAAGAGCGCCAACTGCTCTTGCAGAGGACCTGGGTTCTATCCCCAGCACACACATGGCATCTTTAACTCCATATCCAGGGGAATCCGACACCCTCTTCTGACCTCCGCAGCATTGCAGGACACGAGTGCACAAACCTACGTGCAGACGTACATTCATAAACATAAAAAAAATCGTTATTAAAAAGAATATCCAGTCTAGGGATGACAAATAGAATTCATTTTGTGTGTTATTTTGATCAGGTGCCTGGAGTGTAGTGTTAAGAAGGATTCTGAGGGGTTGGAGAGATGGTTCAGTGGTTAAGACCACTGGTTGTCTTGCAGAGGACCCAGTTTCAATTCCTAGCACCCACATGGTTAGTGCTAGGAATTGTAATTCCAGATTCAGGGGAATCCAACACCTTCTTCTGACCTCCATGGGCATTATACCGCATGGGTGCACTTATACACATGCAGACAATACACTCATACACATAAAATAAAAATAATAACTTGGCCTGGTGGTACTCACCTTTAATCTCAGCACTCAAGAGGCAGAGGCAGGTGGATCTCTATGAGTTCAAGGCCAGCCTGGTCTACAGAGCGAGCTCCAGGCCAGCTGGGACTAAAGGGAGACCCTGTCTCAAAAAGGCCAAAAAATTAATTAATTAATTAATTAAAATAATAAATAGGTCCTGGGTTTGGGTCTGGCTCAGGTGCCATAGTGAGGTCGTGTGTTGGGGCTCAGGAGCAGCCTGCCACTGCTCCAGGCAGGTAATAACTTAGGACATTAACTCACAGGGTGTTGGACAATTGATTTGCTGGTTTGTGGCAGAGGGGCCGGTGGCTGGGAGGACTAGATTGGAGCCCTAAGCCCTAGCAGAGTGTGGCTGCCCGGCTGGGTTGCCCCTCCCCGTAGTAGCCGGAAGCGGTCCTGGGTTTGGGTCTGGCTCGGGTGCCATAGTGAGGTCGTGTGTCGGGGGCTCAGGAGCAGCCCTCCACTGCTCCAGGCAGGTACAGGGTGCGGGCTAGATTAGGAGAACCTTCAGAACAGGAAAGGAAGAGTGACTTAGACTTCCAATATCCAATATATAAACAAAAATGAAAGCCTGAAACCTAGACAAGTCAACACTCCATAAACAAGGGGGGAGGGCATCAGAAAGAGGCAAGCAAAATAAAACAAGCTTTCAGCCTTCAACACACTGAAAAGGCATTTGAGATTTGAATCACAAAAGGGAAACCCGCATGCCAGAGACACTACAAAGGGACAACATTGGAAAGGTGCAGGATAATTCTACACCAAGCTCTACCAACCCAGTAGGAGATAGCTACAATGGGATCCCCCTGGAGGTGACCCCAGAAACAGACCTTAGAGGAATAATGGCAGACCTATGCAGAGAAATTAAAGAAAATAAAGAACTCAGAGAACTAAAGAGAGAGAATGAAAAACTCAAAAAGGACCTAGAGGGATACAATGACAAACTTCAGAAAGAACTAAAGGAAGGGATTGACAAACTCCAGAAAGAACTAGAGAGAGAAAAAAAACCAAACACCTTAAGAAGGTAGAAACACTGAAAAAGTAAGCCAACCAACGCAGTAAGGAGCACCAAGAAGAGATTGAGAAACTCAAAAAAAGAAATGGATATATTAAAGAAATCACAGGATGAAATGAAAAAGGAAATAGAACACTCATCCAATCAAGAAGAAAGGAAAGGAAAAAGCATCATTAGAATGGAATAGCAGATTGAATAGAATGGAGGAAGCAGAACAAAGAATATCAGATCTGGAAGATAACACAGAGCAATTAAAAAACTCAAATAAAGATTATGAAAAATTTAAAAAAAAATTTAAAAATACACAAAAGTGGAACAACCAGGAAATATGGGACACTATGAAAAGATCAAACCTCCGCATCATAGGAATAGAGGAAGGAGAAGAATCTCAAGAGAATAGTATTGATCAGATCTTCAACAGAATAATAGATGAAAATTTCCGGGGCTGGAGAGATAGCCTAGCGGTTAAGAGCACCGACGCTCTTGCAGAGGACCCGGGTTCAATCCCCAGCGCACCCACATGCGGCGCTGAGAACCAGTCTGTAACTCCAATCCAGAATCATCCGAACTCCAGGTTCAGGGGTACCGAGGACCCTCATTCTGACCTCCGCGGCATTGCACGACACGGGTGACAGGACCTGCCATGGCGACAAACACTTCATAACATATTGAAAAAAATCAATAAAAAAAAAAAAAAAGAAAAACTTCCCCACACTAAAAAAGAAAACAATCAAATACAAGAAGGAATAGGACTCCAAATAGACAAGATCCGAAAGAAGAAACTCCCCACTGCCATAATCATCAAGTAAAAATGCTAGGTGCCCAAAACAAGATAAAATTCTGAAAGGCACAAAAGGAAAACACAAGTCAACGATACAAAGGAAAACCCATCGGAATTACAACTGACTTCTCCGCAAAAACCACGAAAGCAAGAGACAGTGGAGCAAAGCATTCCCAGGTGTTAAAGGACTTATGGATGCCAACGCAGAATACTTTACCCAGCAAAAAAAAAAAAAATTCGAAAGGAAGGAGGGAAGAGAAAAATTTTTCAATTACATAAACAAGATGATAGAATACATGTCTGGAAAACCAAACCTCTCCAAAAATACTTGAAGCAATTCAAGGGAGAAGAGAGGAGCAACTATCGAACACCTGAGGAAAAAAAACATAAAATAAAATATAACTGTAGGAGTAGAATTAGAGACTAAAAGTCCAAATGGCAATTATAAGGGAAAGGAAGCAACACACATCTTTCATTGATACCTTAAATATTAATGGGCTGAAATTCCCCCAATCAAAAGGACATAGACTTGGGAGAGAATTGAGGATTAGGAAAACAAAATCCATCAATAATGCTGTCTACAAGAAACCCATCTCAATTTTAAAGACAGGCACCAACTTAAGTGAAAGGGATGGAAGAAAATATTCCAAAGAAATGTACCAAAAAGTAAACCAGGTGTTGCTATTCTAATATCAGACAAAAATAGACCTCAAAGCCAATAAGAACAAAAGAGAAAAAGAGGGCCATTACAATCTTCATTAAAGGAACAATGACGATGGAAGACTCACATCATGAATATCATACGCACCAAACCCAGGCATCCAAATTTGTAAAGATCAATTCTTCACGGATCTCAAGGCACAGATTACCCCAGCCCATCTTAAATAGTAGGGGACTTCATACCCCCACTTAAGTCTTTAGACAGATCAACAGGACAAAGGATAAACAGAGAGACATCTGAACTGGAATGATACAATACACCAAATGGACCTCACAGACATCTATTGAATATTCCACCCAACCACCAGATAATACACTTTCTACTCAGCACCCCAGGAAAATTCTCCAAAATAATGACCACATACTGGGACACATGGGGAAAGAACTCAAACAAATTACAAAAGATTGAAATAATCTCTGTATTCTATCAACCACAGTGCAAGCAGAACTCAATATAAACACCAGGATTAAAACCTTACAACATACAAGAGACACATGGAAACTAAACAACACTCTCCTGAATAATGAAGTGGGTTAAGGAAGAAATAAAGAAAAAATAAAAACATTCCTGGAACTGGAATAACAATGATAATACAACACAGAAAAATCTATGACACTTTAAAAGCATGTCCTAAGAGGAAGTTTACAGCTCTAGGTGCCTACATTAAAAAAACAAAAAGAGCTCAAGTGAAATGATCAACCACTGCAGCTAAAAGTAACTCTGAGAGACAACAACAAAAGTGAAACCCTAAACACAAGAGAACAGAGAAAAACAAAAATCAGAGCAGAGATCAATGAAATAGAAACAGGAAAACCATTACAAAAAAATCAATGACCAAAAAGTTGGTTCTTTAGAGAATAAACAAGATATGACAGACCCTAGCCCAGTTAACCAAAAGAAAGAAGGACAACTCCAAATCAAATAGAATCTGTGATTGAAAGGGGAAATATCACAACAGACAATGAAAAGATCCAGACAATTTAATGGGAATTACTTTAAAAATCTATTACTCTACTAAGTTTGAAAAACCTAAAAAAAAAAAAGAAATGGAACAATTAAATCCTGGGAATCACCAAGCTCAACCAAGAAGAGATACAACAGCTTAAAATAACCCAATAATATATGAGAAATTGAAATGTAATAAGCAGCCTCCAACCAAAAAATGCCAGGCCCAGAGTGGTTTCACTGCAGAATTCTATAAATATTTCAAAAAGACTTATACCATTAATACTCAACGTTTGTTTAGAAGTATACAAAGGAAGGGATTCTCCTAGATTCCTTCTATTAAGCCAGCATCACTCTATTACAAAACCAGGCAAAGATGCAACCAAAAAGGAGAACTATAAGACCCATCTCCCTAATGAACACAGATGCCAAAATTCTAAACAGGATACTGGACAAATCGTATAACAGACTCACATCAAGAGAAGAACATCCATCATGACCCAAGTTGGATTCATATCAGAGATGCAGGATGGTTCAACATATGAAAATCAATAAATATTCATCAAGCATATAAATGGACTGAAAAGAAAAACCACACCATCATCTCAATTGATGCAGAGAAAGCCTTTGACAAAATCCAGCATCCCTTCATGTTTAAAGTCCTGGAGGGAATTGGATTGGAGGGATACATTCCTTAATATAATCAAAGCCATATACAGGAAACCATAGCCAATATCGTCCTAAATGGGGAAATGACAGAAGCATTCCCTTTAAGGGTAGGAACTCAGCAAGGCTGCCCCCTGCCACCACTCTTTTCTATAGTGCTTGAAACCCTTGCTAGGGCAATAAGGCAAGAAAAGGAAATTAAAGGAGTTCTAATTGGAAAAGAGGAAGTCAAGCTATCCCTTTTTCTGATGATATGATTGTCTACTTAAGGGATGCTAAGAACTCCACCAGGAAACTCCTAGAAATGATTAAGAACTTCAGCAAAGTGGCAGGATACAAAATAAATCTAGAAAATTCAGTAGCCTTTCTCTACACCAATAATAGCAACTGAAGAAGAATACAAGGAGACCTTCCCACTCACAATAGCTCAAAAAACAATAAAAATACCTAGGAACAAACCTAACCAAAGACACCAAGGATCTCTACAGCAAAAAATTTTAAACCCCTGAGAAGGAAATTGGAAAAGACATCAGAAGTGGACAAACCTCCCATACTCGGGGGTTGGGAAAATAAATATATAAAAATGTCCATTCTATCCAAACTCAGTGTACAGATTTAATGCAATCCCAATCAAAATCCCCAAGAGCAGCCGGGCATGGTGGCGCATGCACGCCTTTAATCCTAGCACTTGGGAGGCAGAGGCAGGTGGATCTTTGTGAGTTCAAGGCCAGCCTGGTCTACAAAGTGAGTTCCAGGACAGCTGGGGCTACAGGGAGACTCGTCTTGAAAAGACCAAAAAAAAAAAAAAAAAAAAAATCCCCAAGAGCTTCTTCACAGGCTTGGAAAAAAAAAAAAATCTTCAATTTCATTGAAAAACAAAAGACCCCAAATAGCCAAAGCAAACCTGGGCTAAAAGAGCAATAGACGGGGGATCGCTTTACCAGACATTAAACTATACTACAGGGCTATAGTAATAAAAAAGCTTGGTACTGGCACAAAACAGACCAGTTGGCCAATGGAATAAACTGAAGATCCAAACGACTCCAGAAGCACATGAGCAACATTGCATACTCTCTCACAACACTCATATTTGACAAGGCGGCCAAGAACATTGGAGGACTACGCATCTTCAACAAGTGTGTTGGCAAGATACCAGATACCACCTGTAGAAGAATGAATATTAAACCCCTACCTCTCGCCCTGTACAAAAGGCAACTCCAGATGGATCAAAGACCTCAATAACGTATACACTAGATACGCAAAACCAACTTAGAGCAGCCAGACTACAAGACATAGGCCTAGGAAAGACTTCCTAAATAGACAGAAGCTGCACAAGAAATAAAGATCAACAATTAACAAATAGGACCTCATAAACTTAAAAGCTTCTGTACATCAAAAACAATAAGGAAGTGAAGAGAAAACCCCACAGAATGGGAGGAAACCTTCACAGCAGATACATCTGACAAAAGCATTAATTTCCAGAGTATACAAGCTACTTCAAAAAACAAAGAAGAAAACAAATGAATCACTCAAAAGATGGAGCAAAGATCTGAATAGAGACTTCACAGAGGAGGAATTAGAATGCTGAGAAACATCTTAAGAAGTGTTTCAACATCACTAATAATTAAGGAAATGCAAATTAAAACCACTTTAAGATATCATCTTACTCCAATAAGACTGGCTAGGATCAAGAAAACAAATGATACCAAGTGCTGGAGAGGTTGTGAAGAAAGGGGAACACTCATCCATTGCTGATGGGAATGTAAACTTGTACAGCCACTATGGAAAGCAGTATGGAGATTCCTTAGAAGACTCAA
Organism: Rhizomys pruinosus; assembly: GCA_009823505.1. Classification (NCBI taxonomy): domain Eukaryota; kingdom Metazoa; phylum Chordata; class Mammalia; order Rodentia; family Spalacidae; genus Rhizomys; species Rhizomys pruinosus. Next base: position 966,367 of record VZQC01011742.1, on the reverse strand, counting down.
AATGAGCCTGCCATTTGACCCAGTCATACCACTCCTGGTTATATACCCACAAGACTCTTACTGCAGAGTTACATGCACAGCTATATTTATTGCAGCTCTGTTCACAATAGCCAAAAGCTGGAACCAACCCAAATGCCCCTCAACTGACGAGTGGAAAGAGAAAATGTGGTACATGTACACAATGGAATTCTATGCAGTGGTAAAGAAAGACACATCATGAACTTTGCAGGTAAATGGATGGAGCTAGAAGACATTTATTTAAGTGAAGTAACACAGTCCCAGAAAAACAAATGACAATTGGAATCCCTCATGTGTGGATGCTAGTGCCAATAACCCAGTTATAAAATATTTCTTGTGGAGAGGGATGCATATTAAAAGAACAACAACAGAAAGACTGCATCAGAAAACTGACTGAAATGGTGAATGGGGAAGGGTGGGAGGGGCGGGAGAGGGACACGGGTGTATATTTGATTAATGCATATTTAATTGACGTGAGTTCAAAATATCCAGTTTTGCCTCAGACTCTGTCTACAGGTTACATAGTGTTTAGGACTTAGTAAAAGTAAATATGTGTATATTAAACAACATTGGTTTAAAGCCTTGATAAAAATTAATGCATCCTGAGTTAATTGATAAAATGAATTGTTTTGTCACATTTGTTTTACTTAAAATCTTATATAACATAACTTTGGGATTGGCACATAAACATGTTCTCTATAATTTTTCTGTTGTACAGTATCACCTTGTAGCATCCTCTTTCACCTATAGGATGATTTAACTTAAAAATTAAGTTTGCTTCCTAAGTTAATCACATACAGTCATCCCAAAACAGCATGGTGAATTTAATGAAATCTGTGCCTTTGATTCCACCCTATAGGTATGAAATAATACAACTGCTTTTTTGAGACTCATGGGTCAAAAAACAAAAACCTAAAATAAAAAAGGGGGATACAGATATATATGAAATCTTTTTGTGAAAAACCCTGCAATTCAAATCTTAAAACTATGGGAAAAGATTTGTATGTTCCAACAGGTCAAAATGTCACCAACTTAATGGCTGAGAAAGAAAAAATAGAGCTTTGTATTGAGTAGGATGTACCAGAAAGTGCCAGCAGAAAGGTTGGCCTATCTGAACATTGAAAGGAAGAAAAGCCTCAGACTGTTAGAGACATCAAATCCCTCTGTGGATCCTACTAGTAACAACTATTTATAATGAGTCCTAACGAAACTTACCTTCTAGGTGCCGCAAAGGTTTTAATACGAGAGACTTTCTTATCCCCCCCCATAGAACAAAGAGAAATATGATGATGATGAGGTCGTTCTCCAACTAAATTGAAGCCACCTGTTATAGAAGTAATCTCTTATAAAACCAGTAAAACTGCCTTCTTTAATTGACTAATAGACATAGGAACTGTGAAAAGGATTATTCTCTATTCAGAACCAAATTAATACTAAATTCTTCTTAAGCTATGCACTTAAGCAAAATATATTTAGTACAGGAGCTCTGACATCAGCAATGGATTATTCTACCAAGGAGATGTTGGCCAGGGTCCAAGCCCCACAAAAGGTAAAGGCTCCTTGCCTCCAAACTGGGATACCTGCAAGAAGAGAGCCGATAAGGCCCTGCTGTCGAAGACTTGATGTAAACATGGGAAAGATTTATTGAGACCACACTTGCAGTGTACAGATCGTCTCTGGAATACCAGAGAGTGTTACCAAAGGCCACTACCAATAAAGCAAATATAGGTCTCCTTGAGTAAGCAAGACTCCTCCGTCAGCACCAGCTACACCTCACCTTCCTGGAAATACTGTGCAGCAGTGGCAGCCATATGCCTGTATGTCCCAAATCTAATTGGCTATTAGCTCTCTCCTTGGAGGAATAACCCATGGCGGATGCCACAAGCTTACATCCTCTAATGGTTAGGAGATGTTATAAGCCACAGTAAGACCCTGTCAGATTTAACAGAAAAAAATGTAATTCATGGATTAAGATACCATCCAAACATCTGTGTCTATACCAAGGTAACCTACCATAACAATTAGTACTGTTTAAATACCTATATATCTAATTGCTTGTACTTCATTAGTAGGATTAAAAATTTATTCCTGGACAAACTGTCAGCCCCTGAAAGGAAACAGCCAGAATTGACCAGAGTCCAAGACAACAGCTCCAGAGAAAGTAGACTGTTTTGCTTCTCATCCACCTGTGCCCCTTTTCTAAGCCTAGGGAACAATCTGCAGAAGAGGGGGCATGGTAGAATGTAAGGGTGTGGATTGGGGTGAATGGTGAAACTACAACAATATAATCTGGACACCCATTTGATCAATGTGATTGAACATACAAGCCCCCCCCCCCCGCTGGATGGTGGAACCCATGAGCTGTGTGGGTTTGGGCACAACTGCTTGCAAATTGGTTTCACATGAAGGATGCTATACTCATAAATTATCACTTATTGTTAAAAAATGAAAAAAAAAACAGAGAAAGATGCAGGAAAGTTATGGCAGAATGCATGAGCTGGGATGGGGTGGGGTGGGGTGGGGAAGGGAAAGGGAAATATGCCTGAACTGAAAATATTGGTCACAACTGTATGTGCGTGGAGTCGTATATTAGAGAGAAAAGAGCCCATAAATAAAAAATGAAAATAAAAAAAAGAAATGACATAAAAATCCCTATAAAAGCTTAAGCCTTTCTGTAACTGGAGCCCAGAACATCAGAGTGCTAGTTTGTTTGGGTTCACTAGCATAATAAAAAGTGAATTCTCCAAAAAATAATAATAATAAATAAAATATTAAAAAAATTATTATGAGAGCCGAGCATGGTGGCACATGCCTTAAATCTCAGCAGTTGGAAGGCTGCATCTGATTCAGGAAACTTAGAAACAGGGTTGATTAGTAATGCCTGACACAGTCTCAGTATCCACAAATGATGGCATTCCTAACAAGAATTTGGTGCTCTTGGTGGTTCAGACTTTCCTCTTTGACCAGTCAGTGTTCACATCTCTGCTCTAGCGATCTCCATGCTGTTCATCTGTTCATCCCTGCAAACAGCAGGTACTGAGGACACAATGACAAAGACCAACACATAACACGAATTCTCAAGCAACTCAAAGGGCTCCTCAGGGCTCTTAACCACCTGCTCACCAGAGTGTAGCTCTCTGTGTGGCCACCTGCAGACCACACCCCTCCACTCTGTGCTGATGCTTCGTTCACAGTATTCTTCCTGTGCTGGAATGGTTCAGTTGTCAACTTGATATACCTGGGTAGAAGGAGCCTCAGTTGAGGGATTTCTTCCATTGGATTGGCCTGTGATCATGTCTTTGAAGCATTTTTTTGATTGTTTAGTGACGTTGGAAATCTCAGCCCACTGTAAGTGATGCCACCCCTGGGCAGATGGTCCTGCGCGGTATAAGAAAGCAGGCTGAGCACAGGCCACGGAAGCAAGTCAATATGCTGACCACTCCTCCATGGTCTCTACTTTGGTTCCTGCCCTGAGCTCCTGTCTTGGTTTCCCTCAGTAATGAACTGTAAGCTGAAGGTGAAGTAAAACACTTTCTTCTCCAGGTTGATTTTGGTCAGTGTTTTATCATAGCAATGGAAAGTAACTAGGACACTTTAACTCAACTCCATTTTTACTTAGACCGATTTATTTTTCTTTTATTTAAATTTCTTTTTATTTATTTCTGTATGTGTATCAATGTACTGTCTGCATGCAGGTCTGTGCACCCATGTCGTGCAATGCTGCGGAGGTCAGAAGAGGGTGTCGGATTCCCCTGGAACTGGAGTTCTCCTGGAATTGGAGTTTCAGACTGTTCTCGGCCGCCATGTGGGTGCTGGGGATAGAACCCGGGTCCTCTGTAAGAGCGGTCGGCGCTCTTAACCGCTAGGCCATCTCTCCAGCCCTAGACTGATTTATTTTTAAAAGGATCTTGGGGCTGGAGAGATGGCTCAACAGTTAAGAGCACTGACTGCTCTTGGGGAGGACCTGGGTTCCATTCCCAGGGCCTACATGGTGACTAACAACCATCTGTAACTCCAGTTCCAGGGAATTTGATACTTCTCACTTCTTCAAGCATTTCATGTGTAGTTGTACTTACATACATGCAGGCAAAACACTCATACACATTTATTTATAAAAATAAATAAATGAAAATTTAAAAGGATCTTCGAGGGCTGGGGTGCACCTTGGTGGCAGAATAACTGCCTTGCATGTAGAAGGCCCTAGGTTCAATTCCAGGAACCACAGTTTAAAAAAGAAAATAATCTTTCTTTACCACTAAAAACTCCATTGTGTAAATATACCACATTTTCAATATCCATTCACCAGTTGAGGGGCACTTAGGTTGTTTCTGTTTCTTAGCTATCGTGAAAAGGGCAGCAACAACATGGATGCACAAGTATCTCGGCTGTAGGATGAGTTTGGGGTATATTCCAAGGAGTGTGTAACTGGGTCATATGGTAGATTCATGTTTAGATTTTTAAGAGTTCTCCACACTAATTTCTATAATGGTTGAAATCATGAAATTTGCAGGTAAATGGATGGAGCTAGAAACTGTTATACTAAGTGAATTAATACAGACTCAGAAAAACAATGTATGTTCTCTCTCATTTGTGGATCCTAACACCAAATCCTTATATACAAGTATGCCAGTCACCACACATCAAAGAAGTTTCTTTTGCAGCAGAGACTTTTACAATGTTCCACACAGAGAGATTAAGTGTCTGTGAAATGCTCAACTCTAAGTGACACATCTACAATGGAACCTCTACACCTAAGGCTAACAGAACCCAAGGGAACAAGGGGTGGAGAGAATACTAATACATCGTTCAACTCTCATCAAAAACTCTCATGCAACAGAGGGCCACAAAGGTCCAGAGTGGAGAATAAGAGTCTGCAGAGTCTGGGACTTCGGACAGGACTTCCATATTAAACTTCATCTACCCAAGGCTCAGGGACCATTGTGGAAGAGGGGGCAGAAAGATTGAAAGAGCCACGGGAGGAAGTGCATGACCGTATGGATACACAGCCTTACAGGCTCCTAGGACCTTGCACATAGGAACATATAGCAATGGTGTTAACATGTACAAGATCCATGCACATACAAGCAGACAAAAACCCAGCGTGGAACTAGGGAAATGGGCAGCAGGCCCCAGTCTTAGCTGAAAAACTATTGGGCAGATGATTACTACTGGGTGAGGAAGAGCTGATCTTCCTTGAGGGAGTGACTTAGATAGTCTGACCAGACCCCAGTGGATGAACATGTACTGAAGGACATCAGGGGGTACCGAGTTGATGGGCCTTCACATAAAAGACAGAACACTTGAACTCTGATGGGAGGGCTGTAGGAGGACACGGATGGGACAGGGCTGTAGGAGGACACGGATGGAACAGGGCTGTAGGAGGACACAGATGGAACAGGGCTGTAGGAGGACACGGATGGAACAGGGCTGTAGGAGGACACGGATGGGACAGGGGTACAGCGATGTAAGATGTTGTATATGAGCTACCCCAAATTCAATTAAAATAAAAAAAAGAAAAGCAGAAAAGGAATATTCTTTGGCTATTGTTAAAACAAATCAAGTCTTTGTTCCTTCCCTAAACATAAGTAACTGTAGAATGAAGAGAATTGGAGTGTGCCTTCAGAAGTTAAACTAGGACAGAGTTGCAGGAGAGGCACCCGAGGGAAACGGGCGGCTCCTGCCCCTTCTGATACACCAGACTGTGAGCCTCTGCTTTTCAGCCTGGGAGCTAGGGTACAGAGGAGCTGCAGGTCTGGTCACAGACGGCATGTGAGGAAACTACAGCCTTGGTTGCATGGTGGGGGTGGGTGCGGGGGGAGCTGCAGCCCTGGTTGCAGAGATGAAGCATCCTATGGTTAAGCTGGAACTTTCTTTGAGGAGTGCTGACAGGCTCTGTGTGGTCTTAGGGAAAGAGGTGAGATTTCTTTATCTGTTGTGACTTGGATATGAAGCTTTTGAAAAAAAGCTCAGCACACTTATTTGTATTGAAGGCTTGGTCCCGACCTGGTGGCACCATTGAGAGGTGATTGGACCACAAAGCATTAACCTCATCCAGGCATGAATCCACTGACGGTTTATAGACAACTACACTGTCGGGAGGTTACTGGGAGGCTTGTCTTTGAAGGGTGTTTTAGGACCTGGACGCTCTCACTCTCTCTAATGTTTATTCATCTGTGACCTGTGGCACTGAGTGGTCAGGCCTGGTTCCAGCAGCTTCTGCTTACACAAACCTTAAGAACTTTAAAAAATATATATTTTCTTAATCCCAGAACTTGGGAGGCAGAGGCAGGCGGATCTTTGTGAGTTCAAGGCTAGCCTGGTCTACAGAGTGAGTTCCAGGACAGCTGGGAGACCCTGTCTTGAAAAGACATATATATATATATATATATATATATATATATATATGTTTGTATTTTATTTGTAATAGTGTATTGCCTGCATGTAAATAAGTGCACTTGCATCATGCAATGCCTGAGGAGGTCAGAAGTGGGCTCGAATCTCCTGGAACTGGATTTACTGATGGTTGTTAGCTGCCATGTGGATGCTGGGAATCAAACCTGGGTCCTCTGTAAGAGCAGTCAGTATTCGTAATTGCTGAGCCATTTCTCCAGCTGTGAACCTTCAGAACCTTAAGAGGAAGGCAGTGCTGCCCAGCATCAATGATGGCCAGTGAGGCGGGACTAGCCGGGATAACTGACAACCACCTTCTTCTGCTGGGCCTAGTCACACCAGCTTGGAGACAGCACAGAACATCCCTCAGCCTCAGTTTCCCACCTCTTGGAGGTGGCGAAGCAGGTGTGTAGATGCAGGACGCTTCAAAGTGGTGATGGGCCAGGCTCCCAGACAGCCACTCTCCCTGACTGGTGCTGTCTTATCTATTCTTGCTTTCGATGCATAGCAGAGGAATAGGGCTCCAGGTTAGCTCTCTGAATGAACTCTACAAATAAGCTGGCACCAGTGTGGACATGGGTACAGATGCCCTTTGAAATTCTAAGTGTCTGGTCTGGTCTGTAAGCAATCCTCCAAGGCTTTGAGCTTATGCTGTGAGCCCTGGAGAGCTCTGTACCACCCCACCTCAGTCCCCATCCATACAGTGTATTAGACAATAGGATGCACACCTGAGAGGCCATGGGTTGGGAGGTGATGTAAATAGGCCTGGGCTGGGCAGTGGGAAGAGACCCACGCCGTCTGCAGACACACGGGAATGTGAGGCTGGGCAGTGGAACGAGACCCACGCCGTCTGCAGACACACGGGAATGTGAGGCTATTGTGGGTTGCATGTCTTATGTATTAAAAGAGAAACTGTGGTTTTTAAAGTAAAAAATTCCCTATTTTAAAATATTGGCAGATAATTTTAAAAAATGCTTTGGTTTGAGACCCTGGTCTGGCCGCTTGTGGGACAGAGGTCTTAGGATTTGTTCCCAAGGCTGCAGCCCTTATCTGACCTGCAGCCCCCACTTCACCCCCTTCTCCCTGGAGTTAGCTGCTCATAACCATCCTATGGAAGTCAGGGGTGGTGTCACGTGTCTTCCTTTGGCCAATTAGGTGGGAACAGATGAAACATGTGCCCCAGTCGGGCAGAAGCATGCCGAGCTAGCAGAACCATCCCTGTGCTGTTTACTCAGCCATCAGACAAGCCTTCCAGATGCTGGCTGCCCTGTCCATCTGGATCCCAGGGGAGGGCAATGCAGCCTGACAAGTGAGAAGACATGAGAGCGCACGTGCTTGTTACAGCTGCGGCCCTGGCCCGTGCTTTCTCCCACTGTGCCCTTTTATCCAGTCGCCGGGCTCACAGCCAGCCCACTAGAGCCCAGAGACTATTAAACAGCAGAGCAGACGGGACAGACAGCCCCTCGTGTGATCTGCTTGATTCTCTGTTGTGTCTTCAGTGTATATAGCAAAGGGCCTAGGATTCAGTAGGACTCAGTAAGAACGAAGAAATGCATTGGCACCTGGGGGAGGGGGATTCAGACATCTGGGCTGGGTGGCCACAAGGTCTCGGGGAAGCAGGAATCCATCTCTGTTCCATTTGGCTGAAGCTTGGGCAGGTTCCTGGTCAGTCTTTGCTTGTAAATGTCTCCCAAAACTCTGAGGCAAGCAAACTCTGACTCAGGAGTCTGTGCTCTTAACCCATAGGTGAGAGGGAAACCAGAGAGGGCCTTGGCCAAGTGCCATTCTTGGCAATCAGTGAAACTGGGCTAAGTCCTCTGGGCCTTCTGGGCCCTGTGTCCTTACAGCGACCTTATCCTGTTCATTCCAGCGCTACCTTCGCAGATGCTGTCACTCACGTGTCCTCTCCATGGTGATCCACGGAAGGCTTTTGTATATTTATGTCCTTTCTCTTCATTCTAAGTGATGTTTGTAATCATACTAAAACAGTCTGTAGACAGCAGAATTCAGCATCATTCTCAGTTCCCAGACGGACATAACACCACACAATTGAGTTCAATTTCAATTCTGTCAACACCGCCTAAGAAATATGTTCCTGCTGTCTGTGCCATCCGCTGTCCCAGTCCTGGGCCCTGGCCACTGCAGGGCACCAACTCTAAGTGCGCTGGCTTCCCTCCATTCCTCAGACCCCTCAGATCCTTCCTAGTATGTGGCTTTTGCACAAGCTCTCTGTCAAGCATGCCCTTTTGCCAGTCTGCTGCTGGGTCCTCGTCGTTATTTAGGTACCACTTTAAGTATTGCGAGAAGAGCCTCCCTGGCTTCGTGTCTGGAGTGGCCCGGCCCGGCCTCCTTACCTTGCTTTACTTATGACCTTGGTCACTGCCACCTGCGGGTTTCTTGATCACTGATGAGGTTATCATCTGTCACAAAGGCAGGGTTCTCAGCATTTGCTCTTTCCGGATTTGGAGGGCATGTCTTCACCTTGTAAGATGTTCAGCAGACTCCAACCCATGTCATAGAACACCAATACCACCCTCTTCAAGTCATGCCACTTTCAGGAACATGGATAAACTTACCCGTGAAGGTTGAAAATTGTTGCTCTGGAATGGGAGGGTCCCAACAAGAAGGTGGACCTCCTTGGCCCTGTATCTCTGGTGCTGGGGTGTTGCTCAGTAATAGATGAATCAATTGATGGCAGAAACCCTAGAACAGGGATAAAATTTTCCATAGCACCTGACATAATCTCAATATCCGAAGGATTCAGGGCCACATTTTGGGAAATGCACAGTCAGATATAAGGTCACATCCGGCTTAAAGAACTGTAGGATTCTCCCCAAGCGAGGGTCTCCGTTGGAGACCCCTCGGGCCTGAGAGGGGAGACTGTAAGCACCCTGACAGGCTGTCAGCTTTTAATGCAAAACTGGAGGAAAAGTTTGCAGCCATACCACGCACAGGCTGAAGAAGATAAATCACAGTTACTTGCAGCTGGCTGACAGCAGTTTAAGCCGCTGCAATCACCAGGCTCCAAGGGGAAGCTTCTTTTATCTTACTAAATGCAAAGAGTAGAGCTGAAATTGGCAATATCTCGGCCCTCTCAGCGGCCGGGCTTTTTACATAAATATCAGCAAGCGGTAAGTAAATTCTGTTGACGAAATGTAATAAAACAAAGACTGTTTCGAATATGACCATTCCCCGATGCATTCCGAAGCCTCGTCCCACTCACTTATTGCTCGCTGCTGAGATTATAAGGTTTGCTTTTATCTGTCAGAAATCAATATTTCAAACATCGGATAAAAGAGGAAATTGAACTGGGAATAGGCTGAAGTGCTGTAAAAACTACAAAGCACAATTATCAAAAAGCACTTAAAGTGCTTAATAGGACATACATATAAAAATGCTCAAATTAATGTCAGGGAGCCATAATGAGAACTTTTCCTATGCTTTTTCCTCCCTCACAGTGTAATTTGAAGGCTGGCCAGTCCATCAATATGGTTTTCAATTTCTACGATGCCCTGAGGACTCTGAGCTCTGCATCTGTTAGAAATGAACCATTACATATGATTGGTTAATATTTCAGTTTATTGAAGATACATTATTTTGTATGGAGTGTTTAAGTTGTTGAGGTTTAACCATTACAAACAGTTATGACAAAAATAGATCTTGGAGTAAACAGCCTCCACAGTCATGCTTTTAATAAGCACAACCATAACTAGGAAATTGGATTTCCAGGAGTGGGGAGATGGAGGGTAGAAAGCTGTGGGTGAGGGGCCTGACATGGGACCCCATTCTTCTCTGCACCAGAACACATTGGAAGATTGAGGATGACATCTTCCCCCCCCCCCTTTTTTTTTTGAGATAGGGTCTTTCTATATTTTCCAGGCTGGCTTTGGTCTTGAACTCCTAGGTTCAAGAGAACTTCTGTCTTAGACACTCCAATATATGACTCCCTATAACGAAGGTGTCTTTGCTGTATGTATATGTGAACCAGGGATTGAACCTAGGGTCTCTGCATACAATACTCCACCACTGAGCCACATCCCCAGCCCACTCTTTTTTGTTGTTGTTATTTTTAACTTTTATTTTGAGACCAGGTTTCACTAAGTTGCACCACAGACTGGCCTGAATTTCTAATCCTCCTGTTTCAGCCTACCTGGGATTATGGGTCTCTGTCACTGGGCCCACCTCTTTCTTTTTTTTTTTTTTTTTTAATATTCCTTGTTTTCATTTAAGATTTTCATTGAATTTATTTGTGTGCTTATGTGCATGTATGCATCTGTGTATGTGTGTGCCTGCATGTATGTTCCTATGTGTGCATGGAGGCCTGCAAAGAATATTGGAGCTAGAGTTAGAGGCATTTTCAGGATACCTGGCTTGCTATACAGGAGTTGGGACCTGAACTCCAGTTCTCAAGCTTGCTCAGCAAACGCTGTTAACCGCTGAGCCATCTCTCCAGCCGCCCTTGTTTCTTGTTTTCCATCTGAACAAGATAAGCTTTATTTTTCAAGACTGATCATAGATACATTAACCCTCCTTCTTCATTGAGTTAGCTGGGGATCAAACCTAAGCCCTCGTGCCTCTACGACTGAGCCATGCCCCAAGCCCTTATATTTGCCCCTTTCTAGATATTAATGCTCATCTGGAGTTGCTCTAAATTGGGAATCAGCAGCTTTTTCCTGTAAGAGTCAGATAGTAAATATTATAGTCTTCAGCTCCTAAGAGCTATTGAAAGCAGTCCAAGCCTTCTTAGCCTGTGACTGCTGAGAATCTGTGCACTCGCTATTGGCGCTCCCTTTGCTGGGCAGAGTGTGCACTCTGCAGGGGGTGAGGATCAAATCCAGAGCCTCTGAGCTGCCTGGTCTGTGAGGTGCTGTGCTCTGGGCTCCAAGTGGAGACTGTCCTTGCCGCCCTCCCTCCAGCCCTGGCTCCCTTACCGCATCTACCCTGTCTTTGACCTGCACTTGTCCTTCCTTCCACCTAGAATACTTTCCCCATCCACTGGCGCTCCATCTTGGTTCTGGGAGCTGCCTCCCCTTCAGGCTCCCACCATCCTCCAGTTTCCTGTGGGTCGTTTACTTGTTCCTTCTCCATCCACTCCCGGATAAGGGCACCGACTACCCTCTGCTCACTGACCACCTCTGCACACAGACCACCTTCTGCACACTGACCACCTCTGCACACTGACCACCCTCCTCTGCACACTGACCACCCTCCTCTGCACACTGATCACCTCTGCACACTGACCACCTCTGCACACAGACCACCTTCTGCACACTGACCACCTCTGCACACTGACCACCTCTGCACACTGACCACCCTCCTCTGCACACTGACCACCCTCCTCTGCACACTGATCACCTCTGCACACTGACCACCTCTGCACACTGACCACCTTCTGCACACTGACCACCTCTGCACACTGACCACCCTCCTCTGCACACTGACCACCCTCCTCTGCACACTGATCACCTCTGCACACTGACCACCTCTGCACACTGACCACCTTCTGCACACTGACCACCTCTGCACACTGACCACCTTCTGCACACTGACCACCTCTGCACACTGACCACCTTCTGCACACTGACCACCTCTGCACACTGACCACCTCTGCACACTGACCACCTCTGCACACTGACCACCCTCCTCTGCACACTGAGCACGTCTGCACACTGACCACTGAGCACCTCTGCACACTGACCACCCTCCTCTGCACACTGACCATCCTCCTCTGCACACTGACCACCTCTGCACACTGACCACCCTCCTCTGTACACTGACCACCCTCTGCACACTGACCACCCTCCTCTGCACACTGACCACCTCTGCACACTGACCACCTCTGCCCACTGACCACCCTCCTCTGCACACTGACCACCCTCCTCTGCACACTGACCACCCTCCTCTGCACACTGACCATCCTCCTCTGCACACTGACCACCCTCCTCTGCACACTGACCACCTTCTGCACACTGACCACTCTTCTCCAACTGACCACCCTCTGCACACTGACCACCTCTGCACACTGACCACCTTCTGCACACTGACCACCCTCCTCTGCACACTGACCACCCTCCCCTGCACACTGATCACCTCTGCACACTGACACACCTTCCTGCACACAGACCCACCTTCTGCACACTGACCACCCTCCTGCACACTGACCACCTCTGCACACTGACCACCTCTGCACACTGACCACCCTCCCCTGCACACTGACCACCCTCTGCACACTGACCTCCTCTGCACACTGACCACCTCCTCTGCACACTGACCACCTTATGCACACTGACCACCTCTGCACACTGACCACCCCCCTCTGCACACTGACCACCTCTCGCACACTGACCACCTCTGCACACTGACCACCTCTGCTCACTGACCACCTCTGCCACTGACCACCTCTGCACACTGACCACCTCTGCACACTGACCACCTCTGCACACTGACCACCTCTGCACACTGACCACCTCTGCACACTGACCACCTCTGCACACTGACCACCTCTGCACACTGACCACCTCTGCACACTGACCACCTCTGCACACTGACCACCCCCCTCTGCTCACTGACCACCTCTGCACACTGACCACCTCTGCACACTGACCACCTCTGCATCACTGACCACCTCTGCTCCACTGACCACCTCTGCTCACTGACCACCTCTGCACACTGACCACCCTCCTCTGCACACTGACCACCTCTGCACACTGACCACCCTCTGCACACTGACCATCTTCTCCAAGCTGACCACCCTCTGCACACTGACCACCTCTGCACACTGACCACCTTCTGCACACTGACCACCTCTGCACACTGACCACCTCTGCACACTGACCACCTCTGCACACTGACCACCCTCCTCTGCACACTGAGCACGTCTGCACACTGACCACTGAGCACCTCTGCACACTGACCACCCTCCTCTGCACACTGACCATCCTCCTCTGCACACTGACCACCTCTGCACACTGACCACCCTCCTCTGTACACTGACCACCCTCTGCACACTGACCATCTTCTCCAAGCTGACCACCCTCTGCACACTGACCACCTCTGCACACTGACCACCTCTGCACACTGACCACCTTCTGCACACTGACCATCTTCTCCAAGCTGACCACCTCTGTGCACTGGGCACCTTTGTTTGTTGGGCACTCATGGTTGACAGCCAGCCTAGACGTGTTCTGCTATTCTCGCTCATCCTTCCTGGCCAGTTCTCTACCCCTGGCGCAAACATGGCTTAAGACTATGGGACAGCTCACAGCTTCAGGATACTCTCTTGTTGCAAGCCCAAACATCATGTGCCCACTGTTGGACCACTCATCGAGGACAGGGTTGAGGCTGTGAAACAGAGAAGGTACACTGTGCACAATGGTTAGAACCCCCCTTTCTGTGTGGAAGATGTTAAGCTTTGAGAGAGTGATTTGTCGGAAACTACAATAGCAGAGGCAGGACTCAAATTCAAGTCATCGTGATCCCATATTAACATAACCAAAGATCTTTGGTGCTAAAAGTCTACAGGGCTGTTCTGGGGATTTGGAGTTGGGGTGGAGGCCTGGCTTCCAGAGGAGATGCTAGTGATGGAAGAAGAACGCGGGAGGGAGCAGGATGCTAAGAGAGGTAGTGCCGTCTAGGGAGCGAGGGACAGGTGACAAGCTTGGGGTCAGTCAGAACAAGAATGAGAATCTTGTTGGCTTGTCCTCCATGTGGGCAGCCTCCTGAGCACTGTGCCACCCTGAGAAAGCGCCAGCGCTGGAGACGTGGGGCAGAATCACGACTCAAAGTCACCGTGCCCCACCACATAGCGAGGAGAGACTGCCCCACAAGACCACTGAATTGCACTTTTCAAAGCAGCAAAGTACCTCTCAGTGCAGAGAGAATGAGAGAAAGGAGATGTCTGCTTCCCACAAAGGAGGAGCATTACTCTAAGTAGAGGATTTTGTAATTACATTCATTTGAAATAAGCAAGCATTTCCACCTATTAAGGGAGTCAGAAAGGAGGTGTTGGACAGAGCGGGGCGCCCCTTCCTGAGGCTGCTTCCATTGTTCCTGTGGAGAAAGGGGGCTGAAATCCGGATTGGTCTCTGTAAAGGGAGGTGGGAAGCAGGCAGAGGAGGAGGAGGCTTGCCTGGGTCACTGTGCCCTGACAGCTCCACGGCTACAACTGGACGGCTTCTTGGAGAAAAGGGACAGGTGGGTACTGTGGTGGGGCAGGGGTGTCTGTGGGGAGACTCTGAGCAGTGCTGCCCTGGGTGACTGCGGTAATGGACATGCTCTGCAACTAGCCACTAGCCGCATGCGGCTCTTGGTGGCATTTGGGGACTAAGACTGAAATCTTCCTTGTATTCCATTTTAATTCACTTAAATTTCAGAAACCACCTGTGGCTAGTGGTTCTCTACCGATCACAGAAGAGGCACTCTCCCCAAGCGGGAGTAGACTCACGGGCTGCCACCTGGCCAGGTGATGTCAGACGATGATCAAGGTGGCTAGGTAACTGAACGAAAATTCTACTTTTGTAGCAATGCACTGCCCTCTTGGTCCATCTTTGGCTCGAGAGCCATCAGCTGAATGATAATCCTGGTTCTCTGGTGAGCAGTGACCTCAAGACTGGAACACCATGGAGAGGGAGAGGCTCAGAGGGGAACAGATCTTCTCTGTGGATCAAAAGGCCACCACGCAACCTTTGACATAGTCCCCTTTTTGTATTTTACAGGTAAAGAGCAGGAGAGTTGGAGCAGGTCAGAGGCCTGGGAGACCAAAGACGCAAACTCCATTTTATCCTCAGCCAAGGCAAAAGATCAATAGCTGACTATTGTCACGGGCCTGGAGTATGGTTTCCTTGGTGGCTTCAGAAACTAGAAGGAGGATTTCTTGTCACAGGCACCTGGGTGCAGGGCAGGATGGGGAAATATCTGGATGTGCAGTGTGGTTTCTACTTCAGTGAACACAAGACACAAGAGGGCATTCATCCCTCAAGGAGCCTGCCTTAAGTTCAGCCTTTGGAGTGACAACACTAGAATGAGAAGAACAGAGTCGAATGTGAATACTGACTCAAGTGCTTCTAATATGTGGTTCTTGCTCAGCCTCAGTCTCTTCCACCGGAGACTGGTATTCTTGCTCCCTTCCACAAGGAGAGTGAATAATAAAACATGTGGGGTCTTCTGATGTAGCAAGTTCTCAGTAACCTCAGAGCACTGACTTGAATTGATGCCACCTGCAGCCTCACTCCTTCTGGCTGATCCCCCATCTGTAGTCCCTCTTCTTTAAAACATCTATGACTACATATATGCCAAATATGTGTAGGTGCCCTCAGAGCTGAGAAAAGGGCGATAGACCCCCTGAGGTTAAAGGTACAGTCAGTTGTTGTGAGTTGCCTGACATGGGTGCTGGGACTCAAACTTGGATCCTCCACGAAAGCAGTGCATGTTCTTAACCACCGAGCCATCTTTCCAGCCCCTAAACTTTCCCTTATGTTGTAAGGTGTCCCTCCAAGTGGAGATTAGAGGATAGAGCCCACTTGCACCATGTGACTGACATTTTCCTGTCCCTCCAGCAGGAACAGAGTGTGAGCCCTGGTCCCAGTGAACGGCCTGCAGCTGCCCTGCATTTGGACAGGACCGGACCAGATGGCAGGGAGTTGGGACAGACTGCCCTGGTCATGCTTGTGGTCCGTGCCGGTACAGATGGCAGTGGCGAGGATGGTCACATGGCTGGCTGGGCAGCAGCTAAGCATCTTCTAGGCTTCAACTCCAGTCCTCCCAGGGACGGTAGCAACATGCCTTCGAAAATTCTTTCTCCTTGAAGCAGCCAGCCTGTTTCTGGTCATTGTAACTAGGACAGTAGATGACACCTTTCCTTTGAGCTCACTCCAAACAGCCTTGTCGGGTCCACCGGAGTCTTCTTTTTGTGACCATTTACCACCCAGCTCCCACAGTTACCAGGCTGCAAGGCAAATCAGCATTGCTTAGACACACAGAAGCACTCCTCAGTGAGCTGATCCTTTGTGACATTGGTTTCCCCTAAAAGTCCCACCCTTCCATCACCATCAACACCCACTTATCTAAATACAAATTCTATTGTTCACAGCAATATCTGATCTCTCTAAGGATGCAGGCTCTCATGGTGTCCATGGAAGTGCTGTAGGAGAAACCTGGTCACCCTCACTAAGCCACTAGCAAATGGCAGACTGCTAAAAGAAGAAACAATTATCAGGTGGTAACCGGCTAAGCAGTTCAATATTTGATGTTCAATAATTGACAGCCAAATCTTTAAATGTTAAAGAGAAAGAAATGAGTCTAGAAAATTGATAGAGCTTTCGAATAGGTTTTTCCAAAACACCCTCTTTATGCTGTGGGTGCAGTCTTCAGCGAGTGGAAAGCTGGTAGATGTTGCCATGAAAACACTGGGACTGAAAGTAAAACAGCAGCAGGTGAGTGTTTGAGTCTTCTAAGAATAAGCATCACTGTGGCTATTGCTATATTTTGTTCCATACAACATAAGGCGATATCATTTTCAAACCTCTTAGTTTTGTTTTCAAGATTAGGTGCATGCAGAGGTTTTATCTACTGATGAGAATACTACAAACAGGAACCTATTTCCTCCTGACAGAGATGCTACTGAGAGGGAGCTGCTGTGCCTAGCCTCTTGGAGTCCCAGCAGGTGTGCAGTCCATCACCACAGCACCGCCCTCCCCAACCCAAGCCCCATCCCCGCCTGGCAGGTATCCCTTGCCCACATGGGGTATACAGAATTCTTCTCTCTCTGGCTGAGCCTGTTCCCAGCTCTCACATCCTGCCTGCCCATCCCTTGCCAGCACTTGGCATCCTACCTACCCCTCTATCCCACCCCTCAGCACCCCACCTGGCTGCCCCTCCATTGTAGGCTGAATCTGGGCAGGACAGCCACAGCTGCTTGGGAGCCTTGGGCCACCCAGGGACTCTGGTCACCGCAGCTGCTCTAATTGCTTTTTTCTCTCGCCTCTTTCTCAGTCTCTCTGCATGCTGATGGTGCAGGTCTGGTCTCCACTGGATTGCAGTGCTATTTTTTTAGTGTCCCAACCAGTGTGTCCGGTTGACTGAGACATTTCGGGGAAGAAGCAGGTGCATTTACTTTTCAAGTATTATTTTACTAATCAATTGAAAAATTACCTTCATGAATGGCAGAAGTGCAGAGCTTCGGAGCATTTCATTAAAAGGAGCAAACATTAATTACGGATCCAGCCCGACCTTGCACACACAGAAATTATGGGACTGATCTATTTTCTCTGTGCTTAATTGCAGCCAGTGACTAGTTCTTTAAATTATTATCTGATAGGCCTCCAATGAGAAGAGAATTTATGGATGGTATCCCAAGGCCTTGCTGGTACCTGTGCCGCTCTGTGGGGATAGATGAAGGAGAAGCCACATTAGAGAGCCCTCAGGAATGTGTCACAGCCTTGTGAGTAATGGAGACAGGAACATTTTCCCAGACTGTATTTCTAGTAGCCTTTCTGAACCAGTGTCTCAGGAGCAGGCTAGGAATGGCCACCTCCCCAAACACTGGCCCAGTACCTACAACCTAGGCTGACTGTGTAACAAGTGGTGTTCCCTGGAGTTGTGCAGTGCCACCTGTGAAGCTATGCACAAAGGCCTTATGGGATGCCCAAGAGTCAGAGCTGCACTGTCTTTCCAGTGATTTGTCTCATAGTTCTGTTCCTGGTCTTGTTTAGCTAACTTGACGCTGAGCAGAAGTCCTTGGGCACATGACTGTTCAGGCCTTATTCTGGGGTATGCGGCCTGCTTTCTAAGGCCATAACTCACATAACATAGCCCTTGGAGGTAAACAATGTCATTTTCTTAGAGCCAAAGCCTGGCCCCGGTTACTCCTGGCTGGAGATCCTTTCTTTGGAAGTAGAAAGTCCCCAAAGTTGGTGCACTAAGCACTAACAGGAAGGCTGGCACGTTCCCAGGGAAGCAGCCCGGCCAGAGAGGGTGATGAGACAGGCGCTGCATCTCCCCAGCCTTTTCAAGGGCTGCAGCTTCCGGACACAGCCTCTCCTCTGTAAGCCAGGATCAGAGTGTTTGCTATAATAACACTAGGCAGAGCAAACTGGAGCTCACAGAGGGCACCCACACAGCTTTTTTTTTTTCCTCTGAATGGGGTGGCAGGCATTGAGGAGTCCCCATCATCCCCTTTGACTACTGCCTAGGATTTTGGGACCACGTGGACTCCACAGAGAGGGTACAGAGAACAGAATTGCAGGCAGTAACAGACTGGGGGTGCAGACACTGCCTCTGGCTTGACTGAACCTGGGCATTTGCAGCTGCCTGCAGCGAGGACTGAAGGTAAAGGGAGGGAGCAGCCCAGCCTCCTCCATGTGGATGTTGAGTTTGCACAGACCCAGCTCTTTCCCAATCCCGCATCCCACCACAGGTCAGCTCGGACCCTCCACCATTCATGTTCTGTGAAGGTTTGGCGTCCTTTGTCACTTACAGGCCTACCTATTTCTATGACCATTCCCTTAGTCACTTGTGAGAGCTTGCAGTTTATGGTATTTTCTCCAGCAATGACAAATTTCAGGCTCACTGGACAGGGCCCCAAAGTAACAAGACCCAAATCACTGTGGTAAGATTGCCTGGTGCCAGGGAGTCTATAGAAGCCACCCCCGCCCCCTGCAAAAAAAAAAGAAGCCACCACCACCACCACCCCCACCACCACATTCTGGTGCAGGTATGTCCGATTGAAAAAGAAAGGGAAAGGAAAGATGGTACGGAATTCAATTGGCTGTGTCTCCCATGGTCAAGAGGCCAACCATCTCCCATAGGCTCCGGGTCTCCTTCTGTCTCTCAGTCTTGGTGGCTGAAAACAAGTGGACCAAGGACAGTTTAATCCTGAGACTCCTTACAAAGGCATGTGCACAGTGTAGGGACCCCACCTGGGTAGATCTGTCCGCAGGCCCAGATTCAGGAGCCGCAGAGAGCCGCTGGCAGGAACGGCCACCACCGAAGTGCTGTGGCAGGGTAGTTAGCCTGTGGCAACTCTGAGAAACAGATCAACTAGTGTCTGTCACTCACTGGTTGAGCTGGAATCTAGTGATACAAGTTCCTAGGTCTGTAGTTCAGACATCTCAGTCTCTGGGGCTTAGAGCAAGGGAGAGGAGCAGATGGCTGACACCCAGCGCACTGGTGCTGCTTGGTCTCGGCCCGGCTGGATTTCACATCCCACCTTACTGTTGAGTTCCTGCGTGTGGCTCTTGTCCCCACCTTCTTCCACAGAACCTCTTGTTCCTGCAAACCTCCCTCTCCAGGTATTCAGTGAGCTCTCATGACAGTCTCCTACGTGCTCACAAACCAGTCTCCACCACCCTGCACCCCACCAAAGCTCTGGAGGAGGTCCGCAAGAGAGGTAGGGAGGCGACTTCTGTTGGAGGAGCCTTGAAACAGTGCTGTGTGTGTCTTTACACTACAGGTATAGTTTGGAAGGAAACGTCCTCTCCAGTTGTACCTTCATGTCTCTGCTCACGGAGCTCTGAAGTTGGTCCCCAAGGCTATTCTAGGAGACATGTGAGGACCCTGGGCCTCCTCAGCATTGCATTTGGACTCCTTCCTTGACATTATGTAATCAGGCCTCTCCTCCTTGTTCAAGCTTGTCACATTTGACTTCCTGCTCAGGATCTGGTCTCCTCAGCTTCAGGACCGCCCCCGCTGCCCAAGACTCCTGCAGCCGCTGCTCCAGATTCATCTGAATTCCACTGTGGGTTCCAGAGAGAACCTTGCTAGACTGAGAACTGTCCTGTGAGGCAGAGGCTTCCACCCTGTTCCTGCCAGTGGCCTGGGCAGGTAACTGCCTTCTCCAGGGCAGTTTCTCTACTTCAGAGTAGGGAGTAACCATTTCTACCACTGTTGGGTCATGATGAAGATTGGGTAATATATGATAAGTGCCTGGCATAATCTCTTGAGTGTGAGCCCGTGTTCCATTTTGCACAATACTGGAATCCCGGTAAGAGAGACAGGAAGCCATCTCAGCTGGATGAAGCACACATTTTTCATTCTAGTCTATATTCGGACCTCCTTCCCATGACTGGTGAAGCAGAGTCCATTTTCCACCATAGAATGGAAAATGCCATCTGCTCATCTTCTCAGCCTCCTTTGTGGTATGGTCACATGACCTAGTCTCCACCAATGAGACCTTTTCCACCAATGAGAAATGGACATACTCCACAGTAAGACCTACACGACCAAAAGTCATCATTGTACCACCTTGAGAATCAGGGTTTTCCCCTACTCAGTCACGGTGGCCAGGGAGATGTGACAGGTTGTTTGGCTGGGCCTGAGATATGTGACTTCATTTTCTGCAAGTGGATAGCTTCTTCCACACCTAGACCTCATGGGAAGAGACAGAGGGTGGCTCCCCAGAGAGAAATGTCAGTGCTTTACCAGAGCAATGCTCATGATCTACCAAATACATACAGTTTGTTCACTGCTGGGAGTGGGTTGTGGAAAAGTTCTGGGAACTTGAGGACTGACCCAACAGAGGGGGTGTTAATTACCACCCGGAGGGTGTTTCCCTCCCTAGGACTCACCACACAGAGAACAGCCTCTAGCGTGGGATACCCAAGACTAGTCCATTTTTCTCTTAAACTACCATGTGTTCAATCGTTCGGGGTACCAGGAAGCCGTCCTGCCCCTGGCTCTGCCAGCTTTCCCATGGATGACCTTGAATAATCTTTCCCTTCCTGGACCTTGATCTCCCATTCTGCAAGGTTGACCGCTGGGACATTCGTTGTCTTCTGAACTCTGACCTTCCAGGATCTGCTGGCCTTCACTGAGATCTGGCAGACCCCGCCTGGGTCTTCTCAGTACAGACGGGGAAATTGAATCAACACTGGTTTGGTGCTGGGAATTCTTGCTAATCCTTGCTTTATTTTTGTAGCATAATTCAATTCAGCAATTCAATTCAACAAACATTTATTGAATGTTTATCAGAGTGAGGATAAGCCCAGTGTTTGGAGAGTTGCTTTGATGTTTGTAAAGCCCGTTCCTTGCTCACATCTTGTGTGAGCAGTGCAGGTGCAGAGCAAGGTCAGGCAAATGGGGAATCCATTTCCCAGATGGGGACACTGAGTTCCGTCCATGCAATGCCAAGTCTCCCCAGACAGTGTCTAGTGGGCTTCTTGAAGACATAGTTGTAATTTTCCATCTACTTGTGTGGTTATTTGATTATAGCAGTCCTTCCCACTTGCTGCTTGTTTCTGCTGGGGAGGGTTAGGGATGTTTTGGTACCTAACCTAGCACTGGGCACAAAGCAGTCTCCAACAAATGTTTGTTGAATGAATATGTGAATCAAAGGAGGATGAATGAAGAGGCGGTTGGAAAGATCTGCTTCCAGGTCTCTCTGTAGGACCTTGGTCCCAACCCTTTCCTTCCTGGGATCAGTTTCCTCCTCTGTGAACCAGAGATAACTGCCAAATGAATAGAGATTTCCCAGCAGGCTTTGCATCGTACCTGGTGTCAGACAACAACACGGCTGCCCTACTGGCATGTTGCATTTTCCATTTCAGAGTTGCTGAGGATGAGAACCAGGTTCTTGGGCATTTGGCTGTGGCCTGGCAATCAGGCTTCTGTGCAAGTAAGTCTCTGCATCCCAGGGTTTCCAGATGACATCCATGCCGAGTGCCCACTGGGGAATCTCCTCCACCCTTGTTACCTCCCACCAGGCCAGCCTCGGCACCACAGAGGTGAGGCCAACCTGACTTGCCCCTGCAGTTCTCACTGTCTCGATCTGCTCCACCAAGCACTGGGTAATTTATGTCAGCTTCGATTCTCGTTTCCAGCCTGTTCCTTCACCTTGGCTTTTGGGGGGCAGGCCTCTGAATCACACCTTTGGAATCACAACACCCCCATGCTGTGCAAATGACACAAGGAACCTTCCCACTCCAGTTGGGCCCTGCCACCTTCGCAGGGAGCTGCACGCTAATCAGTAGTACATGGGGAGCCCAGCTATTTCCTCTGCTGGAGGGAGATAATGGGTTTGGTAACTGGCGGGAGGCACAGCACGCACAAAGGGTGATATCTGGCAAACCCCAAGTCTTCCACTTGGGACAGATGAGCAGCCTGGGGGCAGATGCTCCACCAGGAAACAGCAGCTCCCCATTACTGCTACTTTGAAGGTGGTGTGGGTGGAAAGAGCCCCCTGCTGGGTAACAGCCATACCTTTTGCTAATTTATAAAATGGGATCCCACCCCTTTATCTGCCTATATCATAGGACACAAGGAAAGCAAAGGAGAGCTGGAAATGGAACTGAACCACGGACATGATATTCACACCCCTAGTCTCACTTTCCCTGGAGGAAGGCATCACTGCATTGGCCAAAGCCCAGAAGAGTTGAAGCATGGCTGGTTGTGTCATTTCTCTTGAGCACTGTTAGATTCTATCCAAGTGGAGTTGGCAACTTCAAGGACAGGTCCTGATGCCATTGTCTATGCCCCGAACCATATCAGATGATGCTGAAAAGGTGACTGAGGACCAGGCCACTCCCCAGCTAAGCACCCTTCCCTCGGTTGACCATGGTTTAAGGCCATTCATGCTATGTTCAGCATCAGCAAAGCAGGCACCTCTATAGTCAAGGACAATTGACTTTGGAGTGAGTGGGAAGTAAGCATTCTCAGAACTCAGAGGAAAAAACATAAAGTAGTTAATATTAAATAAAGAGACTGGGCAACTCTGGGCTCGCTCTTCTGTTTTATGATTTCTGCTTCATCCTTGATCGGAGTCTGTTTTGCTTGTGATTAATGAGTGACTCACCTTGAGTTGCTTTCTGTTTATTTTATATGAATTATGAATTTGAAGAGGTCAGGTCAGGCTTGGTATCCAAAAGAAGTGTTCTGGAATCTGGGAAGAAAACATCAATAGCTCAGAAGCTTTCCGGGACCAATGGATGCTGGGAGAACATTCTCCCACATGGCAGGCTTCCTACACAGGATCTTCAGGTGCGTCATCTTCCAGTTGGCATTGACTTGCTGAGATCTGCTGACACAGGCTTGAGAGGAGCGAACACAGTCACCTGCGTTGTGTTCAGAGGACAGAGCCACATTTCAGCTCGTGTCTTTCATCTTCCTGATGCTGTTTTCCAAGTAGGCTTGGCCTGTTTCTTCCTGTCCGTGTTCTTCCTGCTGTTGGGGATCTCTAACTCTGTCATCCTGGGGTAGCATCTCCCCTCTCCTGGGGACAGAGCTCCCACCAGGCTGAGAATCCAAAAAGCCTGAGAAGCTGAGTCTGGCCGTGAGATGGGGTTCTTTGTATGTAGCGCCCCAAATGCAGCAATGACTGAAGTGTCACTCTCCAGGTGAGACCACAGGCTGGCAAAGGCCAGCAGGAAGTTGGAGGCATATGCTGAGCAGTCTGCCGCATTGTTACCTATCTGGTCCTGCGTGATCATGGTTTAGCATCTCGTCATCCTTCCTAGTCTGCCACCTTGTGGCTCTAGAGAGGGTTGGGGAGAAGAAATGTGCTGGGCAGTACCTTCGAATGAGGGTCTGGGTCCCTAGAAGTGTTTCCTGGTTCACTGGGCCCCACTTTGGCAGTCAAACCCTCCTGTCTGTGGTCTCTGACCCAGCAAACTTCAGAGGTATTCAGCAGCGTGTAGGTCTCTTACTCACCACCTGCCAGCCTGCTCTAAAGAGCATACAGCCAGGGAATCTGGCAAAACCTAAGTTCACAGGGCAGTGTGAGTGTGCACTCATCCCTGCTCTGTGAATGGATCTTCTGACTGGCATCCTTAGGGCAAAGGGCATGTGTGCAGGGTGGTGCAGGGATGTAATGGATCTGGGAGAAGTCTTGAAGTATTCCAAGACTCAGGTGTGAGCAGAGGTATGGACACCCCTGTGCCAATGTTTGCTTGGTTGTGTGAGGAGTTCAGCTCTCCTGGAGCTGTAAGGCAGCCACAGAGTGACATAGACCCCAGGAATCTGACTAACAATGCACCAAACACATTTCTTTTTCCCCAAATCTCTTGCAGGTCAGACCATCTCTCCTTTGATCTTTGAAGCAAGGAAGTAAGGCTGAGGGAGGGTTGGCCCTCCAGCGGGAAGGGATTTTCCAGCCTCCCATCACTGTCGTTCCTGGTACCAGGCTGACACGTGTGTCCGTTTCTGGGGTTCTCGTGCAGGTGCCCCATGTGGTGGTCCTCGAGCAACCGGGTGCGTTCTCTCACTGGGTTGCAGCCTGGAGTCTGACCTCTAGCTGTCAGCAGGGAGGGGCTTCCTCCCGGCTCTGGGAAGCCGGCCTGCCTTGCCTCTCCAGGTCCCACTGGAAGATGGCTTTCCTTGTCATTTCTTGACTCACAGCTGCTTTGCTCTAGTTTCTGTCATCACATGGTTCCGCCATCTCTGTCTGTCACCTTTCCTTAGAAGAACACCATGGGTTTGGATTTAGGGATCACCCCAGTCCAGTGTGACCTCAGCTGCAGTGAGTCCTTGTTTCTTATGATTTCCCTGCTATTCACCTACTCGTGAACATGTATTTGTAACCTCAGAATCAATACACAAGGTCATTTGCAGACACATGGTGCAGTGAAAATCCCAGTTGCCCGACGTGTTCATTCTTGGCTGAGGTCAGGCAAGGTGGCACCTTCCTGCTTCAGCCCCACCCACAGGTTTTTCTGCTGTTCAATTAGTGCCACATTTGATTCTGGGTTTTTGTTTTTGATTTTTTTTTTACTTTGAGAATCTTCTTAGTGTTTGGGCTGTTTGTAATGGCTCCAGGTGCAGGGCTGTCCAGTGTTCATGTGTGTAGATGTGCCTCATGGAGAAAAAACATGAATGGCAGCCAAACTTAATTCAGGTGTGTGTCATGGCATGCAGGGCCAAGTCCTGACCCTCTCTGAACTGGCATTCATTTCTGCGCTACGGGCATAGTGGTACTTGTTGTTGCAGAAGGTTGTGTGATGATTAAATTAGAAAGCACAATGAAGTTGTGTTGGCATCCTAATGAGTGTGTATGCTGAACTGTATCTGTACCAACATAGTCTTAAACATCTGTGATAGGATCTGAAGTGTGAACTGACTCCCATAGGCTCTCCAGCTGGTGAAACAGTTTCTGGAGGTTGTGGAGCCTTTGGAGACTGTGGTCTAGCCTGGAGAAGTGGGCTTCAGGGCCTTGACGTGGCCTCTGCTTCTGCTTCCACCACATCTTCTCTGTTTCTCGATTTGCCAAGACCTGAATTAGCTAGCCCAGAAGCTCCCACCGTGGGTGGAGCCTCACCACCACAGAGGCATCTGCTCCACCACTACAGGTGCATCTGCACCACCACGGATGGAGCCTCCACCATTATAGATGGAGCCTTCACCACCATGGATGGAGCTTCCCCAGCTACCCTCCCTACTACGCTGGACTGATACCCGGAAACTGTGAGCCCAAATAAATCCTTCTTTAAGTCATTTCTGCCAGGTCTTTTGTCAACCATGAAAAGTAACTAACACAAGCTGTATCTTCAAATTGCTGTGTTTCCCCATCATACTTTCATTGTTGTGCTTTGTGTAGTGCTTAAAGAATCCTACGAGATGAGCAGAGTGGCACTTACTTATCCAGACACTGCTTACGCTCCAAATTTCAACTCTCTGGATTCACTTCCTGAAATTAAGAAGGATTTTTAAAAAAATCCCTCTAGAGGAATCAGAAGAGATTGCAACTAATTCACAACCACCTTTCCCTCCCAAAGACACTCTTGACTCCTGCTTTAGACCCAATTTTAGTAAGAATTGGTTTTGTATTAGAAGTAATTAGAAGTGGCTCCTTGGAGATGAACCACTATTAAATGAAGATTCCTTAATGGCAGCAGCGAGGGACAACTGATGTTGGGAGGAAAGGCAGGTGAAGTGTCGTGAGGAAGATCAAGTGCCTCAAGGGTCTCTACCAGCCACTTTATTTGGGGGTGGACACTTGTCTGTAAACACAAGGACTTCACTACATGATCATTTTGTGATGATTTGGGGTAAAGTATAAACATGTAGATAGACTTAGCTGGGCTTGGCACTCACTCTATATTAGCTCTGTGACCTTAGTGAACTTAACCTTGCCAGTGCCTCTGTTTCTCCATCTGCACAAGGTCATGACAGCATCTATGGGACAGTGCTAACGGGCTGGAGATAACCATGTGTGCTAAGCTCAGTCACTAGCCATTTGTAATGACACATCACATTAATATGACACTTCACAGTTTCCAGAGCTTTTCCACTTGCTCCTCACAGTAACCTTTCATCCACCTGTCCGTCCATCTGTCCATCATCCATCTACTCATCCTTTTCCACCCATCCTCCTTACTCACCATCTACTCATCCTTCCACATCCATCCTTCTCCTCCATCCATCCTTCTCTATCTTTATGCATCCACTCACCATCTATCCGTCCTTCTCTATCCATCCTTCTCCATCCATCCATCTTCCTCTATACATCCATCCTTCTCCACCTTTATTTATCCATCCATCCACTGACCACTCACATCCTTGTTCATTCATCTGTCCATCCATCCCTCCATCCTGTGATTGGCACTGGCCAGTAACAAGCAGCACATATAACATTGTCCACCCATCAGAGCCTTAGTGAAAGATTGGAGACACAGACCAGACGCAAGAGAGGAAGCAACTAAATAGTCATGTATAAAGTCGGATTTGTGGTGTAAATAAACAGGAAGCTGTGAGATAAGATCCACTGGGAAGCCAGTCATAGTTTTTCAGCTATCAACTTGACATGAACTTAAAGTCACCCAGGAGGAGGGAACTTCAAATGAAGAATTTACTCAAACAGCGTGGCCTGTGGTGATATCTGTGGGGCATTTTTTAAAGTAGCTAATTGATGTATGAGGGCCCAGCCTACTGTGGGTGGTGCCGTCCCTAGGCAGTGAGCCTGGATTGTCTAAGAAAGGTAACTGAGCAAACCAGAGGGAGCAAGGCAGTCTGTTGCCTTTCGTGGGCTCTGGTTCAGTTCCTGCCTCCAGGTTCCTACCTTCAGCTCCTTTCTGGACTTCCCTTGGTGCTGGAAAATAACCTGTAAGCTAAACTAAACCCTTTCCTCCCCTAAGTTGTGTTTGGTCATGGTGTTTAGCACAGCAACAGAAAGCAAACTAGAAGAAAGTCCTAGATGGAATTCAGTCAGAAGTGGCCACAGTTCTGATGGAGAAGGGGCAGCCATGGGTGTAGAAAAAGACATGTTGGGCAAGGGGAAGTTGCCTGAAGGATTCTTGTAGCCATTCCCAGTCACACATTTAGAAGTGCTGGAGACAGCTGCTCCGGGAAGTTCAGCCTTCCTTTGTATCTGAAGGGTTTCCATGTGAGCTCAAGGTCACCGGCCAGGAAATGCCCACTCAGTGTTTAAGCCCTAGCCATTATCTTTAGACAAACCACACTAGGAGGTCAAGAGTGACCTCTGATGGTCTCAAGGTAGCTTACACAACACCCTAAAAGATGTCTATTACCATGTTCAGAAAAAGATGAGATTTGGCATCTTGCTAGAATGAAGCCTGAGGGGAATAAGTGTCCCCTCCCCAGCCATGTCCAGAATGTGATAGTAGGCTTGTCAGTCTCTTGTCCTATGGAAACAATGGAGACCAGAGAGTAAAAGAAAAGTGGCCCAGCCATGAGGAGGGCTTAGGATGGCATCTCCTTGGTTTGCAGATATTTTGTCTGCAAAGGCTGGTGTGCTAGAAGCTTGGTCCCCAGTGTGATCACGTGTAAGGTGATCATGTGTAAGGTGTGAGATCGCTGGTAATGCTGCCCTCAGGGGAGACTTGCCTAGTTCTCTGGATAGAGGCCTGTGGGAAAAGAGCAAAGCAGACCTCTCTCCATTCTCTGGGAGGCTCTGTCTCACATGTCCCATTTACCGTGAGGCCATCACCAGAAGCTAAACCAAGGAGGCCACCCGGTGTTGGACTTCATTGTCAAAAACCGTGAGCTAAATAAACCCCTTTACTTAATAAGTTACCCATCTTTGTATTATGTTGTAGCAATGGCCACTGAGTGACATAGGACTTGGCCATGGCACCTTGGCTCCTGTCCCAGGATTATCCTCTGTACCAAGCAAACCACAGCTCAGATGTCCCATTCATGGAAATCTTGGAAGGCCAGCCGGCCTGCGCTCCCAGCCAGTGCAGCTATACCATGCTCTTCTTTGTTGGGTTTCTGAGCCTGACCAGCCAGGACAGGCTGGTGTTAGTTAGTCCAGCAGCATGTTCTCTATAGCCAGGACAGGCTGGTGTTAGTCCAGCAGCATGTGCTCTATAGCCAGGACAGGCTGGTGTTAGTCCAGCAGCATGTGCTCTATAGCCAGGATAGGCTGGTGTTAAGCCAGCAGCATGTTCTCTATAGCCAGGACAGGCTGGTGTTAGTCCAGCAGCATGTTCTCTATAGCCAGGACAGGCTGGTGTTAGTCCAGCAGCATGTGCTCTACAGCCAGGACAGGCTGGTGTTAGTCCAGCAGCATGTTCTCTACAGCCAGGACAGGCTGGTGTTAGTCCAGCAGCATGTTCTCTACAGCCAGGACAGGCTGGTGTTAGTCCAGCAGCATGTGCTCTACAGCCAGGACAGGCTGGTGTTAGTCCAGCAGCATGTGCTCTACAGCCAGGACAGGCTGGTGTTAGTCCAGCAGCATGTTCTCTACAGCCAGGACAGGCTGGTGTTAGTCCAGCAGCATGTTCTCTACAGCCAGGACAGGCTGGTGTTAGTCCAGCAGCATGTGCTCTACAGCCAGGACAGGCTGGTGTTAGTCCAGCAGCATGTTCTCTACAGCCAGGACAGGCTGGTGTTAGTCCAGCAGCATGTTCTCTACAGCCAGGACAGGCTGGTGTTAGTCCAGCAGCATGTGCTCTACAGCCAGGACAGGCTGGTGTTAGTCCAGCAGCATGTGCTCTACAGCCAGGACAGGCTGGTGTTAGTCCAGCAGCATGTTCTCTATAGCCAGGACAGGCTGGTGTTAGTCCAGCAGCATGTTCTCTACAGCCAGGACAGGCTGGTGTTAGTCCAGCAGCATGTGCTCTACAGCCAGGACAGGCTGGTGTTAGTCCAGCAGCATGTTCTCTATAGCCAGGACAGGCTGGTGTTAGTCCAGCAGCATGTTCTCTACAGCCAGGACAGGCTGGTGTTAGTCCAGCAGCATGTTCTGTACAGCCAGGACAGGCTGGTGTTAGTCTAGCAGCATGTGCTCTATAGCCAGGACAGGCTGGTGTTAGTCCAGCAGCATGTTCTGTACAGCCAGGACAGGCTGGTGTTAGTCTAGCAGCATGTTCTCTATAGCCAGGACAGGCTGGTGTTAGTCCAGCAGCATGTTCTCTATAGCCAGGACAGACTGGTGTTAGTCCAGCAGCATGTTCTCTACAGCCAGGACAGGCTGGTGTTATTCCAGCAGCATGTGCTCTACAGCCAGGACAGGCTGGTGTTAGTCCAGCAGCATGTGCTCTACAGCCAGGACAGGCTGGTGTTAGTCCAGCAGCATGTGCTCTATAGCCAGGATAGGCTGGTGTTAGTCCAGCAGCATGTTCTCTATAGCCAGGACAGGCTGGTGTTAGTCCAGCAATGTGCTCAATCCCTTGCCAGCTGCCTGTTGACCTTTGGCATCTTGTGGTTTCTGACCGTCCACCAAATTTGTCCAGAACAATTTGTACTTTGGCCATTAATATATAACCAAGCATTCCCTGCTGACTTGGAGAAAGCAGCCAAACATGTCTGTGTAAAGCCCCAAGAGGAAAGCAGCACATCATGACTACGTCGCTTTCTTGGCCAACGTGAGGATGTCGGTGGCACATGGTGCTTTGCCTGAGACCCAAGAAAGAAGCCAGCAGGAACAAAGATGCAGGGAAGGAGGTGTGATGATACATATGCCCATCTAGCTGGCAGATAGCCCTGGGAGCAGGGCTGCAGGCTGCAGGTGCCCCTGACATGCCCAGCTGAGTTCTAAGGTGCGAAAGCAGAGATCTCCTGATGTGTGGCCTGGAGGCACCTCCACAGGCTTGGCATCCCTTGGTCTGACCATTATCCTGTGTCAAGGGCTGCCCAGGGTCCCTCACCACAGTCCAGGATTCCCCTCTCTTCTCTGAGCAGAGGCTCAGATTCCAGGTGACACAGAAGAGGAGACTGTGGCGTGAGCCCTCTGTAGAGATAGATGAGATGGGATTGACCGTCATCAGGTCAGTGGTTAGTGTGGCAATTAAGTGCCCAGGGCTGAGGCAAGCACTGGGCTACAGGTGGGCCATGAGGCTGTCCTGTGGCAAATGCTCCCTCACC
Organism: Rhizomys pruinosus; assembly: GCA_009823505.1. Classification (NCBI taxonomy): domain Eukaryota; kingdom Metazoa; phylum Chordata; class Mammalia; order Rodentia; family Spalacidae; genus Rhizomys; species Rhizomys pruinosus. The sequence continues at coordinate 935,710 of VZQC01011742.1, read as the reverse complement.
TGGTCAGCTCTTGAACACTTGGGGTGCTCTATCTACCATAGAACAGTGGAGAAGTGTTCTAGTTTGTTTTTCAATTGCTGTGACAAAACACTCTAATACTCGACTTGTTTTCTTTTTTTTTAATTTTATTTATTTTTGTATGTGTATGAATGTACTGTCTGCATGCAGGTCTATGCACCCACGTCGTGCAATGCCGTGGAGGTCAGAAGAGGGTCTCGGATTCCCCTGGAACTGGAGTTCTCCTGGAATTGGAGTTTCAGACGGTTCTCAGCCACCATGTGGGTGCTGGGGATCGAACCCGGGTCCTCTGCAAGAGCAGTCGGTGCTCTTAACCACTAGGCTATCTCTCCAGCCCCTCGGCCTGTTTTCTTATACTGTGCAGAACCACCTGCCCAGGAGTGGTACCACCCACAGTGCACTGGACCCTTTAACATCACTCAACAATCAATAAAATACCCCCTCAGACATGGCCACAGGCCAGTCCAATGGAGGCAATTTCCCAGGTGAGGCTCCCTTAACCCAGGTGTGTCAACTTGACACTAAAGCTATTCAGCACAGAGGGCTACAGTGCTTCTGGTATCTCCTTTTCCCTGGCTACCAGTGGGAACGTGTGGCCCCTACTGCCCAGGTCTTCTGTAAGGATGAAATAAAACAAAGACCTTTAGTGAGTTTGGTACATTCTAAGCAAAGACCAGTGAAGATTATCAACAAAGATGGCCAATTGCCCAACCACTTGGAGAGCGAGTTGTTTTTTCCCTTTCTTTTTAAATTTTTTTTTATTTATTCATTTATTTATGTGTATTAGTGTACTGCCTGCATGTAGGTTTGTGCACCCGTGTCGTGCAATGCTGCAGAGGTCAGAAGACGGTGTCAGATTCCCCTGGAACTGGAGTTAAAGATGGTTCTCAGCCACCGTGTGGGTGCTGGGGATCGAACCTGGGTCCTCTGCAAGAGCAGTTGGCTCCCTTAACTGCTAGGCCATCTCTCCAGCCCCAGCTTTTCCCTTTCTTATGAAAGAAGATCTAACAAAAAAGAGTTAGAGGCCCACAGTTTAGGGATACAGTCCATTACGCCAGAGAAGGCATGGCAGCTGAGGAGGCTTCCAGCCTTGAAGGAGATGATGGATGAGGCCTGGGAGAGACAGGGAGGGAGGGACGTCTGGCCTTCTGGCCTTCTGGCTGTCCAGCAGCCCATGGCCCTTGAGACAAGGAGCTACTTGGAAGGCACATAGGAACTGAATCCACAGCTATGGCTGTGACTGGTAAGGTGAAGTATTGCATAGCAGTCCAAGACTGTGACTGCAGTGTAATGACTTCCTGGCAGAGTCTGTTGATGTCCATCCTGTGTCCCCGTGGCCCCTGTGAATTGACCTGCAGCTGCAGATAGGCCTTTTAAGATATAACGCATCCCATTCCAACCATTTCTTTATCTTAGAACCCAAGGGAGTTTATTTGAAGGTTAACCAGGCAGTGGGGTGTGTATGTGTATGGGGGGGCACACCTTCAGCCAAGGGGACAGCAGTCAGTGGACAAATAGCCCAGATCCTATGTGCTCCAAAGGGATGACCCCAAATGTCTCCATAGTCTCAGAGTCCTCCACGGGGTCGAGCCGAGGTTTCTTAGCTTTACCACTCACTCAAAAGCCCTGAGTTGATACCTTCTTTGTCTTGGTTTCCTTCTGGCTCGTTTGTACTTTTTGGGGTAAGGTGTCTCACAAGCTACCTGCATCCCACTGAGGGCTTCTTTAGAGGAACCCAAGAGGAGATTGACTCAAAATCCCTGCCGCAAGTGTCTGAGTCTCCGTGTACCCTCGTACCTCTGCTCAGGGCTCTCTCCGTGAACCCTTCTGTGAACTGCCAGCTGAGTCAGAGCCAGTTTCCTTTTGAAGAGACCCACCCCGTGCATCAGCCTGCACCCCACCCACATGGGGCAGGTCCCTCGGTAACTGGTCTGAATCCTCAGGGTTGGCTTCCATATGCTACACACGTACAGGCTGAGGTTGTCTTCTAACCCCTCATCAGGGCAGGAGAAGCAAACACTGAAGAAGCCAGCCCTGACACGGCTTCCCACTCCCATCTGTGGACACATGTCTTCCACTCTCTGAATTCCTTGGAAGGCGGAGTTCCCGCCATTGGCGAAATGGAGCATGGCAGGCACAGAGGCAGCTCTGCTCCTCTCTGTGTGTCTTCTCTCGTGATCGGTATGGCCCATCTGGTGCCCCTTCTTCTCTGAGACTCTGTGAGGGTTAGCCTGGATCACCAACCTGACATTGGTAAAGGACACCTCTGCATGTTGGTTTAGGCACAGCTGAGAGCTCTGACCTAATCAATGGCTTAATCCATTGTGAATGGAGGTGTATAACTGTGAAGTGGAAGGATCACCGGAGGGAGTGATTACTGGAAGGATCACTGGAGGGAGTGATTACTGGAAGGATCACTGCAGGGAGTGATTACTGGAACGTGACCTTCGGGCTGTACTTTGTCTTGGCCCTTTCTTTTTCCTCTACCCTCCTCTCTGGCTGCAGTGAGCTGAGCTCTGCTGTACCATACCTGCCTGACCAGAGAGAGAACCCTTCGGAAATGATGGGCAGAAGAAATCCTTCCCTAGTTTGTTCACATCATGTATTTAGTCACAGTAAGGACAAAGTTGACACAAAGCTACTGTGTGTTACCATGGTAGGCTGGGCACCATGAGTGGGCTGGGCAAGTACAGGAAGAGATGGACAGGGACCCAGGGAGACAGGTGAGCTAGACAGATGTGATTCCTGCCCTGGTGGACCTTGTGGGCCAAGAAGGTAAGGCCACCCACACAAGCAAGATAATTTCAGGTAGTGTTCATGGGATGTCATGACAAATATGAGCCAGGGTAACATGAGAGAGCTTGGCGGGGGAGAGGGAGGGTGCTTGGAATATCCAGGCCCCAGCGGGAAAGGCCAAGGAGGCATCCTTGAGACCACGAGGAAATCTTGAGCAGGGTCTCAGGCCAAAGACACCGCAAAGGGAAGGGACTGGGGTCTGGACTGGGCATGAGATCTTCTAGGTCTGTGGAGTGGGGCAGGGCTCTGGAGTGCGGAGCAGAGTGCACAGGACCTGAGGTCAGAGAGGATGGCTGATCATGTCAGGGCTCCAGAGTTCCATCTAAGGACAAGACTGCTGTCGCTGGAGGATTTTTGGGAAGAGAATGATGGTTCTTATTTGCGTTCTTTTCCTTTTTCACTTAAAATCTGAGGTATAGCCAGACCTGGTGGCACAGGCTTATATAATTCTAGCAAGGCTTAACCATGAAGCAGTAGAGTCACAAGTTCAAGGCCAGCCTGGATTATAGGATGAGTTGAAGACCATCTTAAATAACTTAGTGAGGCCTTATCTCAAAATTTGTACAGAAACTCAGTGGTAGAGTTCGTCCCAACATGTGCGGATCCTGCCCCAGCACTCCAAAAGAAAAAAGAGACTGAAATATGAAATATATTCAGGATGTGTAAATGCGCACATCTTAGCAGACATCTTGGTGAATAATCATACATGTGCACATCTATGCTGCACTTAGGTCAACATACCCTGTGTGAACAGTTCCAATGCCCAGGGACTCGTGTTTCTAAATGCTCCTCCTAGTGGTGCTGAGAGGCATTGCAGGCACCGAGGCCTGGGCAGGAGAACAGTTAGATTGGTCTGGTCCTGGGCTTGGAGCAGGGAAGTCAGGGAAAAAAGTACTGCTGATGGATACACAGGAGTGGGTGTGTCAACACGATACAGAGAGTATCTGTAAGGTTTGGGCTTCAAAAATGGGGTGGGCTGCACGCCATGGTGAGAATGTAACTAGCATGGCCATTAGGGGGTACATAGGGGTCCAAGCAAGCAGGACACCCGCATGACCAACTGCCACTCCTGGTTTGCACCACAAGAGCAGAACTCACTGAGCCATTGCAGAAAGCCCGTTGTAGCACTATTCCCAATAGCTAAGATACAAGTCAGTTTAAGTGTCCATTAACAGGCCAATGAATTAAGACAAAGTGGTACATATCCACTGTGGAATAATACTCAGCCTTAAAAAAAGGGAAATCATCTCATTGTGACACCATGGCTGAGCACAGAGGATGTAATGCTAAGTGAAATAAGCCAGGGACAAAAAGCTAAATATTGTCTGATCTCACCTGAATTTAGAATCTGAAAAAGCCAGACTCAGAAACAGACAGCAGAATGGTGGTTGCCACAGGCTGGAGTATAAGAATGGGGGGCAATGCTGGCCAAAATTTCACTTAGACAAAAAGAGTCATTTTGAGAGGTCCTTTGCAGGACGTGCTGAGTTCAGCTCCTAACAAGGTATTCTGTATCTGAAAATGGCTGAGAGAGCAGATTTTCAGTGTTTGCAACACACACATGCATACATGGTATAAGATAATGCATATGCTACATAGCCCCAACTTAGCTGTACCACAGTACATGCACATATCTAAATGTCATGTTTTATGCCATGAATATGTACGATTTTTACAGTTTAATTAAAACCTGATAAAAGTAAAACAAATGGTGCAGCATACTAAAGAAAATAGTCGAGATGATTCCTCAAAAAATTTTAAAAAAGGTTCAGGTGTAATGGGGCACACCTTTAATCCCAGCACTCAGGAGGCAGAGGCAGGCAGATCTCTATGAGACTGAAGACAGTCTGGTCTACATAGTGAGTTTTAGGCCAGCTGGGGCTTCAGGGAGAGGCCATCTCAAAATAAATAATAAATAAATAAATTTAAAAATAAAATAAAAATGACAAAAGAAGAGGGCAACTAGGTGGATGTAGGGCCGTGGGGCGGAAAACAAAAGACACATGCTGGAGGCAGGTGAGGCCGTCCACGGATGACCCAAGGGAAGCCTGGAGCTAATTAACATGGGGCTGAACACACTGCCCGCCCCAGCCTCAGAAAAGAGCCTCGAGAAGGTGGATCTGACACAAAAGTCCCTGACAGGCTTAAGGGCATAGCGACACAGCCCTTGGCTAGTCTGGGGCACCAGGGCAGTGGGCAAGGGTGACTTTGGGTGGAGACCACTTCTCTCTCAACTGCCCCTGGGAAACCTGGGTCAGGAGAAGGAGAGGTGGTGAGTGGGAGGCAATGCCTGCCCCTCACTCAGTAGCCTTCTGCTCAGTAATGCAAGCAACCCCAGCTGTCAGGGAAGGCAAGGAAAAATGACTGTGGCTGCCCTGACACACAGGCAGGGAGAGGGGTCCCTGGACCTGTGAGGTAATCCTTATGATGATGTATGGCCCAAGAAGAGTTGGGTTAATGATCTTCAGCAGGACCCAGGAGTAAACCCCAGTAATTTCATAATACAGCGTGTGATGGATTAAAGCGTGTTAATACCAGGAGTATACATTAAGGGAAATGATCTCGCTGGCATAGTAAATGGCAAAATAAAAGCACTTTTAGAAACTTCTATGATTAATTGGTCTGCCCTTTTAGTTCTGTATCATGATAAAGTAAAGCCACTTCTCCTGGTCACCTCCCTGGCAATCCCTCTAAAGCTCCTTAGCCCCCAAGGACTGAAGGGGGACTGGCCTGGGGCCAGAACCCAAACCTGTGGCCAGAGACACAGCCTCACATGTCTTCATGGGATTCTAGCCGTCATCATCATAATCTTCATCATCATCGTCACCAGCATCATCAATATCATTATCACTTTCCTCAAGAAAGCCTACCTAACACCCTTCTTTATGAAACTGCTGCTGCCCACAACATGGAATTGGGCAGAGATCAGAGCATTGCATGGTTCAAACCAATACTACAGACAAAGCCCTTGGAAAATAGAGGTCAGATTGGGGGGGGGGGGTCAAGCAGTATGGTTTAGGTCTCAGCCCACTTACCAGCTGCCTGATCTTTGGGAAGCTGTGCAATCTCTTTTCGTCTCAGTTTCCCTATAAAATAGGAGATAGTGAGAAACCTCACCTGTAAGGTTACAGGGATACAAGAGGACATTTCCTTAACAAGAGCTCACAGGACCGAGGACATCTACTCGGTATCATCTGGTACTGTGAATGCCCAGGGTTTAACATAGCACCTGCCACATAGTGAATGCTTGGTAAATATCAGCTCCCAAGGAGTTGGTTGTACTCATCTTGCTCAACAGCCCAGGCAGGCAGCCTACTCTCATTCTCCCTATTGCACAGGTAGAAAGGTTGAGGCAGAGAGGTGAGTAAGTTGCTGAAGCTTCTATTAAAAGATTCCATGGGGCTTCTGAAAGCAGATTGGGTTCCCTTAAACCCCACACCTGTGGGATGGGGAGAGAAAGAAAGCCGCCCACCACGTTCCCTTCAAAATACAGAAGATGAGCAAAGTACAGTCAGACAGGTTGACATTCCGGTAGACATGTTGACATGCCTGTAGACAGGTTGACATGCCCATAGACAGGTTGACATGCCCGGCCACCTCCCTATGCCCTGGCTGCTCACCTTTGTGAAGAAAGGCTGCCTCGGTTCAATTCAAAGATCGTGGGAAATTCTAGAACTGGACACAGAAGGGTCCTGGGGCCCGCGCTCAGGCATTTCCTTGTTAGGTGCTGCTTCTGTTCTTGTAAAAGCTGCAAGAGATCCAGCATCTGACCATCACAGCCAGCCTGGAATCAGCTGTGAAGCCGAGGCCAAGAGCCCAAACCAGGGCCGTGAGTTCCAGATCAGCAGCTCAGTCCTCCCTGTATCACAGGTAAGCTGCCAGCCACTGCCACCCTGCCCTCAGCTTTGCAGAGACAGTGAAAAGACAAAGCAAGAGTGTGCTTTAAAGAAGTGAAGACCCGCCCTGCCGGGTGGGCCTGCTCCTTCCCATTCAGGAGCACAGGGAATGTCATTCCTGAGCAGTAGAGGCTCCAGGAAGCAGTGGGCATCAGCCAGGTCCACCTTCCTGGGCTCTCAGTCTCCCTGACCAGCATCCACACAGGTCCTTTCCTGCAGATAGAAGACCTCAGCTGCTGCAATGGAGACCACTGCCACAAGGCTCAAACTTCTTCCTGAGCAAACCTGGGAACTGCATCTTACAGAACTCTGTAGCTGCCTTCTCATTCACTCATCTGTCCCGTATTTCCCGGGCATTGGCTCCTGCTTGGACCAGATGCAATAAAGCAAGATAATAAGACAAAGCCTGCCCCCCCCCCCCCCAGGGAGCTTAAGTTTGAGAGGCCGTCAGGAACAATGGGTTGTTCACTTCAGGGCATAAGAGAGAAGTTGGGGGGACTGGAGAGATAGCCTAGCGGTTAAGAGCACCGACGCTCTTGCAGAGGACCCGGGTTCGATCCCCAGCACCCACATGGCGGCTAAGAACCGTCTGTAACTCCAATTCCAGGAGAACTCCAGTTCCAGGGGAATCCGAGACTCTCTTCTGACCTCCGCGGCATTGCACGACACGGGTGCACAGACCTGCATGCAGACAGTACATTCATACACATACAAAAATAAATAATAATAAAAAAAGAAAAGAGAGAAGTTGGGGATAGAATCTCATATCCTGGAAATACTAAGACAGGATAAGAACCAAGAGCAGACTAAGCTCACGGTCTTCTCAGAGCTGAGCAAATTGAGTCCAGGAAGAATGCTCAAGGGAGTGGCAAGGCCCCAGGCACCCTGGAGAACACACCCCTTTCCACAGGAGGTGCTTGTTGCTCAGCCCCAGCCAGTGGCCGTCATGTGGGAAAGTGGCCACGACGGACACATCTCATTTGACTAGAGAATATGGAAATATGGACTTTTTTCTGGAAATGTCTTGCTTTTAAAATATTAACCAATAATTCAAAAAAGTTTTGGGACCATGTATGGGATACGAAATCCAACTGCTAGCCACAACTGGCCTATAGCTCAGTGGTCAGGCATGCCTGGTGCTGCATGCCCGATCATGCCTGGGTGTCTGTGTAACTTTGTTGCTGGTTGCTTGGGGTGACACTCTGCACACGTCTACTGCTTCCCCAGAGGAGACCTCATTTGGTACTTGGGATAGGCCTTGGAGGAAGGGGCCCACCAGCTGGTCCCTCAGTGAGCGTGATCTCAGACAGGTAATTGGCAGAAGATGATACTACGGTTCGATTAGGTCGATTTCCATTTCCGCAGAGCCTGACTGTGTGCCAGAAAAGGAGAAGTGTGAACACAAGGCACCCGTCTCCCTTTCCATATTTGTGAAGGATGAATGGGTGAAGGAAGGAAGGAATGCAGACCACAGCAGGGTCTCTGCCTGCAAAAGCAGATTGGATTCCTCTAACCCCCCAATGCCTCTGAATTAGGTGGAGAAAGAAAGAAACCCAGCATCCAGATGTGCATCCCTAAAGATATGGAAGATGGGCAGATTGTACAATCAGACAAATATAGCTTTTGAAGAGTATGAAGTTCTGGTCTAAAATTACATTTAATTATTGTTACATTTTAGACTTTGTAGGAAATAACAGTATGGAAGTGTGACTTTCAAATTAGCATTTGAAAGTGTCTGTGAGGTAGGTGAGGGTTTTAACAAATCTTGGGGTTTTGAGCCTAAAATTATATGACATTTATTTGCAACCACAAAAATGAGGTTAATCAGTTATTGTTCATTCCTCTGTTGAGAGAACAGCTCTACTTCCCACCAGATGGACTGGCCAGGCCTCTTGATGTTTTGAAAGGATAGACCTAATCTCTAGTTTTCCTTCTTATCTTGACCTATTTTTGGTGATGAGACCCAACAGAAAATGTAAAATATGAAGCAAGAGTCATTTTGCCTTGTTACAGGAGAGGATCATTGGTGCTTCTCCAGCCCCTTAATTCATTTCTTATAGTTTTTCTTGTCACATCCACTTGCTTTATAGCTTACTAACTTGCAAGTTATAGTTGTAATTTATGGTCAGAATTGAGTGGCAGCAAATCAAGGAATATTTCCATTGATTACCCTAAATTGTCTAATCTCCTGTATGTTTTTAGAACTTGATTGGGTGGTATTTACTGATTGCCTTCATCTAATTTAAAAATCAATCAATAGTAACAATGAGTGCTGGGGGATAAATTGAGTCTAATGCAGACTAACCACACCAGTATCCATCAACAGCTCTATGCAATCCCATCTGCAGGCAGCTGCAATACAGAAACCCAAACAGCGCAGAGCTGGGCGGCCAGGCAGATGCTCGGAAAATTCCCGCAGCCATCTCACGCCTCTCCCATCGTCTATTTAAGGTGATTGCCCTCCGCTAATGTGAATGTATTTCACCACAATAAAGCTGTAGCAGAGGAGATAAAAACAGGGTCTGCCTGCATTTCCAGGCTTGCCAGCCCATCTTCTTCCCCCACACCCTCCGAGGATATTAATGGGGATGAACATAACCCCAGCCTTTCCTTGTTAACTGTCTGTGCCATTCCAGAAAGAAGCATTCGAACACTCATGTGTTAACTCATCCTTTGACCCTGGGGGATCTGTTTTCATTTTCATCCCATGCTTTCTGGGCATGTGCAGCAGTCTGGTTCTGGGGTAGGCTGTCGTATTAGTACTTACACATATCTGAGGAGGGGTTGGCTCCTTCAGACAGTTAGAGACTGAGGCTTTGCTGACTTCAACAGCTGGTGCAGAATGTTGCTAGAAAGGAGGGAGAACTCAACTTGCAGGCTGCCCACCACACCCCATCCTAAACCAGGGCTTCCCGAACAATCTGGTTGTTACTTGAACTTGCATCCAATTTATAATAAGGCAAAGCAGACCAACTAGTGTGTAATTACCATGTGAGCACTGGTTATGGGTAATGAGGAAGCAAAGAGAATACATTTTCATTCAGGGGATGAAGAGTTGGAAATACCAATTATGATTTTGTTGAGATAGGAGGATGGTCCTTTGCCATTTTCTCTGGGGCAGAGTCCTGCGATATAGAACAGGCTGGCCTTGAGCTTTCCACCCTCCGCCTCATCTTCCCAAGTGCTGGGATTACAGAGGTATATGCAACTCATGTTAGGATTGGGCTTGTCAATCCTTGTGCTTGTGCTTTGTGATGTGTGCAGGTGTGCATGTACATCTATACACTTGTGTGTTGAGGCCAGAGCTCAGCATATAGTGTCTTCCTCAATTGTTCTTTACCTTGTTTGTGTGTGCGCATGTGCGTATGCGTGTGTATGTGCATGCGCATATAGTATGTACATATCTGTGTGTGTGAGTGTATAGTATGTGTGTATCTGATGTATCTGTGTGTGTATGTGTGCAGGTTCTCATGCACATGTATGCGAGCCAGAGGTTGCGGTCAGATTTCTTCCTCAGTTTCTCTCCATTGTAATTTTGAGCCAAGGTATCTCACTGAAGCTGGAACTAGTTGGTTTGACTAGGCTGGTTGGGATTGCTTGTATCTGTCTCTTCCCTCAGTGCTAGAATTATAGACATGCACCTCCGATGGCCAGCTTTTTGTGTGGGTGCTGGGGATCCAAACACAGGTCCTCATGCTTGCTGCTTGCGTGGCCACCACTTTCCTGACTGATCTGTCTCCCAGACCCTGTCACACCACCGTACATTTTAAATTTTAAAAATGTGTGTGTGTGTGTGTGTGTGTGCGCGCGCGCATAAGCGTGTGTTCATGTGTATCATGGGTGTGGTTGACTGTGCAACAAGCCAGCAGAGGGCACCAGATCCCTCGGAGCTGGAGCCATACTCATTTGTGGTATGCTTGGCTTAGGTGAGTGCTGGGATCTGAACTCTGGTCCTTACGATTGTGCAGAAAGTACTCTTAACTCTTGAGTCATCTCTGTAGCCCCTGTCCTGCCACTTAATACTTTGAGACAGAATCTCTCACTGATCCTGCGGCTCACTCACTTGGAAGTCTGGCTAGCCAGCAAGCCTCTGGGATCCTCTTGTCTGTTCATCCTTAGTGCTGGAGGGCATCATTAGAAATATACTTCAGCAGGACCAGAGGCCCTACCTTGGTGCTCAAGATGCTCAATCCGGTTTTCTGAATGAATGAATGAATAAATGAATGAATGAGTAGGTATTTCTTTACCACAAACCTCTGTTTTATAGACCTGGGACAGTTGGCTAACCTTTTCTTAGACCCTTTCTGGATAGCTTTAGTGTCAACTTGACACACCTGGGTTGAGGGAGCCTCAATTGGGGAATTGCCTCTATTGAACTAGCATGTGGCCCTGTCTGTGGGACACCTTCTTGACTGTTGAGTGATGGTGAAGGGCCCATCCCACTGTGGGAGGGGCCACCCCTGGGTGGGTTGTTCTGTATTGTATAAGAAAACAGGCTGGGCATGGGGCAGGGGAGCAAGCAAGTAAGCAGCATTCTTCCATGGGCTGTGCTTCAGCTCCTGCCTCCAGGTTCCAGTCCTGAGTTCCTGCCTTGGGCTCCCTCAGGGATGAACTGTGACCCAGGAAACGTAAACTAAATAAACCCTTTCCTCCCCAAGTTGGCATTGGTGAGAGTGTTTTGTCACAGCACTTAAAGGCAAACTAGAGCAAGCCCCTTAGTGGCAGGACTGTACCTTCGTTTGTTCTCCATGCCTACCTGCCACCTGCTGCCTCCTTCCTGTACCATCTGTCCCCATGGCTAAGAATGCTGATAGGCATAATATATCTTTTTCCACTGTAGGGAAACTCTTGCATTATAGCAAGGTACAGAATGAAGCCCATGGTTACCAGCCTCACTTGTGCTAAGTGTGCCACGTGGGGTGGAGGTATGCTATACAAAATGTGCACATGGAGCTTTGCTCATAATCATCAAAAACCGGAAACCACTAAGAAGTCCTTATGATACAGTGATAGGGCGTCTCTCTCATCTTCTCCCCATACCTCATAACCCCAGTCTAATAATGAAGAAAATCAAGAAACATCTTCTAGTTGAGGGACATTCTGAAAAACATCTGATCAGGTCTCCTGCCCCTGCCGTGTGGCATCTGATGAGCTTCTGGAACAGAATGAAGTTAGATAAAAATTAAGAAATCTAACAAAGCACAGGCTTTAGTTAATAGTAGTAGTAGCAGCATTATGGCCTAAGATGCTATAACAGGGGAAACTGGATTGTGGCTACAGTAGCAACTCTCTGTATCACTTAAATTTTTCTGCACATCTAAAACCATTTTAGAAGAAAAGGTTTCTTAGGAAGATGAGAATTAATTTGCACCCCTGTCCCAATCTCTTGTGATTTCCTCTATGTCACTTTCTAGACTGTTGATCCATTGGCTGCCATCTTGGAAAGTGAAGACAAAGAGGCTCCCGTGACCCTAAGGATGCGGAGCAGGGAGCTGAGAGGAAACTGTGTCCCCGAGGGCTGCAAGCTGCTGAGCAGGCTCTCGGCCTGGCTATCCAACTTCCCGGCTTTCATGTAGAAGAGAGATAAAGTTGGATCTTGTCAAAATCTTGTTATTTTAGGTCTTTGTTTCTCACAGCCAAATCTAGCCCTCCCAGACACTGCCCTTTGCTTGCTGTTTTTTCCACGATGTGGGTCCCCTGGGTGAAATGTCAGCTGCTTCATGGGGATGGGGGTTTGGGGCCTCTGGCCTTTCCTGCTTGAGTAGCCATTGGGGACCTTCTGCATCCAGCCGTTTGGAGACCACACTCTGTGGGGTCGGTGTTATGGATACTGTTTTCTGGAACCTCCATAGTTCATAGAGAATTTCCCCCTTCATAGACATAGAATTTCCCCTGCTGAGAGCTAAGGTGGCTTCAGTTGGAGAAACAGAGGCCTCAAGAGAGGAACAGGCCCTGATTCTTCCAGCCAGGGCTGAAGTTCTTGCCTCTGGACATTGTCACTTTTCTACTGTCCCAGTGGTTTCTGAAGTGACCCAGACAGCCCTAGGTTTTCCCCAGATGTGAGGAACAGTATGAGTGGTTGTGGCCAGATGTCCTATGTCACACCAAGGCAGAACTGCATTTGTCCCTGTCACATACACAGCCCTATTCAGATTTTCTCTTTTTAAATGAGGATCTGATGATAAGAATATTAACAACATGTAAACAGCAATGTGTTCAGCTTGCTGCACCCATGTCTCAGGTCAGCCCTAGAAGTATTTATTTAGCATCTGCTGTGCTGGCAGCCCTGGGCTGGGCCCTCTGTCCACACTGTTCTCTTTGGTATTCGTCACAGATAGGTGAGGGAGGTGTCACCATGGATCACACATGGAGAAACTGAAGTCCAAGAAGGTGAAGAAGCTCTAAAGGAAATACCTAGGGTGGCCTGTCCTATCTTCTGGACCACACTGCCCCTCTATGGTGGGCAGGTACGAGGCCGGGGCCCTTCCAGGACATAGTTTATGGCCCCGTGCAGGTGCCAGCCACCTTAAGTGTCTCCTATAACCAAAAGGGCAGATGTCCAGTAGTCTCTAATGGAACTCCACCAATTAGTGTCTAGGAGCCCGAGAGCCCCGCTCAACATGGACACTTGGACTCTTCCTCAGCCAGCCACAGTCCATCCAGGGGTGTAGCCCTTTGTCACCACAGAGGCTGGTCAGAGACCTTGCTTTTGCTGTTACAGTGTCATCTAGAGGCCTGGACACTGCAGGGTGGATGATTGCCAGGACATATGTGTCTCTGCCTTTGAGGGGCATGCTCATCACTTACTAAACTCACCCCCAAGACATTGGGGCAGGCAGCATTTTTAAAAAATTGCAAGGAGGCCATTACCATCATTAGCCCACCTGAGAGAGCCCTCAGGATGATGGAAGAGGTCCTCGCCGTCCGCCGGCCTCCTCCTCGGCCGGTCATTAGTTAAAAAGGGATGGGGGTGGGGTAGGGTGCCAGGTCTGGACCACGAAGCTCCCTTTGGAGAAAGGAGTCGGAGACAAATGATTCGAGTCTGAATTCCATATACACCGGAGATTGCTTATCGATCCCCATCAGAATACGCGACTGGCCCCGGGGACGGCCAGGATTTTCTCAGGGAGTTAATAGCGTAGCAGCGGAGCTGTCTTGTCCAATTCACTGAAGCCCAGCCTCTAATCAGCACAGAGTTTCTTATTTTGAGAATTCTTGCCACTTGTGCGTGCTGAGCCCCTTCCACTCTGCTGGGCTCCACCAGTGATTGAAATGACAGCCCACGGATGGGGAAGCTAATCAAATTGTTTATTATCGACCTAAATCAATATGTATAGATTGTTGAAACATCACTGTCATGCCGCCAAAAAGTCATACTAATAATTCCCTGACTGCAGATGGAATCTGGCCATTGCTCTGACTTGAATTACATCTGAATTTAGGGGAGCCAAAACAATTACATTGAGGAGGGGTGTCTCCTAGAGGTAGTGGTGGGACCCTGTGTGGGTACACATGTTGACATAGCTCAACAGCTTGGCATTAGGCAAGAATGATGAAATGTCACTTTGAGCTGCTTAAATACGGGTCCTCAGCTAGGGAGAGCCAAAAATCCATGAAAGGGGATATGGGGGTTCCTGGGGCAGAGGCTATGAAGGGTGGTGTTTTCACCCATCAGGACAACTGGGGATAGTATAAGTGGTAAGTAGAGACCTGGGGAGCCCAGAGCTTGTCTGGGGTAGTCCTTAGTGAGACACTCTTTCCTTCCAGACTCAGTGATCAGGCCTGATTTTACTGCTCCCACAGGACAAGTTGAGCAGGGAGAGGAGAGAGATCTGAGGTCTAAAAGGCGGAGCAGTTGCAGGTTCCTCAACTGCAGTGGATCCAGGCTCGGCCGCAGCAGGGAGTCACATTAGAAATTGGAAAAAAACCCACCTGTGTGAGCTCTCCATGACTGTAACAAACAAAGGGGTAAGTTATAAAGAAAAGGGGTTGCTTCTGCTGTTTCAGAGCTGCCCACCTGTGGCTTGGTGGTCTGTTGCTTTGGCGGGTAGCAGTGCTCCTAAGGAAGCATACAATTAGGTTTGTAGCCAGGGAGTAAACAAGAGGAAAGAAAGAGTCTGGGGTCCCAATGCCCATTTCCAGGGCATTCTCCCTATAACCTGAAAACTTCCCACTAGCTCCCATCTCCTAAAGTTTCCACCCCCCCCCCCATAGTGCCACCTTGGGGAGTAAGCCTTCAACACATGGCTTTTGGGGAATATTTAACCTCCAAACTATTCCTGGGCTCCTCAAAGGGATATGTCAAGGAAGATTCTGATGTGTGCAGGCAGAAGCTAGTGGTGGTGCATCGTAAACAAGCAAGCTTCAGGAGGGGCGTAACTCCCCCCCCCCCGCCCCGCATAGGACCTAGCACCTTTCTGAGCACTTCACATTTGGGGCTTGACCTGAAGGATCAGTGGGCTCTCAGGAGAGCTTATTTAATCTTCACTGTAAGTTGATCAACAGTTATCCTCGATTTCTATATGGGTAAACTAAGGCACCGTGAAGTTGGGTAATGTGCCCAAGGTCATGGTCAGAAGGCAGAGCTGGTGCCTAAGCTTTGAGCCATGGTTCCTTGGCCCCGGGCTGACTGAGGGAGAGCCTGCTGTGGAGGGGAGAGTGCGGGTCCCCCCCAGCCATAGTCCTTGACTGTGCACTGCCCTCTCCTCCCATCTTCAGCCAGCTCCCCACGCTGAGCAGGTGCCAAGACTCACACCGGATGCTCAGCTATGGCATCAGGACAAATTCAGAATATTTCATTTTTTTTTTCTCTGCGAAATGCTAAGAACTGTCCCCCAAGGAAGCTAGCGCACTGGCATGTCCTCTGCCAGGTCTTCCTAACCAGAGCCACTGCGACGGTGCAGCACAGATGGTCCCAATACCAATACGGCCAGTTGACACATTTCTGCCCTCACCTGCCTCTACCATATGTGTCCAAACTCGATCTCTGCCCCAGGAATGACCTCTCATGAGGAACACTTCCGTCGGTGAGGGATGAGGAAAGAGGAGAGCCCAGCCACTGGGCAGCTATATCATGTGCTCTGAAAGATGATGTCTGTTCCCTTCTCTACCTTAGCTATCGTATGAGCTGACAGGCTGGAGCAGACAGGCTACACCCCCTGGCTGGCAGCCCGTAGCACATCCTGTCGGTAGGCCAGGCTGTGCCACATACCATCGAGTATAGTGTCTTCTGTATGAGGAGAGTACCCTCAGCAGCAGAGAGAGTGATAGAGTCCCTTACTGAACTCAGTCCTGGCCCAGGCTCTTCACTGTATTATTTATTTATTTATCTATATATTATTTATTTATTTATTTATTCATTCATTTATTTATTATTTTTGCAGGTCTGGAGATCAGACTCAGCTTTGCATAGGCCAAGTGAGCACTGTGCCTCTCAGCACCCCTCAGTCTCTCTCCACATCTTTTTTTGTTAAATTTTATTTATTTCTGTATGTATATGAATGTACTGTCTGCATGCAGGTTTGTGCACCCGTGTCATGCAATGCCGTGGAGGTCAGAAGAGGGTGTCAGATTCCCCTGGAACTGGAGTTCTCCTGGAATTGGAGTATCAGACGGTTCTCGGCCGCCATGTGGGTGCTGGGGATCGAACCCGGATCCTCTGTAAGAGCGGTCGGTGCTCTTACCCGATAGGCCATCTCTCCAGCCCTCTCCATGTCTTTCTTTTAATGTGTATGAGTACATTTCCTGCACATGTGTAAATGTACTTATGTCATGCAATGCCCATGGAGATCAGAAGAAGGCATTGGATCCCTTGGAACTGGAGTTACAAATGGCTGTCAGCTGCCATATAGGTGTTGGGAACTGAAACGGGGTCCTCTGCAAAAGCAGCTAGTGCTCTCAACCACTAAGCCATCTCTCTAGTTCCTGCCCCCCTTCTACATCTTAAGAAAAAACTTGCTTCTGTTTACCCTGTCTGGCATGAACAGATGCCATTTTCTGAAAACCACAGTTTAGAAGTATGTGTGTGTCCTCGGTGAAACATGGACACACACCTCTCAGCTGCCTTGAGCTTACCCACAGCACAAAGACTGCAGGACTCTGAACTGTACTACCCAGCCATTCAGGTTCAAGTGGGCTCCAAACCTGGCAAACACATTTCTCCTGTCCCCAGAGGGAAGAAATAAAAACCCACCAGCAAAAATACATTACACTGGGCATTATATTTCTGTGACGGAAATAACTCATTTTCCTGACACACTATAATAATACCAAATTATGGTACACAATGAATCCATTCTCATTAAAGTCTGTGTAGAGAAAAGCAAAGAATACAAAATGTATACAATTGTTTAAAGGAAAAATGCCATGTAATATAAAAGATACTCTAATCACTATTTTTAATTACAAAGAAGAGAAAAATCACTAAAAATTTTTTTACAGCATCTAATTACAAAAAAACAAAATAACTCTGTATAAAATTAATAAGAAGGACTTCAAGTGACTGTAGTGTCTGTCTCAAAGCTGCTTTTCTGCCTGTAGAAGTCTGTCCTGCGGCTGTTGATAGGGGCTCAGGAATTGCTTGGCTAGAGCTGGGGGAACCCTTCTCTACAAGGTATCCTGCTAAGTGTGTTTGCACCATGAGGTTATCTTTTATCTTCAGGCAACTGTGATGGTTCAGCATGGCTATCCCTTAGCCTCAGGGAAGACGGAGTTCAGAGAGATCTTGTGACTGAACCTCTAGAGACCATACACGGTAGTCAGTGTGCAGCAAGGCCTATACACCTGTTGACCCGTCCTCCTTATGAAGCAAGCAAGTCTGTTCCAGGTGGGACAAAGTGTTCTAGGAACGTTCGACTCAACATAGCCAAGAAGGCCGAGTCCGCACTTTGATCTGCAACCTTGGCTTTCAAGATCAGGGCCTTTTGTCCTAGAGAGGTGATCACTGAAGCCACGTGCACGTGACCACCTGGTTTCCCAAGCGGCCTGGCTAGTCCACATCTCCCAGAAAAAGAAAATGCCTCCTGTCTTTAGAAAACAGTCTATTCAGTCTATAGCAGGGGGGTGGGATGGATCGGAGGCCAGGCTGGAGCAGAAAGACCAATATGGGGGCCAGCTGGGCAGAGACAGAGGTGCTGAAATGAAGGCTGTGGAGATGGAGGTCTGGAGGTAGGTGTGAGGTGCTCTGAACAGGCAGAATTCCCATGACTAGAGTTTGGGCTTATTCCTGGAATTCTTTGAATCTGGCAGAGTGGCAGGCAGGACTGTTAACTGAGATGTGGACCCTGGACAGGTCAGGCTTGAGACCAGAAGCAGTGAGTTGGGTTTGGATGCGCTGTTTGAGGCTTTCACTCTTCATGAAGTAACCGTGAACCTGTCTTTGACCCTTTGGTGACTATGTTAGTAAATAGACATACATTTCTACCAGATACTTAGGTCAAAAAAATTCCAAACTCACACTAACAATTATTTCTCACCTGCATGGAGCCCTCAGAAAATCCCGTCTGCTCCCCCTTCATGTTGCTTCAGAGATGCGGCTACCTTCTCTGTTTTCCCATCCAAGCAGTGACTATGGCCTCTCCAGTTGCTGTGACGGCTCCTTCAGGAGCCTCTTTCACAGTAGGCTTCTGGAGTCTCCCACCACAGCAGGTGATGTGATCTAAATCTGATGATGTCATGCCCCCGTTCAAATCCTGGCTTATTGTGATGCCCGTTTTAAGAGTTAAATTGTGTCCTTTCAAAATATAAGTGGGAGTCTTAATCTGTGACCTTATTTAGAACTGGGGTCTTTTTAGATGTAGGAATTTGGCTCAACATCACAGGATTATTGAAAAACAGTAGAGTCAGAGTTTGGATGGAGCCAGCTGAGTGAAATGTCCTGTTGTCCTGTCCTTTGCCACAACCTGCTGCTGAGTCTGTGAGCAAGAAGGACTTGGCTCATGTCACAGCAGCCCTGTGCTACCCAACCCCCATGCTACCCTCCCCTTAACCTCCCAAATAAACTAAAACAACACACGTGCGTTATTTCTTCTCCCCTTATGTATGCAGCCATCTACATCTTCTCTGGTGGGGATGCCCTGGAAAGGGTCTCACGAGGACTGGTGATTTCTAAAGCAGTTCCAGTGGAGGATGGCACATCAGGGATGAGGTTGGTCAGCTCCGGCTGTCTGCAGCTCTTTGGCCACATTATGAGCTAGAAAGCTTGGATCTGACCCTTCAGTCCTCTATCAAATGATTCCTTTCCTCTGCCACATTATGAGCTAGAAAGCTTGGATCTGACCCTTCAGTCCTCTATCAAATGATTCCTTTCCTCTTCTCATCCCAGGCTCAGAATTCTGGGTCTGTAGAACAGGGGCTCAGCATAGTCAAGGCTCCTCCCTATTACCAAGAGGAAATCAGAAGCCAAAGGAAGATGTACACTCTATCCAATGTGCATGTTGCTAAGGGCCAGTGTCTGATTTATTTTCAATGAAGAGCTGTTAAGTCAACAATCCCATTCCAATGAGGCAAGACCCTCTGCCTGCTGGCTTTGATCGTCGTATGATCAGCCTTGTCCTGTGCCCCCTTTTCCTGGCTTTCAACCATGCTCCTTACTCATCTCATGTTAATAGTAAACTGTAAACCAGGCCTGGGGGCAGAGATCTGTAAACCCAGCACTCAAGAGGAGTTTGAGTGCAAGTTCAAGATCAGTCTGGGCTACATAGGGAGATCAAGCCTGGGCTGCTTAGCAAGCCTCTGTCAAAAATAAAAGAAGAGCAAATTGTATTTGGCATCTGATTTGACACCATCGTCTACAGCCTGAAAAGTGCCGTTGGCAAAATATGCTCCAGTCTCCAAGGCCTCTGACTCTTCAAAGGCCACTGTCTCAGCCCATCTGCCGCTTCTCCCAGGCCTCCCAGCTGCATGATGACCTCACCTCCCTTCAGCCTCACGTATCTGCAAGATGATACTAACACTTGCTCACTGCTTGGTGACGAAATATTGTTTTACAGTGATAAGTATCTCGTAAGACAATATTTGGAAAGTTATTATCTTGGTGGCTCTAGTTGAGGACATGGAATGGTTTTACCCACAGCCAGATCTGCTCTGCTCGCAGCCAGCTATGGGGGTGGCTGGAGACGTAGCACACGAGGTATCAGGCTTGCTCTTCCAGTGATTTGCCGTGGATTGGTCCCCCAAGGGCTGGAAAGAATGCAGAATCCAGAGTGGAGGCCAGGACACTGAACAGTGAGGGGTACAGGGACCCAGAGGCATCTGACCAGGGAAGTAATGAGATGGGGAAGGGGGGGTGGGGGCGTGGGGGGGGTAAGGTTTAAGAATTTCTTCAAAAGGCTGTCAATGTTGGGACTGCCCCTGCTGGTTGAGGGCATTGATTCATTTAATGCCCAGGGTCTGTTTCTCTTGCTCCTAGTGAGCAAGTTCTCTGAGCCCCAAACCCAGAGACGGTCCAACAGGACTCTGAAACCTTTTGGTTCTCACCTCACTCCCAAGCCAGGGCACCTGCCTCAGGCACCGTTGACACCCATCCCTGTCTAAGTCACATTATGTAACACCTGGAGGGCAGCTCCTCAAACTCAGTGCTGCTGATCTTCAAAGTCTGGCAATTCTGCATTGGACTGCCTTGTCTATTAAAGAAAGCTGAGCATCCTCCCTGGCCTCTGCTCACTAGATACCAGCAGCAGCACCTTCCCATGTCCAGCAGTTGTGACAACCAAAATGTTTCCGGATGTTGACAGTTGTCCTCAGGGGCGCTGGAGTGGACAACTTAACCTGCAGCAAGGACCCTTGCCTTGACCAGGCATCTTTATTCCCGCTCTCCATCTGAACAATACAGAGACTGTGACAGTGAGCTTAGGAAGGACTAGCTCCTCTCCTTTGCAACAGTGTATGCTGAGAGTCAGGTTACATGAGCTTCCCAGGCCACGCAGGAGCCACTCAGAGGCCACGCAGGAGCCACGCAGAGGACAGCTGTAGCCCTGGCCCTCCCTCCTCTCACAGGCTCGCCCGTAGCCCACCTGCTGCCTGAACTTCCACTGAGAACTTGACCCCTTACCACAAGTGTGTCAGAAGGCCACAGCTGTGAAGGAAGGGGACAGCTTAAAGAGGACACTAGAGGCTTCTGTCTGCCTTCAGGTGTTACAGGCTTCTAGCTGCGGGTTCCACAGCCCTACCTCTGACCCCTACTGCCCTTCCCCTGGTAGGGATCTAAATACCAGAGGTGGAAAAAGGACATCAACGTCCTGGAATTGGAAGGCTACAGTTTGGACAATGAAGAAATGGAACAGAAATGAAAATAGGTCTATTTTTGGAAATAGTCTTTATAGCCAAGAATGTTCTAGTTTAGCCCTGTCCAGGTACCCCTGGGAGAGCAAGGGTGCGGTCCTACGAGTGGCCCTCACCCATACTCCGTTTCTTCTAGATTCCTTCCACAGAGGCACCTCCAGTTGTGCTCACAAGTAAACAAGCCCATCTGCCCACCTCATCCTCTCAGGTGCCTTCCACTATTGCTGCAGATGTGCTGTGCTCTGTCATCATTCCAGGGACTGTGGAGAAGGACATGGTTGTCCATTTCAAGTTAGAGGCTACATACTTACCTTGGGAAATGAAGGCATGTTCAGGGGAGAGGCTTCCAAAGCAACTTTGGAGAAGGCCCCAGAGCTGTGGAATGTACCGCAGCAATGACCACTGGATGCTGAGCTCAGAGTCTGCCTTCAAGGCCCCCAAAGCTCTGCCCTCTGTCCAGAGAACAGACTGGAGTGTGTGAGCATGACTCATTTGCAGACAGGGCTCTGCTCCTTCAAGAAAGTTTGAAAGCTACTGTCCTACAGGACAGCGTCTAAGGAGTCTGCTGTGTAAGGTAAAAGCTTGAATTAAAGGGGTAACGATGGGATGTAGGTCACTAGCACAATGATATCCAACCTTTTGGAGAAGCAGAGCTGAGTCCAGTGTGTGTGAAGGGCCACGGCTGGCTCTTAGGATAACTCTTTCTTCCTTGAGCTGTGTGGTGCTCTACCTGAGGCTTCACTGCAATCCCCCCAGTTATGTCAGGGTTGCTGCACCAGCATTGCATAGACTCTGTGGAGGAATCAAGCCTTTATGATTCACGGTTCTGGTGGTGTGAAGTCCAAGGTCAAAGTGCCAGATGCTTGGTGTCTCATGGAACAGTTCTTCCTGGTTCAAAGACGGCCACTGCTTTGGTCTTGGTTACTTGTGCTCCTTCAAAATTCCTATTGAAACCCAATTACCCAGGTGATGGCATTAAGGTGATGGTGCTATGTCTAGGAGGTAGTTATTAAGGGTCAAATTTATGGTGAAGTCAGAGCCCATGAAACAGGCAAGGGAGCACTGTTTGTTCCATCTGCCACGTGGGAACTCACAGACGCTGCCATCTGTGGGAAGCGAGTCCTCCCCAGACCACGGGGCTGTGGCTGTTCCATCTTGGACTTTTCGATCTCCATGTCTATGAAAAGTAAGACTCTGTTGTCCATAAATAAAGTAGTCTAGGCATTTGGTTATAGGAACCCACATGGACTCGGGCAGCAACCCTAGTTTTCATGACAAAGAGAAAGAGAGTTTCAGGCCTGTCCTCTTTTAAAAAGTGTGTTAATTCCACCATGAGGACCTACCTTATCACCCTCCCCAACCCTTCATCACGACTCTACCTCTTTCATTTTTTATTTACTTATTTGGGTTTTCTTTGTGTGTGTGTGTGTGTGTGTGTGTGTGTGTGTGCACATGTGTTTGAGGCCAGAGGTCAACCTCTAGTGGTGTTCCTCAGGCATTATTTATCTTGTTTTTTTTTTTTTTAATATTTATTTATTATTTTTATTTTATGTATAAGAGTTTATTGTCTGCATATATGTAAGTGTACCTCTATTATGGTGTACCTGTAAAGTCAGAAGAGGGTGTCAGATCCCCTGGAACTGGAGTCATGGTTGATTGTTAGCTGCCTTGTGAGTGCTGGGAATCCAACCCAAGTCCTCTGAAAGAGCAGCTAGTGCTTTTACCCACTGAGGCATCTCTCCAGCCCTTATCTTGTTTTTTTGAGACAGGGTCTCTCACTGACACCTGAGACTTGACAGCTATGTCTGGCTGGCTAAATTAGGCAGTCCCAAGAAGCCCCAGGGATCCACCTGTCTTGGTCTCCCCAGCACTGAGATTACAAGTGTGTACCACCATTCCCAGTGTTTTACATGGGTGCTTCGGATCAAATGCAAGATCATGGTTGCGTATCAAGGCCTTTGCCAACTTAGTTGTCTTCTCTGAACCCCATCATGTTGAGGACCAGGATCTCCACACGGAAATGGAGGATATAAAAACATTCAACCCACAGCAGTTGGCAAACTAGCTGGTGGGTCAAATGTGTTTGTGCCAATAAAGTTTTTTTTTTTGTCTTTTCAAGACAGGGTCTCCTTATAGCCTCAGCTGTCCTGTAACTCGCTCTGTAGACCAGGCTGGCCTTGAACTCACAAAGATCTGCCTGCCTCTGCCTCCTAAGTGCTAGGATTAAAGGTGTGCTCCACCACCCCCGGTTTGTGCCAATGAACTTTTGTTGGAACACAGCCATACTACTCCATTTACACATAGTCCACCCTGCCTTTTCTACTGCGAAGGCAGAGCTGAGTAGCTGCAACAGTAAAGGCATAGCCAGAAAGGAAGCTAACCCCTAAGATATATCTATGATGTATATAAAATAAAATTTAAAGACATCTCCACTATTGAAAAAAAGATAGAAATAGTCTCATTGTTTAGGTAAAAAGATTTACAAATGACCTAAAAAAAAGTTCTCTTAGCAGAGAACTCACCAGAACTGGATTTTTGGACCCCTCACCTAATGCTTTCTTCTAATCTGCATGTTAACAGCACCCTGCAGCCATTGACCACACATTGGGAGACTTTTAGGATGCCAACAGGCTCCTACTGCTGGAAGAGACTAAGACCTACTTCCTGCAGCTCAGCTCTGGTTAGGGTTGGGACGGGAGCTGGCAGGATATGCTGGAAGGGAGCTAAGGGCTCATCACGATGGGGGACACAGCCTGACCTGTCAACCCTCCAACTTGGGACCCCGAAGCTTCCATGGTCAGGCTGACCTAGGTCAGCTTTGGAAGAGGATCAGTTCTGCTCACACACACTGGCACACTGGAAAGAGGTCATGCTTGCTTTCTGTTGAACAAAGATGGAGTCTAACCAGTCTGTTAGGGCTGCTCTGAGCTGGCCTAGTGGCAGTGACATGGGAATTGTCTACTTCATATACCAGGACCAGGCTGGAGCTCAGTATATCCTCCCTCCTCAGACGTCATGACGACAAGGCTCGGCCATGAAGACAGCAGCCCTAGCCTTCGCAGTTGACAGAACACTGAGCATCGGAGTGGTCAAATACTTTGCTTAAAGGTGGCAGTGGAACTGGGCTTCCGCTATTGAACCAGGATGGCCGAATATGTTACCAACAGTGCTTCAAAGAAGCTGGTTTTTGCAACAGATGGAAACTATCACAACTTTCCACAACTGGTTAAACACAGAGAATAAGTGGCTGTGAGGTGGTCAGCCCTAAGTGACTGTCTACAGTGTAACCTCTATACCTAAGGCTTTGGTAACACTGTGGAAGAAGGGGCATAAAGAATGTAAGAGCCACAGGACAAGACACCTGCTGCAGTTAATGCATTCTAGACAAGACAGGAAAGGTGTGCCCAGGAAATCTCCACAGTATGGTATTTTAACGAGGTCTGTATGATAAAAGATCATGTACCAAGGTGGATGGGGGAGTGTCATGGGATCCTACCTCAAGATGAAGATATACAGGCAATCAATGGAGGCTAAGGGAGGGAGAATCAGTTTTCTTCAGGCAGTGGTTCCCTGAGAGGTTATCTACTCATAGACAGCCTAAAACACTGGTTCACATGAGCATCACTAAGTGGACTCCGTGATTTATATTTATATGTATATATATATATATATATATATAATTTATATTTAACAGTAATTAAGGAGACAAGAAGATGAGAGGGAGTTGGGGAGAAGCAGCTGAGGGAGACCGGGCAGGGGGGAAATGACGCAAAGACTCATATAAAATTCTCAAAAATTTTTATTTTTTTTTTAATTTCAGTCCTGTGAAGAAAGTGAGGACTGTGAGCAGCTCTCCAAGTGTGCAGCCTCTGTGATGT
Organism: Rhizomys pruinosus; assembly: GCA_009823505.1. Taxonomy (NCBI): domain Eukaryota; kingdom Metazoa; phylum Chordata; class Mammalia; order Rodentia; family Spalacidae; genus Rhizomys; species Rhizomys pruinosus. The sequence continues at coordinate 910,842 of VZQC01011742.1, read as the reverse complement.
GCCGCTCTGCTACAGAGGCTAGAAGATGGCTGGTCCTAATGGCCTGGTTATGTCCTTAGGGACAATGCCTCTTATCCGTCACCCAACAGGAACCAAAGAAGTTCTGGTGGAAAGAGTATCTCAACAAGCTGACTCTAAGTGGGTGTGGACACCTCCCTGGAGTATTATCCTAGACCAGAGACAGTGCACAACACAGGAGATGGGGCTCTGCTCCTGCCCTGCCTGGCGATGGGTAGAAGAAGTGACGTTTGTTGTGTAGAAAGGACTAGGGAAGAGAAGACTGGAAGGAAGCAGGATCATTTCAGAAGGTAGAGGGCTTCTTTAGGCTTTATGACAAAGCACACTAATCGGTAAGGATTCCAGACACATACGCAGAGACTCCCATTAATTCCCACTGATCCCGAATTGAAGTGCTACCTCTCTACTCACCAAATAACCCTGGAGCATGCTCAGAGTTCATGCAGGCACTGAGAGCACTCTGAATGGGGGGGGGGGTGTCAGCAGGAGGCAGGGGGCAGAAGTAACCACACTTCAGCTTGGAAGGAAGGAGTCTGTTCTTCCATTTGTACTGATGTCATATACTTGCCCACTGTGAAAGATGGGTTTAAAGTATTATTTATTTTGAACGCAACTCTTTAAAGAGAAATACCAGTTCAGGAATACAAAACAGGGTGTGTGTGGATATGAGAAAAGTGAAAAGCCGCACATGACACACCCCTGGGATACCAAAAACAGGCCAGGGGAGGAAACCAATCTAGAAGTTACTCAGTCAGAATTTCTGACCCCTTCGAGTGGTTTCCTGGGTGACAAAGTTCAATCACTTCTCAATAAACTGCCTTTTCATCAAAAGACCTTGGAGCATGCCCTCAGTTAAGAACTATGGCTCAATGTGCGTGAGGCTTCCAGCTTTCACCCCCTCCAGAACCCTTTCCTTTTCTGTATTGTACAGCTTCTGTTAAAAAAGAAAGTCACATTTGCATGTTGTTGCGTATTTTGCTGTAGACCTGCTCCTGAACTGTATCATAACTCCCGGTAACAGCCCATTCCTGTGGTTCAGGGATCTTTTATAAGCCTATTTTAGGCATTTGATTATTGCCTGACTAATAATAGGGACCCATTTTGTCAAAGAACAGACAGGAGGATATAGTGTAAATCGTAGTGTATAATTGCTCAGTGACTGCCATTGAAAATTCCTAGTTACTGGAGTAAGGGAGTGTCTTTCTTAGGTACAAGAAGCTATTTTTTCATGTAATAATTAGGCTGTGAGAAAGCAAGCGGAGAAACCCACCCAGAGAGCAAAGGAGGGAGGGGGAGGGGGAGAGAGAGAGAGAGAGAGAGAGAGAGAGAGAGAGAGAGAGAGAGCTGAGGCACCTGTTGGAGATCTTGTTTGGGGAGAGCTGTTCAAGGAGGATCTTGAAGGACTCTTAGCCCAGTGACGGCCAGAGACGAGCCAGTGGCTATAGCAGCTAAGAACAGCACAGAGGCCTAGTCACACCATGAGCCCAAAGAACCTAGGTATTCCTCCCACTTGCCACACACACACACACGCACACACGCACACACGCATGCACGCACACACGCACACACACACGCGCACACACGCACACGCACATGCGCACACACGCACACACGCGCACACACGCACACGCGCACACATACATGCGCGCACACACACGCACACACACGCGCGCACACACACACGCACACACGCACACACGCACACACGCACACACAGGCCTAAAAGTCTCTGGACAGAATCACGGGGATCAAACTCACTAGACTCCGGGGTAGGTTCCCACTTCTGATCACCAAACGGTGAAACCCATTCCCACCTGCCACCACCCAGGGCTGCCTTAGATCTTAGCTGAAGACTTGGTGTCTCCAAGTATCTACTGAATATGCTCACTGGTTCATTGTCAGGGTTAATGTTTACATGGTATGACATTGGGAATGCTTGGAATGGACTCAGGAGGAAATTTGCCCCAATCTTGCTTATTTCTGGAGTGTGGAATACAGAACCTTCTGGTTTCTTTGAGTTTTCCAGAGTGTGCGCAAATAGCCACCTCGCTGCCTGGGAGCTGTCCTTAACATGCTTCATTCTAAGAGATGAGAAACCTCGGGACCTTGCCATGGACCCGAAGTGTTCCAAGTTCTTAGCATGGATGAATTCGTTCATCCGGTTCGATCACTACCAGCTAGAAACGGCCGTCACACTAGCGGTGTGCATCTCTGTAGCTGTTTGGTGGTTATTTTGAGGACGGCTCAGCTTTTACCTCTTAGCTTTCTAGCAGGGCACAAGCCTGCACTGTTCTATATTCGCTATCTTTGTGTCATCCTAACAAAATCCCTGACATAAACAACTCCTAGGAAGAAAGATTAATTTGGGCTCCTGGTTTGGGAGGATGGCTTCGACATGGTAGACTCGGGCAAGTTTCTGACCATGGGAGCATGTGGGAGTCCCTACTCACACACATCATGGTGAACCAGAAAGTAGATCTTCAAAGTTACACTTTCTTTTTTTAAATTTTTATTTATTTATTTATTTATTTATTTATTTATTTATTTATTTATTTATTTATTTATTTATGTGAATGTATTGTCTGCATGGAGGTTTGTGCACCTGTGTCGTGCAATGCCGCGGAAGTCTCAAGAGGGTGTCGGATTCCCCTGGAACTGGAGTTCTCCTGGAATTGGAGTTACAGATGGTTCTAAGCCGCCATGTGGGTGCTGGGGATCAAACCCGGGTCTTCTGCAAGAGCAGTCGGCACTCTTAACTGCTAGGCTATCTCTCCAGCCCCAAAGTTACACTTTCTAAAGGCTCCACAGTACCCAAACATAAACTACAACTAGGGAACGGGGCTCACACACCACTGGGACTCCCCCTCTGCTTTGTGTTCTAGGATTAGTGTCTGTAAACACAAGATGTATATTGTTACACAGTGACACTTGTGCTATGGGTTGGGTATGAAAAGCTCTGCTCCAGCTAGTGGAGCCAATCATTGAGAGTGATTGGGTCATGAGGACTCTGATCTAATCAGTGCCTTAATCCACTGAGAGCTTAATAGTTGGATAACATTATTGGGAGGTAGTGGACACTTTTGGAGGTATAACCTAGTTGAAGGAAACAAATCACTGGGGGTATGTTCTTGGGGATCATATTTTGTGCCTCTCTCTCTCTCTCTCTCTCTCTCTCTCTCTCTCTCTCTCCTTACTGGCTTACATGAGTAACTTTGTCCCTGCCATACCCTTTCCGCCATGATGTTCAACCTTCTCATAGGTCCAGAGACAAGAAGGTCAAGTGCTCATGGACAATGATGCAAAGTAATCTTTCCTTAAAGTTGTTTCTCTCAAGAATATGACACAGTGACAACAAAGCAAAGCATAATAAACAAACAATAAAAAACCATCCCCCATTTGTACAGTCTGTGCCAACAAGAAATTCCAGGTTTACTTTGACCCTAATCAGATCTTATCAATGAAAGTGCTTTGCTAAGCACAGGGCTAGTTCATGCAGCAGCCACTGAAAATGTACTTTGGGGTGAGGAAGCCTGGGGTCATGGTTATGGAGGTCCTACCCTACCTTACAGAGGATTGGCCTCATTCCAGAAAATAACACAAGGCACATGTAAGCATTCCTTGTCTTCAGAAAAAAGAGTGATGCCTAATGGACATCTTCTGTGTGCTAAGTATTGAATGGTCCTGCACACAGCCAAGAAGCCATATGTGATCGCCAGATACTTCTTCCCTAGATCTGTTTGGTGTTTTAAGGACTTGAGCCAATGTTTAAATTTTAGGGGGTTTATAGAGAAGTCTGAATTTTCTGTCACTTAGGAAAAGGAGCACACATTGAGAGTGCCTTGGCTGGTCCTGCATAGAGCTACCTTTCTGAGTTCTCTATCATCAGTACGCCTGTCCTGAATGCACTCTGGGGAATCTACCTTTCACTCTAGTTGAATTGTCCTCATCACTTATTAGAGGTGCCATGGACTGAATCATGTTTCTCCAGAGCCCTTCTGTGGAAGTCCCAGTGGTACTGTGGTTGGAGATAGAATCCATAAGGAGGTAATAGAGATCAAAGAACAACCCCCAAGTGGTGCTAAAGCCTTTAATTCTGGCACTCAGGAGGCAGAGGCAGAGGCAGAGGCAGGCAGATCTCTGTGAGTTCAAGGCCAGCTGGTCTACATAGTGCATTCCAGGCCAGCTGGGGCTACAGAGAAACCAAGTCTCAAAAAGACTTTCAAAAAAATCAGTCAGGCATGGTGGCTCACACCTTTATTCCTTGCACTTGGGAGACAGAAACAGGTGGATCTCTGTGAGTTCAAGGCCGGCCTGGTCTACAGAGTGAGTTCCTGGACAGCTGGGGGATACTGGGAGACCCTGTCTCAAAAAGACCAAAAAAAAAAAAAAAAAAATGAAACAAGTAGGACCAAATCTGAAGGGATTGGTGGTTTTTGAAAAATGAGGAAAGGGGAGAGAGAGAGAGAGGAGAGAGTAAGAAGAGAGAGAGAGAGAGAGAGAGAGAGAAAGAGAGAGAGAGAGAGAGAGAGAGAGAGAGAGAGAGAGAGAGAGGAGGTGAGTGCCAAGGCAACTTACAGAAGGAAGAGTTTATTTGGCTTATCATATCAGAGGGATGGACTGTCCTTCGAGGTGGGGAGACATGGTGGCAGGAAGCAGCCAGAGCAGAAAGCTGAGTGCTCACATCTCAAGCAGGCACAAGAAGTAGAGACAGAAACTGGAAACAGAGCCAGGTGTAAAAACTCTCAAAGCCGACCCCTAGTAATGCACTTCCTCCAGCAAGACCACAGCCTCTAAACCTCTGCAAATAGCACCACCAACTGGGGTCTTTGAGGGACATTCTCATTTAAACCACAACCCTTCAGAGCAAAGCCCACCCTGTGAGTACCTTAAACTTAGAAGTCCAGAAATCTGAGGAACTCCAAGTCTATGGCTGCCTGAGCCAATGCAAATGGGCATACTGTAGTCACACTGTAGCCATACTGTAGTCACACTGTAATCACACTGTACTTGCACTGTTGTCGCACTGTAGTCACACAGTAGTCACCCTGTAGTTGCACTGTATCCACACTATAGCCACATTGTAGTCACACTATAGTCGCACTGTAGTCACCCTGTAGTCGCGCTGTAGTCGCGCTGTAGTCACACTGCAGTCACACTGTAGTCACACTGTAGTCATCGGACACAGACAAGAACGCAGAAGTGAAGAAGTAGAGAGAACTGCATAACTAGGAAGCCGCAGAGCTGGGTGCGCTTGTTACTTTGCTCACAGCTGTCGCAAAATACCTGACAATAGCAACTTAAGGAAGACAGGGTTTCTTCTGGCTCACAGCTCCTGGGTGCGGACCATCATGTCTGGGAAGGGGAGGTGGCAGGAGCAGGAGGCAGCCTGGTCACAGTGCGTACACAGTCAGGAGGCAGTGGAGAGGGGACTGCTGGCACCTTTCTCCTTCATATTTGATCTGGACCTCATGCCAAGGAACGGCACCACCCATTACCATGGGTCTTTCTTTTTTTTTAAATTTTTTATTTCTGTATGTGTATGAATATACTGTCTGCATGCAGGTCTGTGCACCCGTGTCGTGCAATGCAGCAGAGGTCAGAAGAGGGTGTCGGATTCCCCTGGAACTGGAGTTCTCCTGGAATTGGAGTTTCAGATGGTTCTCAGCCGCCATGTGGGTACTGGAGATCGAACGCAGGTCCTCTGTAAAAGCGGTCGGCGCTCTTAACCACTAGGCCATCTCTCCAGCCCCTACCATGGGTCTTTCTACCCCAATTAACCCCTCAGGCATGCCCAGAGAGTCTGTGGAGGAGGTGACAGAGCTGCGCTTGGCAGGCAGGGGCTGACCTTGGCTTTCTAGGGAAGCCCATCCAGCCCTTCCCTTCCTTCTTGTCCAGGCTCAGGGTGGGGCAGCACTGTGGCCTAAGCTTCCTACCCCAGCCTGACCATGGCCTGTAGATGGATTGTGTTCTGGGTCTTGAGATCAGAGGGGTGGGGGTGGGGGAGCAGGCCTTTCTTGAAGGTCCTGGGATCCTGCAGGAGACCTCAGTGGAGGCTGGAATGGAGGCTTCCGGGCAACAGAGGATGACTACAGCAATGCTTCCAGCTTGGACCCGCAGAGCTCCTCCCATAGCTTCCCATCCTGCTCCCCAGAGCTCCAGGCATCAGATGCTGCAGAGGTAGGTTTCTATGGACCAAGTGCCTTTGCACTGATTCGAGAGGGCCACATCTATCTGCCTGGGGAGCTTTTCAGCAAAATATCAACAATCCAAAGAAGCGAAGTAAGGTGAACCAGGCCATAAGAATACCCCTTCTCACTCCATGTCCCTAGGTTACCCAGAGAAGGGGTCCTTAGCACTGCTACAGGGCTTCCCAGATAAAAATGCCAGCAGGCTTTTCAGGTGTAAAACGATGTCCTTGGGACTCCACAGCACCCCTGCTGGTTCTAGGAGACTGTTTTCCAGTGTCCCCAGAGCTTTAGACACTGGAGTGGTCCAGGCGGGGGAACAAGAGGTGAAGAGTTCTTGTCTCCCTACCCCCACTGCATTTCAGTTGGAGCGGCCTTTTACCCAGTGAAGGAAACAGGCATGGAACACTTTTCCAGGCAGGAGCGCTGCAGGAAGGTACCAAGGAGAGCCAGCTGCAACGGCCATTGGGTGGAAAGCAGTTGAAAGGGGAACCCAGAGTTGAATCTCAGTGGTGGCGGAGGCCGTGTGACCTTGGGTACACCACTGAGCTGCTCGTGCTGCCACTGTGGGCAGTAACGAAGGACTCACCCTACAGAGGCTGTACACTAAGCTTAGCATAGCAGCAGCCATGCAGATCTCCATACATGCGGCTGTGGCTGCTGCTGCTATAAATGGCAGCAGTGAGGCAGCTCTGGAATACTGACCGGGTGGGGTCATGCTTACAAAGTTAACAAAAGTCAGACCCGAGAATCAACTGGTAACTTCAACTGGGGTCAAGAATAGGGTCTAAGAAAACCATGTTAATTGTGAACAGTGCTTCATCTGAGGAATGTTCAGTGTCGCATCCTGTATGGTGGGGAAAAGCTGAAAGAACCAAGCTGTCCAACCACAAAGGGAAAGTTGTCACTAAGAGACACCTGCACCCGTGTCTGAGGCTGGATCAGCAGATCCTCATGATGTAGGGTGTGGGGGCGGGTTCCAGCTCATTTCGCAGGAGGGAGTTAGTTACTTATCACACCATTGTGACCAAATACCTGACGGAAACAGTGGAAGGGAGGAGATTATTCTGGTTCATGATCTACAGGATACAGTGAAAAAGGCACACACCTGTAGGCATGGTGGGAGCTGGGGCTGGGTCCATGCCGTGGAAGATGAAGAGTGAGCTGGAGCCAGAGGTAGGGCCAGGCTGGAACCCTCAATGTGTCACCCACGTAGGCCCCGCATTGCAAAGGTTTCACAAACTCCTCCAACAGTGCCATCAGCTGGAGACCTAACACATGCGCCTGTGGGGCACTTGACATTCAAGCCTTAGCAGGAAGCAAGCTGTAGCTGGAGGTCACGGGATAGTCGCTGTGATCCTGTCACAAAGCACAGGCTCCATGCTGGTGGAGGCTGAGGGAGCAGGAAGCTGGGAAGGAGAAAGGCGTTCTCCCTGAAACAGGCCTTCCAGTGCCTGCCAGGATGAAGCTGGAAAGCAGGGCACAAGAGGAAGGCAACACCCCAGTCAGCCTAGGGTGCGAGGGCGAATGCGGATGCTGGTAACCAGTTGCCTTGCATCCTGCCCCATGCTTTTCCTGCCATGATGGACTGCGCCCTCAGACTGTGAGTAAAGAAAACTTGGTCCAAGGAAGAGAGGGTAAGTGGCTTATATAGTTACAAATTCTTTCTAATTTTGAAACTCCTGATATCTTGACTTTGGAATCCCTGGCTTCCTACAAACAGCAGGAGTAGAGATCACTCAGCCTTCTGTGCAGCCATCTCAACACTATTCATATGTCCATTCATCTCTCCATTTCCTAGTAACCTGATGGCTCATTTTTCAACATCCTTCCATCCATCTATCCATCTTTTATTTATCCTTCACCTATCATTCTTCATTTATCATCCACCCATCTATTAGCCACATCTATCCATCCTCCATTCATCCATCCACTGTAATCCATCCATCCGCCATCATCATTCATTAACCATCATCCATCCATTCTCTATTGATCTATCACCTGTTCACCTACCCATCCATCACCCTCCATACATAGATACATTCATCCATCAATCTTCCACCATCAATATGTCCATCTTCCATTCACCCATGTATCCATCCATTGTCCATTATTTATTCATCTTTTACCCATCATCAGTCCATCCTTCACCCGTCCTCCATCTATCCTCCAGTCACTCATCTGTCGTTCATCAATCCATCCATCTTCCATCATTCATACATACATGCACTCATCCAACATTCATCCTTTGCTCATTATCCATTTATTATCATAATCATCCATCCATTCTCCATATATCATCCATTTGTCCATTTGTCATCAATACAGTCATGAATTTCCCATAGTCCATCATCTATCCATCATCTATCCATCATCTCTATCTCTCATTCATCATGTGTCCTGTGCACCTACATAAACTGACTTTTATGCCAGGCTTCTATGAGTGGAGCAAGAACAGGAGTTCTGTCCTCAGAAACTTTTCCTCTAGTGGAAGCGTCATGATGGAGTCAATAAGAGTCTAAAGCAGCTCAATGGTAGGAGAGTAATGAGACAGAAAAGGTTCAAACAGGACTTAGTTTGCTGGAGACTGTCAAAGAAGCAGTCTTCTTGGAGAACTGGGATCTAGCAGGAGCCTTAAGGAAGAGAGACTTTGGCTTGATCTTGAGCTGCAGAGGTCAAGGACTTCTCCTGTCCCATGTCCTGGTCTTGTCTGCACAGATCAGATTCCTGAGCCAGACTTGAGTTCTTTACCAGCCAGCACCTCTGCTAGCCTTTCATTGGTATGAACTTGGCACATCTGCTCCACTGAGCAGCCCCAGTGTTGTGCACATCTTGTAAGCTTATTTGGAAACATGGGTGGAGATGAGATTAGGAGGCTCACAACAAGAATCCAGCTCATGCCATATCATTATTAGTGCTTTCAAAATAACAAGGTGCCAACTAGAAGGCATGCTTCTGGAGTGGCCCCACGCACAGAGGGCTGACCCCCATTCTGCCAGGCAAAGGCGCTTTCTGCCTTCCTAGCTTGGCCATAAATAACCCAGCCACCTCTAATTTGGCCTCCAATACCCTGACCAGCCGTGATTTATTCACAGACCAAAACAGGCATCTCTAATTTGCTAACCAATCACTGCAATTCTGGCCTCACCAACCAATAATTCTGCCATCTCTAATTTGCCAATAAATAATTCTGCAGCTTCAAATTTACTAACCAATAATGTGACCAATTTGCTGACCAATGGTTGTGTCACGGCATAATGGCGCCCCTAGCAGATGGTAATTTGCTAAGCAATATTCGGACCTTTCCCCCTTCAGCAATAAAGAACCTTAGTGATCTTTGAATTCCAAATCCATTACTTTGCTCAGAAGGATGCTGCAGCCTGCTGGACTGCAAAGGGCCCTTCTCCAAAGCTAGTTTTCTTTCTCTCTCTCTCTCTCTCTCTCTCTCTCTCTCTCTCTCTCATCTCCACCTCCTAGAATCATATTTATTACCTTGGAATTTGACCAACATCACAACCATGATTATTTTACAGAAAATAACTTCCCCAAGGTCCCACAGCAAAGTAGGAACAGAGCTTACACATAGCTATGTGGGATACCAAGAGAGTAAGCAGATCACGCTGTCTGGAACAGGAGCCTGTTGTGTTACTCTGACTGTGTTGGCCGCCACCTCAGTTTGTTGTCAGTCAAAATCCTCTGGTGCCAGGGGAGAGAGGATGGAGACCTTGTTGACCCCACTACCTAGGGGGTCTGAGAGCTGACATATCTCTGTCCAATTTCAGGACAGGAAATGCAGGCTTTCAGGAGAAACCAGGATCCAAATCCCACATCCCTTGAAAGAACTGGCATCTACATTTCCCAAAATGAGGCTCCTCCCCCAGCAGGTTCTGGGGATCAAGGCCCCATGGGAAGACAACAGAAGCTGAACTACTTCTGGGGCTGGGGAGAGCTGCTTACCACTAGGAGCCATGCCTGTGGCGCTCTCCCCAGCTCAGAGGCGAGGCTCAGCCAGCCCTCCCCACATGTAACATGCTGTCCCTAGCCCTCCAGTTGTAAACTCTCTTTGAATCTTGTACTCCTGGCTCTGCAGAGACTAAAGCCAATCGAAGGCAGCCATGCTTTGACTTTTTTTAATAATTTATTTCATATGTATGAGTGCATTGCTCACATGTAAGTAAGCACAACTGTGTCCTACAATGCCCACAGAGGTCAGAAGAGGGTGTTGGGTCCCTTGGAACTGGAGTTACCAACAGTTGTTAGCCCTCATGTGGGTGCTGGGAATCCAAGCCAAGTAGTAGCCAGTACTCTTAACAGCTGACTTATCTCTCCAGCCCCAGGCTTTGAAATTTTGAGGGAGGATTCCTAGGGGCATCAAAACCTACCTGGAGCAGCGCCCCCAGTCTGACCAGGCTAAAGAGGGAGGGAGTCCTATGGAAGAAGATCTATTTCAGGAAATGGGCTCTCCCCCTTCCCTCCCCCCACAAAGTCATAGCCCCTAAAATCCTGACACCCTCAGGTCCAGTCTGAGTCTTCCTCCAGTTCTGTGCCACATCTGGGGTTGTGGGGAAAGGACCCAGGTGGGAAGAGGACCCTGGTGGAAGCAGGAGAGGAAGCTGTGTGATGGAGAAAGGGCCACGCTCAGCCTAGAGCTTTGGGGGCCATCTTGAGTTCACATCGCACTCCCTTGGTTTGGGAACTTGCTCTCACCACTCTTCAAAAGCCAGAGAGGGTGGCTAAGCTCCGGTTAGACCTCAGGGAGGACTCTATGAAAGGGCAGATCAGTAGATTGTATTCTAGAGTAAGTTATACCCATTGCTTGTATCCAATTCTCCCTCCCCCAGGGAGCTCTGAAAACTGAAGAGCTGATTTGGATTTTGTCCTGGTCTAGTGACAGATCTCAGTTCAGGTGTCGGCTGGCCTGGGCAGGGTGGGTAGGGTGCCCACTCTGCTTCTGATGCTGCCTCGTAACACCCTTCTGAGCTGCCTCTGTATCTCTTTCCCCCATGTACAGTGAGTCCCTTCAGGCTAGCGTCGGAAACCTGCCAGTCGCCTGGCCCATTGGTGTGCCTCTAAGGCCAGCGTGTGAGACCGAGGTCCTGGGTTCATAGCAGACATTGGTTGTTTAGTTGGATGGGGAATGACCTCCACCAAGCTTGGAATCTATCTGTCTCCGTGGGGTTCTCTCAGCAAGTGAAGGCTAAGACTCCCCTCAAAGCTGAGCCTATGGCAGAGGCTTGTGTTGTGGAAGCTTATTAAGGAAGTACTGCCCAGGTGCTTGTGCAGTACAAGAGGCAGGGAGTGAGGGAGAGAGACCAGTGTGGGACCGCCTTTTGGTGTTGCCCGCCCCCAGGGCTCTCTGGCCAGCTTCACGACATGCATAGCTGAGACTATAGATGAAAGGGGGGAGGGACAACCCATGTTTCATCCCCTTAATCAAACCTTTGCCTTCTAGACTCTGAGCATATGAGAACCAAGCATTCCATGAGGCTGAGCCGGCAGGAAATGAGACTGGTAGGTCACCAAGCTAGGGCAGGGGCATGGTCAGGTGACACCTGTGTTGAGAAACTGCAGCCCACACAGTATGGAGAGGGTGAGGCCAAGGGGCTTCAACATGTAGCAGCATGAGAGAGCCAGATCTCTCCACTTCTGACAGAGAGGCAGCTGGAGTGCCTTCATTCCCAGAAAGGATGTGGAAGTTCCCATCAACAGCTTCCTTGAGGGCCCTGCTGCTTAGAGCCCCACAATGTGCAGGCAGTGTCCCCAGGTTGTGGCCATAACAAAGAAGATGGCATCCGGGGCCAGTGTCTACTAGATTTGCTCACCATCATTTCAGAAGTGCCTCCAGCCTTCCCGTTCCCCTGAGTCACTCTGAGACCCTTCAAAGTGGGCATTGGCCTTGAGTCCTCTGCAGGAAACTGTTGCTGGAGCCAACCCCTCTTGGTAAACGGCAGGGAAGGTGCAGGGGCTCAGGGCTCTACTGGCAGCCAGAGAACCAGGCTTGCTGTCAGTCACCCACTTTGTTACCTGTGGGCATAGACGGTGGAGAGCAAGACCCTGCCTGGCCCCACATTCCTGCAGAAAGGTCTTTCTAACTCCTGTCTCACTCAGCACAACAGCCTCTTCACACTTATCTGAAGTAGAGGTTCCCACAGTGTGCCCTGTGTGAACAGGAGGGCATCCCTTGGGGGTATGCTATAAGCATAACTCCTTGGGCTCCAGTTATGGCCTCAAGCAAAGTGGACTCAGCAAGCTACCAGTTCAGGAATCTGTCTTAGGAGAGTGGAGTCCTGGAGTGACCCGTTGAGCAAAGAAGAAACTCGGGGATCCCTGGGTCTCGCCCTGCACTTCGGAAAGTCTCTCTCCTACAGAAGCGTGGGAGCCCCTGCAAAATCAGGTCAGCTCAGCTCGGAAACCACTTTGAAAGCCATCGAAGCTGAGCACTGGGAAGAAAGCAACCTCTAGAGGGCATACTCCACGCTGCCCTCCCCTCCCCACCCCACTGCATCTGGGCAGAGCTAGCCAGACACTGGGAGGAAGAGCAGCACCACGCCTGCCACTTCCATTCGACGTTAAGCACCTGAGTGCTATTTGATCTCAGTTTATTCCTACAAAATAATAAACAAATACACGGCAAAGGTCCTGTTGACTGAGGAAGGTAAGGTGCGGGTTCTGTAGGCAAGACATGCAGCTCTTTCTTCATCAAGATCCACCTGCTTCCAAACTCTGCTCCCTCTGGTTCTAGACACCTTGACACACTAGCTGCACCTCGTGTACAGGAGTGTGCACACATACATATGCATGCATATACACAATTTTACTTTAATCTTTGTATGTGTGCCTGAGAGTTTGGTGTGGTGTGGTGTGTGTGTGTGTGTGTGTGTGTGTGTGTGTGTGTGTGTGTGTTCACTGGGAATAGAACCCAGGACCATGTCCGCACTAGATAAGCATTCTTCCACTGAGCTACATGTCTAATCCCCATGACTTTGCTTTGTAGTTAGGTACACAAGCGTTCAAAACAAATACCAGTAGACAGCAGTGGGAAGAAGAGGGTACAGGCAAGGACAGAGCAGTTTAGGAATCAGAGGGCACAAGCGTAGATGCTTCTGGGACCTCATGGTGATTCTCTGCTTGGCAGGCTGGGCTCAGATAAGAGGGGCAATGGGTACTTGAGCAAATAACCTGCCCGACAGGTGCTGACCACATCACCTGCTTCCGGCTACACAGGTGGGTGAAGCTGGGTCCTCCCACTTCTAAAGAACAGGTGGGAGGGATCTAGATTTTCTAGCAAAAGCAATGTTTTCAAGTTTTATCCGTGAATCATTTTATTGGTGGTGTTTCAGACAGGGTATCACTATATAGCCCAGGCTGGCCTCAAACTCATAGTCTTCCTGCCTTAGCCTCTTAAGTGGCCAGCTTATGGGCTCTATTCATGGAATTTTAGAAAATAGTATTCTGTGGGCCAAACATCTGGCTCCCAGGGCCAGAGTGACCCAGCACTCAGCCCCTAGGAATGAGAAGAAATCTAAAAAGACTCCAACTTAGCTTGTTCAGGAATCCCAGACCTCTGCTGTAGGATAGGGCAGTCCAGGGACCACAGAGCATCATGGCATTGCTGCCCACTGTATGTTTGTCACATGTGTGTTTGAAGCATCTCAATTGTCCACTCATCCACTCCCATGAACACTGAACTGGACACTGTGCTTTCCCAAGTAAAGGGTCCAATACACATAGGTGTGCAGCGAGTAATCACTGAAGGAACGAAGAGCGGGACTGACCCAGCTGGGCCTCTTTTCTGTCAGCTTTGCCTCGTTCTGTTCTGTTAGGCAGTCCTCCTCACCACTGAAGCCTTGCCCCCCTCTCTGACCTGCGCTGGGGTGCTTGAGCTGACAGGCGGTGAGAACAGTGCCTGATGTCCGAGCATAGGCTGAGGTGAGCAAAGTGGATCTGGAGGAGACAGACAGACAGACAGATGAACAGAGAAGAGAAAAGAGAGAAAGAAAAATTGTCCCATGCCAAAGATGGTCAAAATGCCTTATTAGGGTGTCCAGGAAATTATGGCTTATGTCCATTAGTTCTTTCAGGGTTAATATTGATGCAGATATTATTTCTATCCACGGCCCCATTTGTTTGAAATATTATGACTGGAAGTAGCTGCGCTGTGAATCAACTCAGTTGATGGAGTAGTTAGCTGTGCCACAGGGGCAGCCTGCCGCCCTTCCCCGCCGCCAGCATGAAATATTACTGAGATGGTTCCTTAAAGTGAGCACTTTATCATCATTTGTCTGCAGCCCCCGCTAGGCCCGCCTCCCCGGCTTCCCGTTGGGCGTTAGGAGCTGTCATAACTCAATCAGGCGACTAATGCCGCTCGCAGCACTGTGGCCCGGCTGCTGGCCAAGCAGCCTGCTGACAGCCAGGGGTCCTGCCAGTCCACCGATGGCCACATGCAGGGCAGAGGTATTTTTGGAGGTGGAAATGGGAGGCTGTTTCCATGTGCCACTTACCATTCTCCAAACACCATCTGTCATCTCCCACTCAGAATGTCAGAACAGGATATACTTTCTAGGCCTGGAAGTTCCTCTTCCCGCCTGCTCTGCCACCATGCAGCCAGTCAAAGAATGGAACTGGGGGGCATATATCTGTGGTCCAGTGCAGGAGGAGGCCATCACTTGTTCCTCCCAGCTCAGTAGCGGCAACATATGTCACTAGTAACAGTAATAGCAGCACATTTACAGAGCCCTCCCAGCATCCAGAAAAACCAAGCGGGTTCCACACTAGGAGATGGTAAACTTCTGACAGGGTGAGCTGCTAAGTGGTAGAAGCTTGTTGGTCCTGCTGCCGCAACAATCCGTGCTGGTAGGATGCAGCCTGAGCAGCGAGAGAAGGGACTGTGGGCCAGTCTGCGTGGGCTACTTTGTGCTGTCCTCTCCCTGCCTCGTTTACAAACACTGCTTAAGGTCATCTTTCAACTGGGTGTCCCCTGATTTCAAAATCAAACACTGCTCAGGCATCCCTTAGTTGCAGCTTACTTTAAGCTTCTTCATTACTCAGGTCTCATACTTTAAAATATATTTTTGCTTCATGATATTGTTCATAGTCTCACACCGCAGAGACCTGTCACTCAGATGCCAGCTCTGTGAGAACAGACCTGAGTGCCTCCCAGATGCTGATGTCTAGCCCACATCCAGTAAAGGGGCCGGCTCCAGACAGGCACTGTCTAAATCCCCAATTTTCAGAAGGAAAAACTGAGGTTAGAAAAGCCTGGGAACTGTCCAAGGTCACTCACAGGTTCTTGAGTTTCCTCTCATGTCCTTAATGTGGTTTCATTCATTTGTCTCTTTCCATTTACAGAAGCGCTGTTCTCAGCCTGCGGTCTGGTTCTGCATCCATGAACTGCACAGGCAAGAAGCTGCGGTGACGAGAAGCAGCTGACCTGCCACCTGAACGTGAATCCCATTCATCAAGTCCCTTTTCTTTCTAGCCTGGCACTATTAACGTCTGCTTTGTGGACACAACTGAGAGCTGGGAACCCGAGGATATCTGGATGGGAGGGGGATTCTGCATTTGCCTTCACCATCATCGGCTTCCATGATCACAGCTAGGGGACGCTTGGGGCTCTAGGCTAGCCATGGAGATGAACAAGCTCACAAATACTTCCTCCCATCCCTGTACCACTGGGGCCAGCTTCCACATTTGGCTCCCACTCCGTAACCTTACACAGAATGCCTTCACCAGCCTGTCCAGTCAGCTTTGCATCCACGAATAAAGCTTAAAAGGAAGGGAGTGCTGCCCCCGCCCCCAGCATTTTGCCAGCTGTTATGGGGCTGATTGGCCAGGAAGAGGTAAAACAGGTTTTTTTGGTGTATTTTTGAGACAAGGTCTCCCTTTAGTTCCAGCTGGCCTGGAGCTCACTCTGTAGACCAGGCTAGCCTTGAACTCACAGAGATCTGCCTGCTTCTGCCTCCCAAGTGCTGGGATTAAAGGTTTGCACCACCACGCCTGGCCTAAAGTAGATTTTTTGAATGAAGTTGTTGAATCTCTGTAATATAAGTGGGCCACCTTTGACCAGCTGAAGGCTTCAAGAGACTGAAGTGTCTCAGGGAATAGAGGATTCTGCCCCAAGAATCATGGGAGTCAAGCTGCCAAGATGCACCCTTCCTGGGCTTCCAAGCTGCAGCATTTACCCAGACTCTATTTCCCCTCACCCAAGATTTCACCATGTAGATCAGCCTGTCCTCAAATTCTCAATCTTCCTCTCTCAGACTCCTAAGGCCTGGGATTCTGAGTATATGCCACCGTGTCACTGTGGTACGACCTCTTCCCCCTTTCTAGGCTCCCTCCTTCCTTCCACACATACACACACCTTTTTGGTTTCCTGGAGAACTCTAATACAGAGACTATGAAGTCCAAGGCACAACTCTTCACTTTTTAGGGCAACCAAAGTTCAGAGGGAGCAGAGACCTTACCCACGGTCACACAGAATATATAACTGAGCAATTTCTAGGCTGAGTCTCATGGCTGTGAAGTGGGGCTGGGGGCCTTCCCACGCCCACACTTCTGGGTCAGGTGGAAGGCAGAATCACACGTGTTTGCAGGAAAATCACTTCCTCAACAGAGGTGGGTGAGCAGGGAATTAGAAATCAAAAATTCGGTGTGAAAATACAGAAATCTAGCTGCAGAGGCAATTTTCCATCACACTTAGCAACTCCATTTGATGTGATAGTTTGCTAATAAAACATGAGCATTACGGTAACATAATATTTTAAGTATCCATTAACTAATACGTAAATATAATGGAACCTTATGGAAATATACTTAAGCTGTCACCAACACCCCTAATGTAATATGCATGACTTCCAGGCTATTTATAGCTCCTCGGGTTTGCTCTCTCCAGCGACTTCATTGGCTCAGTCACAGGCGATCTTGTTTTCTCTCCCTGCCCCTGTCTGTGGGATGCCTGGCTTGGCCAACACTCATTTTCTTTGCAGCCCATGGACGCCCGTGTGGGATGGGTGGAACAGACATGGCCTGTGGGTAGAGAGTCCGTGAGCTAGGGAACACAGGTCATGTGGGTGGTAAGAGATAGCAGTGAAGCGGTGCTGGGTCTTTGAGAGGCAGCCAGGGAGGCCTCTTGGTGGAGGTGATGAGAGTGAAGGGTAAGCAGGAGCTGGCCGTGCAACGCAGGGCAAAGGGGCACATATGGGTCTGGTTCCGCAGGTGCTCACGTGCATTCTTGGTGGCTAAGTAGGTCCTTCTCTCTATTTGTGCCCATGGGAATCTCTTCCCTCCTGCCGCACTGCTGACTTGGGGCTTAACCATGGAATCCTATTTAAACAGGGGGACAGTAACAGTATAATTCAAGTGGAGCTGAGAGATGCTTGTACTGTGAGACAGTGAATGGCTCTGGGAATAGTCTCCATCTCTTCCCACTACTAACAGGGGGGTGTTCCTGGGTCTGAAGGCACTCGGAAACTGACCTCTCATTTCTGGCTGTGAAACCTGGACGTTTGGCAGATGGACGTGCTGTTGGAAAGTCACTTCCTCCCACTGCACACTGCTCACCCTGACCCAGAAGCTCTGCACCCAGGAGGCCAGCAGCCCTGAAAGACTCTCCCTCCACGAGGCCTGAGTGGTGACTGGGTCCTTGCTATGCGACCAGCAGGAGCACTGGCGTCAAGTGCTAATCCACAATTCTTGCCTGTCCTGGAGACCTGTGGCTACTGTTTCTTCGGACAGAAACTCAGAGTGAGGACTAGGGACTGAAGGCAGACAGACACCCTGCTGACATTGGCCAGCGGCTCCTCACGACGCCTGTCGACCATTTTGAGTTTTCTCTTCAACATTGTGCTGTTTGAACTCCTACTTTCCATGTGTTTTCTGTCTCCTCGCCCCACACTGGGGTCTTTCCACTTGTCCCTCGTCTGGACACTATGGGTGCTTGCCAGGTCAGGGTAGTTCTATGGTCCAATTTCCACCCTGCTTCTGGGGTCTTTCCAAGACATAGTTCTGTTCCTGTACTGAGGATGAATGCCCAGTGGCTACTGTGCCAGGTAAGGCTCTGAGTGACCTCCCCGTCCTCCTCTTCCACTGGCCTCTGAAATCCACTGTAGGTCAGCAGCAGTGACTTCGAGGCCTGGGCGTGTACCTGCTGTCTTTAGGATAGTGACTGTCCCTCTGGCTTGTTTCCTCTGCCTCAGCGGCTCTGGCCAGCTGTCAACAGCCCAGTTCACATGCCCTTCATCAGAAGCCTTCCTTGGCTCCAAGGCTCTTAGAAAACCTGCTCACTCTGCCCTGGGGACAGCTTCCACACACCTGCCTATCAGTGCCCTCAGGCTCCACGTGCTGGGCCCCTTCTTGCAATCCCTATGCATCTCTCGGCATTCATGTTTGTCCAAAACAGCAAGTCAGACTGGAGCAAGACTCTGAAAGGCTGTGTCTTGCCCTCCATTACTCCCAGTGAAAGAATCACCATTGTGGCCCAGAAGGTCTGAGCAGTGCAGAATCCAGAGGGAAGCGGATCCCCAACCAAGACACCACCAGCGCTCTGCCACAGCCGTTGTCTGGCTGGAAAGTTTAGGGCTCCCCCCACATACACCAAGTGCCCTTGGCAAGGAGAGAGAGCACAGCCTGGGGCACATGTCAGCTGGCTCTGACCTGCAGCCACTGCTTACTGCTGGATAAGCAGGAAACACGTCACAGAGACAGAGGGACTGAGTGGGGCAGGCTTGACCCCATGCTGGGCATCCAAGGCAGGAGTCAGAGGGGACAGTCTAAGCTGTCCTTCCTCAGGACCCAGCAGAGTGGGAGACATTTATGAGACATGTTCCACGTTGTCTGGAATCCTACGACAAGTGGCTAAATAGGTGTTAGAGCATCTATCTAACAGATAGGGAGATAGCTCAGCAGCCACGTGACCTGGCCAAGGTGATTTGCCTGGAACCACACAGTGAAATCAGAGCTCTCTGGCCCAACAGCCTGGTGCTTCTGTGACCACCTCTGGGTGATGGACACCCATACAGAGGACTTAACCAAAGATCATCCATGACTAGTGTCCAGTGATCTGGGGCTGTCTGCGCTCAGCTACGCAGCTCTGGCTTATGTCTCTTTGGCAGATGGTGATGGGGCTGAAGTCATCTGAGGTCTCCAGCCACACAAGGTGGTGACTGGTTCTTGAAGTGGAAACAGCAGAGACCTCTCTTCTCCTCCTTGTCCCTCCCCCTCCCTTCCTCCCTTCCTCTCTCTTCTTTTCTTGTCTTTTCGAGACAGGGTCTCCCTGTAGCCCCAGCTGTCCTGGAACTCACTCTGTAGACCAGGCTGGCCTTGAACTCACAAAGATCCACCTGCCTCTGCCTCCCAAGTGCTAGGATTAAAGGTGTGCACCACCACGCCCGGCCCCATCTCTTCTTTTTTTCTGTACTGTCTCACCAGCACAGTGGCTCTAGGGAAGCTGGGTCTCTCTTATGTCAGCTCTAGGCCTCAGAAGCTCATTCCCATGGGTGAGCATCAGGTGGGGCCATGGTGTTGCCTTTTATGACCTAACCAACCTCAGAGGTCTCCTAGTATAGTTCCTACTGTGTTGTATCTGTAAGACAGTTCTCCAAACAGAGGGGACATGAGGCTTGCTACCTTAGTGGGAGAGTGGCAAGGTTACGGAAGAGTGTGTGACAGGAGACATACCTGTCATCTGGTACACTGAGTTTCGCTGGCCCGTGAGTCAAGACCTAGAAGTGGGGACAGTGGTGACCACAAAATCTGGCTTGGGAAATGGAGAAGAGCACTTACTAGAACTGGAAATCCCCCCAGGTCATAAGCTGAGTGGCCAGGGTATAAGTGGGGAGGAGGAAAGAGAAGGAAGCAACTCAGCAAACAGTGCCAGGCAAAACTGTGACAAGTCAGCAGAAGTCAAGTGGAGGGTGCTTGTGGGTGACCCTGGGATGTGAGATGCCAAGAGCCAAAATGGCAGCCTTCGAGAAGCCAGCCGTGGTGCTGAAGGGATTCAAGAGCCGACAGAGGATGCTGCCGGAGAAGTCAGGACTCCAGTCAGGAGTCTTCTCGGGCGACTGAGCCACTCAAGGTAGGACTGGAAGCCAATAAGAAGAGTTGAGCTCACTGAAACACAGAGAGCAAAGCATGCAGAAAAATTCCAGGACCCTGGGACGCTGCTCTCTGGAGGCTTCTCCAGGAAAGAAGAGGAGGGAACGATCCATAGGAAAAGTCTGAGAAGAGCGTTCTGATCCCAAGGTTATGAAACCCCAGAGGAAAGGCCTGGGTGAAGTCACTTCGCCCAAGTCCCCTCGGGTCTCCTGCAACACCCCCAATTGTCCTTTACTCATGGGTCCAGCTCCTGATCGCCCCGGTTGGAGTAAACTCTATCCCTGGTTCTCCTGGAAGCCCTTCACCAGGTACCAGTGGCATAGGTGGGTCTGACAAATGCAGACAAATGCTGTGTGTGCAGTAGGTGGGGTTGTTGAGAGGGACTGGCCGGTCCCTCTGGTGGACAGCTTCCCCTTCTGAAGCCTTTCCATCAACCCCCAAAGAAACTTTAAACATTTTACCTCTCCTAGTGCTCCAAATAGAGCAGAGGACCAGGGAAGGAGGTGGGTTTCTAAGGGCCACATAGTGTCATAAATAGACTGACCTGGGAGTGAGTGCTCAGACAGTCAGTTCCACATCCAGCAGTGTCCAGGAACTGACCAAGAAACAGAACTAAGAGGCGGGCCTTGTCCCAGATGAGTGGCCTGGGAACTAGAGGCCTTCCCTGTGGCACAGACACACTGACCCCTGGAAAGCGGCTCTGGGCATGGCGGCCAGGACTGGGCAGGGCATTCTACTGATGGCCGCGCTGGCCTAGAGGCCCGCCAAGCACCAGGCTGGCTGTGCCCCTCCCTTGGCAGCGCTGGCGCCTCTGAGGCCTGACGGCCGCCTGATCTCCTTGCAGACCCTGGGTCCGAGGGAGGAGGGGAAGGCAAGGAGACATTGCTGTGGTTTTGCGGCCGAGGAGGGGACATACTTAGGATATTTAGGGGATGCACAGAGAACCGGCTCCACTCCCCGCAGCTCCGGCTGCCAACGCTCAGCCACTGGAACATGCCATTTGAGAAATGTCTTCATTTTATCCCAGGCGTTGGCTGGCCAGGTTCCTGCCACACTCAAGACTGGGAAGAGGGGGGCAGAGAGGGAAGATTGGGGTCATAGACTGGAGCAAGAGGTTGGAAAGCAGGCTCCTAAGAGCTCTCTGAGAAAGGAAACACTGAAGGCCTGCCAAATCCACCCTCGGCCATGACCGCCAACCCCAAATGGCCCCCCAGACTCCTTCCTGCCATCCCATCGGAAGTGACGTTCCATCTTGGCCCACTGCCCAGTGAGGGTGCACTATGCACCAGGGGCCCAGAGGGCAGAGCAGGACCCCCACGCAGCCACATTAGGGAGCATGCCCCAAGGATACCAGCCTGAGAGCTGAGTCAAGCTAGCACCTCCCTGCCAAGAAACACTAAGTCAGTCTTTATTTTTACAGAGTATGGCTGAAGGGCCCGGCCACTGTGAATCTCTTCTTCCCCTGCTTATTTTTAATTTTCAAACAACTTGATTTATTGCCTGCAAGCCTCTGACTGGATCCACAGACACAGGACTTCAGAAATAGCAGGGCTGGGAAAGGGCATGCAGACGCTTTTGTCCGCAGGCCTCTCTGTCCTGACCAGGGCCGCAGGTGGTGCCTGGATTAGCATTGACTCATGTAAAGACAGATCTGCATGGGGAAGGTGCTCGGCTGATCTGGCTTCGGAAGCAGGAGGACTTCAGTTTGTTCCTACTTTTGTCTCTTGAGTGACCTTTGCTTGAGCCAGGCCCTGAGACTGACTGCACCTCAACATTTCTGTCTGGGGGGTGGGAAACTTCCTGCCCATCACCTACCACGGTGAGGAGGAGGACGCCATCCACAGTGCCTTGGGGGAGCAGGCGCTCAGCAAACAGAACTTGCTGTCTCTACCGGTGGGTGATTTTTAATAACTTCAAGAACCCAAAATTTCAAAGAAGGCCAAACTCCGTTTGACTTTGTCATCAGGACCTTGACAAGTTTTATGAAGACAAGTGGGCCAAGTCTCCTAGGTGGGGACAGTCCCCTCCTCCAGAAGGGCTCAAAAGAGCCTCAATGAGGAGGCGTGTCAGGATGCCCGCTGTGCCCGGTCCCCAAGTTGTCACCCGATCAGGTGGATTCAGTGGTGGACCATTCTGCCGGGCATCGGAAAGCAGAGCCCTGGCTCCGAGCGTGGAACGGCAGATTTACTTGAGAGATACCCCAGTTTGGCCCGATACAGATCGGCTGGTATTTCTAGGGCTGAAAGAGCGGCAACCGAATCCTGCGCCTGCCTGACCCAGCCCCGCACAGCGCTGGATCCGTTTCCAGTTTCCCTTTCTTCTGTTAACAGCGGTGCTCAGGCAGGGCTGCCGGATGGCCTGCTGGCCCGCCCCGAACCCCTGATTGTCTGTGGCAGATAAGGCGGCTTCGGTGTGCACCACCCCAATTTTCATTCACACCATTTTCCTGGCACTTTAGTAATGAAAAGAGAGAGGGATAAAGCGGGAGGGGAGGGAAGAGGCGGCAGCCGCAGGCTCAGATGATGGGCGAACAGCTGCTTTGTGTTTAGAGCTTGGGGCTTGACTGGGTTGCAAGCAAACCACAGGCCACAGCGAGCTTTTCTTCAGCCTGCCAACCGGTGCCCACAAACACCCAAATTTAGAGGCTGTCAAATGTACCCAGTTGGGATTTTCAGAGGACTCAGGTAACGCGTGCTCGGGTCACTTCCTGGGTGGCGTTTCTCTCGTTTCCCTGCCCGCGGCTGCTGTTTTGGCTTCTTGGCGCCTCTTTTCAGAAGCACATGCAATTTCTATCCCAGAACTGGAGTCTATTTTGAAGAACCCTCACTGTGAGTCGCTGGCTCTCCACAGGTGTCTACCCAGAAAGGCT
Source organism: Rhizomys pruinosus (assembly GCA_009823505.1). Classification (NCBI taxonomy): domain Eukaryota; kingdom Metazoa; phylum Chordata; class Mammalia; order Rodentia; family Spalacidae; genus Rhizomys; species Rhizomys pruinosus. The sequence continues at coordinate 887,679 of VZQC01011742.1, read as the reverse complement.
CTACCACAGCCCAAGCTCAGGGTGGCCAATGGGCGGCCTATCTGCGTGGAAGAGCTTCACAGTCCCAAAGATACCCCAAATCCAACTTTATGGGAATCAGGGCAATTGGAGGGAAAGAGAGGGATGAAAAACACGCAGAGGAAGGAGAAGAAAAAGAAAAGGAGCCCAAATTAGGACCCTGCCTGGTGATGCCCTGTTTTCTCTGTGGCTGCAGCTGTGCACCTCTTTGTACACCAAAGAGGCCCATCCTCTGACACGCAGGTACAATCATATAGGAAGGACAAACCTACTGTTGATGCTGTCCCTGGAAACACAGGAAAAGCAAATCAACAGCCCATTGCTGTGTGACCTTGGGCAAGTGGCTTAACTTTTCTGATCTCTCTTTCCTTATGTATGGATACCAACACCTCCTACCTTTCTGGTACTTTAAACAAACTGCTGTGTGCATAAGCACTTACAGGGTTATGATAGTAACTGTTAGCTTTTGACTCCTGGGCTTGATGTGTTCTTGTCTTTTCTGATACCTGGCCATGATCAGAGGAGGGTGGAGTGAAACGGAGCCAAGTCGAAGCGGGCTGTGACAGGACAGAGGCTCTACATGGAAGACGTGGGCTTCTGGTATCATATTCCAGCTGCACCCCTTCTTACCTCTATGACCTTCGACTGGTTATTTAACCTTTCTGAGCTTTGCTTCCATCATCTGTAAAATAGGACTACTCAGATTTTCTCTTCAGAGCACAGCTGCAGGTATTAAGTGAGTTAATCTGTGCATGTCATGTGGAACTACACTGCCTCTGGTCCAGGCTAGCTTGGAAAGTCTTAGACTAGAGATGGTAAAATTTGTGTCAGCACCTTCTTATCCATGGAAGACATCACTAATCCATCTTGGCCATCTTTCCCTCCTTGGTCAAACACGCCCTGAAAAATCATCCTCCACCTTGTGCTCCAGTTGTTTCTGATCAGTGAGTCAGGGTTGGAAAGTTGTAGGAACCTGCCAGCTCCCCTGGCTGGGGCTAGGGTGGCCTTAGATGCAAAGCCATTAGACATCTATCAGCACTGGAAAAGAAAAGTAGTGAGCTTGTGGAAGAAGATGGAGAAGAGGAGGGTGCTGGAGATGGCTCAGGGCCTAAGGGTATGAACTGAGCAAATGCTGGACACTGTTGAGAACAGGAAGAATGAGAATGGGACATGTGAGTGAGGGTGGGAGGCCTGCAGATGCAGCTAGCGGGCATGTGTGATATTGGAGAGGGAACACTCAATTCCCATGTGGAGATATAGGTCTGGCACTCTGCTAGAAGCCGGAAATGGGCACAGGGATTTGGATGCTGGCCACAGGAAGGTGACAGCTGACACTATTGGGACAAACAATCTGGAGGAGGGAACTGAAGATCAAGAAGTAGAAACTGAAGCTAGGTTTGAGCAAACACTGGTGGTTAAATATCAAATATCTCCAGACCAGCAGAGCAGAGGGACTGGGAAGGGCCTGAGAGGAGGACCTAGCAGCATGTCCCTTGGGCCATAAGACACTTGGGAAGAAGGGATATGGCCAGGCTCAGCACAGCTGAATGCAGACTGGGGCTGCTTATACTGAGCTCAAAGTGACCTATATAACCTGTGAACTCAGGGACCTTGACTTCTGAATGCTCCCTGTCATATGAAATAAATGAAAATGCTTACAGTTCACATTAACCTGACTTTCATATGACCATATACAAATTGAGTTGGATTACAGTCGAGCAGTCGATGTAATGTTATGGCTTGTAGACATTTAAAACTATAGTCATTTTACTTTTTATTTTTGTGGGTTTCTTTTTTGTAATTTAGAGTCATTTTTCAGGTCTCAGATATTTTCACAGGCCCCCCAAAAGCACATTACAAAGCTGAGTTCTTCTCCATGTAGTGCCAAATGTTTTAAATAGACTAGCCTGTGCTTCAGTGCCTGGTTGAGGGACGTGGAGAGGAGGCAGAGGTCTGACAAGGACTGCCCCAGATGCTCCTACCCTGCTGGCTTATAGTAGCCCAACCACAAATCTGGTCATGGGTGGCCCTGAGATATAACGTCCTAGCTCTGAGCGACCTGGGTGAGCATCAGCTGGTCAGCATAAGCACTACCCCTGTGCTAGAATGGATGGGACACTAACCATGGGTTGGAGGGATCTTGATGACCTCAGTACCTAGCCCTGGGTCTTTAGTTTCTGGAAGGATAAGCATCTTTTGAAGCTCCAGAGAAGGGACTGGGACAACCCGGAAGGAGGGGACACTTGTGAGCCACTGTGCCCAACGAGTGCAGAAACACTTCAGGGTGTTTGGGACACAGCTCTGCCTGTGTGGGTGCTCCTGCCTAGGGGCCCTCCTGCCTATGGGGCCCTCCTGCCTATGGGGCCCTCCTGCCTATGGGGCCCTCCTGCCTGCGGGGCCCCTCAGCTCCCCAGGCTGATGGGAATACTGCTTCTGCTTAGAGCAGCAGTTTCCCAGCTCTGCCAACCCCACTGGCAGCCGGCGGGAGTGCTGTAGAGACTTCTAGGGATCTGGGGGCATTCGCCAAGGACGAAGTGTCCAGCGAGAGGAAGCCCACGGATCCTCCCACAGCTGATTCCCAGCTGCCTACCCCAAGGGTCTTCCTGCCCTCCCCCACCTGTCCCCTTAGCTGGCCCACAGAGCCAAGTCGCAAAGTCTGAGTACTTTTTAAGCACTGCAATTTAGTGCAATTATTTGAAAATAAACAATCTGCTGTGTCAATTAAACATTATTTAGCCTGCATTTCTTCTGATGCAGTGCGTGATGCGCTCTACAGCTCGCAGGCTGAGTGAGCAGAACAGGTCTAGGGAGCAGACCTGCCTGGCTGAGTGTCTCCCTGTCCTGCAGGGGGACAAGCTTCCTCACCAAGACAATGGGGAGAGAAGGAGGAAGGAGGTAAGCAACACAGTGTGTCTGGACAACTTCCTGGTGTTGTGGGAGCCCCTTTTCCTCTCTCTTTACTCAAACCCACCTCACCAGAGCACAAGGGTGGTGTGAGTGCTGGACGAAAATCGTCCCTCCGTCATAATCCAGATCGGAAGGTTTTATTACGCCAAAGGCTTTCTTTCATTTTTATATCCATATGTATCTTATGGAAATGTAATCCATATGTTTCCCATTCATTTACACTCAGCTCCCCAAAATATTATGCATAAGAGCTGTTTGATGCCCAGAGACCTCTGCCAGCCGCTGAGACCTTTGTTCCGCCCTCAGCACATCAGCCCTCAGCTGGAACATGCCAGCCCCAAGGAAGTCCACATCTATAGTTTCCAGTACAGAGCATCTGGAATGGAATTATGGGAGTCTGGGGGCGAGGGGCTGGGACCCAGGGCCTGGAGGCTAAGGTGGCACCTGAAGAAGAGGCTGGTGACAGTGGGGCCCATATCTGGCCTGCTCAGGATAGGGTACCACACCCAGGTCTACTCTCTTGGACCCAACATCCTGTGGGAGCCCCTCCTGCCCAGTCCTCCAGCAGGGCAGGTGGTGGAGACATTGAGAAGGAGGTGATAGTAGTCAGCACACATTTACGTTTGTATATAGGGAGTCACAGTGTGACGTCACACCTATTCTCACATCTCTTCTTTCAGTGAGTCTTCAAGATGGACAGGACGGGAATCATCTGCCCCTCCCGCCCCCCTCCCCAGTTCACAGATGAGGAAACTGAGGCCCAGAAGAATCGAACCCAGACTGGAACCCAAGTCAGGAGATCTCCCCCACAATAAATCCATCTTCATGGATTTCTCTTCTCTTAGAAATGCCCCCCATCCTTATCACAAGGACTGCTACACTGTTCCTGTGCTAGGGGTGGGTCCTCTATGAAATACACAGAGAACACCCACACTAGTGATCACTCCCCAAGCTGTGTAGCCAGGTGTGTGTGTCTGGGTGTCTGTAAACCTGTAGTTAATAGAGTCATACACAGACTGTACCAGAGTTTGTAGGGGCCCATTGCCCCAGTGAGCTGAACAAACACACTCCCATCACCCTCCTTCCTCATTTACTGTTGTCAATCCCCTGGACCTGCCGGGAAATTTTGTGGTCCGACCATGAATGAAAGGGGGTGAGAGGTGCAGAGTTAAGACACAGAGCCGGGAGTCAGGCGAATGCAGGCAGAAGGTGAGCTGCCGAAGACTCCTTTACTGGGGGCAAGTTTAAGGTTTATGTACTGTTTGCATTCAGCTCTCCTCTTAGTGCAGTCGTTGTGTCGCCTTGTGACTGGCCCAGGTCTGTGACTCAGGTGTTTGTATGGTCGCCTGCCTAGGGCAGGTTAGGTTGATGAGGGACAAGCTCTGCACAGGCACACTGTGTAATTCTCAGTGTACAGGCTACTACAACTTACTGTCCACTTTTGTTATCTGTTTCCTTAAGAGCACTGTAAGTAAGCATCAGGCAGAACTCTTCCCATTTACCAGTTAGGAATACTGAGGCTTGCTCCTGTCTGAGCTCATATAGCTCATGGCCCATAATCTTACTCTTACTTAACACTGCACACATACTAAAACTTGGGCCAAACAAAGAGCAATACAATTTAAGTGCCCAAGATTCTGGAAAATTAATTTATTCTTTTAACACAAACATTTGTTCGTGAGTTAGGTGGCAGGGATTGAGTAGTGACCACAACAGTACAGGGCCTGTGGAGATTTTAGGGAGGGAGGCGGTGAAAGGAATGCCCCGTGTGGCTGGGGGAGGCCTGTGGGCCGGGCAGCGTGAAGCGATTATTGAGTCCCTCACCTTTGTGCACAAATGTCTTCTTTCATACAAAGATCATTTCACAATTTTGCCCACATTGAAATGTTTTATTTTCTCCTTAGAGCAGTTCCCTGGATGAACGTGAGCTCTCCCTTTTGCCAACCAGACATCCGGCCTGCTGTTGGCACTCGCCGAGCACCTCATGTGGGCCAAGCAGTTCTAGACCAACAATGCAAGATGAAAGTGTAGTTGAAATTTTTCTATTAGCCATACAAGAAACAGTAAAAGAGAAAAGGGTGAAATTAATTTTAATAGAGCATTTTACATAGCATAGCATATCCGAAATATTTTCATTTCAACAATACTATTTCAGTGTCAATATAAAAAGTATTAATGTGATTTGTTTTTTGTTTTTTGTTTTGAGACAAGTTCTCACTATATAGCCTAGGCTATCATCAAACTCTTGATCCTTCTGCCTCAGTTTCCCAAGTGCTGGGATTGAAGGTACCTCACTGCACCTGGATATAATGAGCAATTTCATGCTCTTTTTTCTTCTGACATCTGCTAACTATTGTGTCCTTTGTAACACACCTTAATGTGGCCTGGCAATATTCTGGTAGTTAACAGCCACACATGGCCAGTGACTAGTCTACTGGTTATCGCAGCTATGTATACCTTATATACATGTTTCCTCTTCACCCTATGATACTCCTATCAGAACTCAATTAATGGCCCATGTTGCAGATGATAAACCTGAAGAAGGAGAGGAAGGGGAAATAGGGTTTCATGGCTTCTGAGAGGTACAACTGGTTTTGTAACCTGGGTCTGACTGAGAAACTGCATCTTAGCCTGGCCTCTCTTACTGGGCATCGGCTGGGCACCTCTGGGTCTACCCGGTTACGTCACTCCCCACCATACCTGAAGAACTCTGCAACCAATGTGCACACTCTGGGAGGCTGTCATCAGGAAGGCTTCCTGCTGGGGAAACCCGTCAGGGTTATGCCTACTCCACTGCCTGAGCAACAGTTCTACTCAGCTTTCCACCTCATCTGCCCATAGCAACTAGCAATCCCATTTCCCATATGCAAAACAAAGCCAGGAAAGGTCAGTAGGATGACATGAAAGAAGAGAATTCCCACCATTCACCAGCTGCCAGCTTCTAGACTGTCAGGAGGTCAGGGTCAACATTATTTATATGCTACTAGAAAGAAAAACACTCCCTATGAATTGGAGATTGGCATTGATTGTGCCAGAGTGTTGAATATGAACCAACAGGCACTTTCAAACCAATGAACTATAGCAAGTGCAGCATAAGTAGAGGGTTAAATAGTGAACCTGTAGCAGCTCGTGGACTTCGTAGAATACTGGGGTAGGTATAGTTGGCTTCATTTTATACGTGCACAGAGAACTTCAGCTAAATGGTTCTAGGTCATAAAGTTGCTCCTGATATCACTAAGACAAGATAAGGAGAGGACACTGCAGGGTTTTGAGACTTGAAACTAGAGTGTCTTCTCCACCAAGCCTATATGGTTCTTTACCCTATTTCAGTCAGTATATGCAAGGTTATGCTACTGTAACAAATAGCACCAAGTTTCTGATCATCACAGATTTTTTTCTTTCTTAAACTACATGTCCACTGAATTCATTCTAGTTGCCCAGGCATCCAAATACCCAGAGCTGTCACCACCATGGCACCAATCACCATTTCAGAAGAAAAAGAGATTGTCCTAAAGACCCACCCCCCACCACCAGGAGCAACTAACTGAGCAGTCAATAAATGATGTATGTCAGGGCTGGAGAGATGGCTCAGCAGTGAAGAGTGCCGATGCTCTTGCAGAGGACCCGGGTTCGATTCCCAGCACTCACATGGCGGCCAAGAACCATCTTTAACTCCAGTTCCAGGGGACTCCAACACCCTCTTCTGACCTCCACAGCATTGCATGACACGGGTGCACCAACCTATATGCAGACAGTACGTTCATACACATAAAAAAATAAATAAAAATTTTAAAATACTTTATTAAAAAAAAGAAATGATGTATGTCACTTCCCCCAATAACTCATTGGTTAGTGCTGATCATAGGACCCCACTTACCCACAAGAGGCAGGAAACACAATCCTTTGGGGAGCTCAGGGGAGAGAAGAGCAGAAATGTTTGGTGGGAGGACCTAATAAATGCCAACATATCCAAAAGCTACCAGTAGAATTTCCCAGAGGTGTAAATGGGAAAATGAACTGAACTGACATTATTTCAAAAGAGGAATAAATGTCGATAAATATATTCAATATCCTTAGCCACCAGGGAAATGCAAATTAAAACTCCATTGAGACACCGTTTCACCCCAACCAGAATGGCTGTCATCAAAACAACAAATATATGCAAGGATACAGTGCAAAGGGACCATTGTCCACTGCTAGCGAGAATGTAGATCGGTCTAGCCACTGTGGAAATCAGTGTGCAGGCTTCTCAGAAACTAAGAATAGAACCACCACATGCTGTGGATGGACCTGAAAGATTGTAAGCCAGAATGCTGTAGAGATACCTGCACATCCATGTTTACTGAAGCACAACTCACAACACCCACGGTACGGAAGTAGCTTAGATTCCCTTCCATGGATAGATGGATAGAGGAAACGTGTGATAGATACACAGTGCGTTTAGTTCAGCTGTGAAAATGAATGAAATCACATCATTTCCAGGAAAACAGATTGCCATGTTAAGTGAAATAAGCCAGAGTCAGAAAGACAAATATCATATGTTTTCTCTCATATTGGAATCTAGATTAAAAAAAAAAAAGACACCATAAGACATGAAATAAACAGGGAAACTATTAGGGAAGAGAGGAGCCAGGTAATGGGTAGGCAGTGCATAATCCAAGTATATTACATGAATGTATGAAAATGTCACAGTGAACATATTATTTATATAATTAATATGCAGTAATAAAAAGAATTCATTAGAAATTCCCTTCCATTTTAGGGGCTACAGCCAGGCTTTGACAGGGTGCCTGGGGTCCTCTATCACAACAATTGCCTGTTCAATCCAGAGTCTATGGCAGGGAAAGAGGGATGTGGCCTGTGTTGATGTCATGTTTCTGGGCAGCTCCAAGCCTCCATGGGCTTCTGCCTGAGTGGGGTCGAGACCTGCTGGGCTTTGTTTTCACGGGTTTTTTTTTTTTCCCCTCCAGTGCTGCCTTAGCCTATCAGGAATTGATAAAGTCCTGGAAAAAGTGAGGCTGTGGCTGGAGAACAGGCCCGGGGAGAGCTGGAAAATTTCCTGGCATTACAGGAAAAGCCTGTCTTGACTCTCACAGTTCCCCCGTTGGCCCCCAGATTCAGGAGCTCATGTGAATTTTCCACAAGCTGTTTTGGACACATAGAAACTGATGAAAAAAATTCAGACAAGAAAGTTATTACAGAAAATGGCCACTGTGGTCCTGGCCACCAATCCCTGACACTGGATCAGAGCGACATTGGGGGCCGAATGTTGAAGAGGGGCTTTCATTTTTCTTTACATGAATCACATCTTCACTTGCTTCCTGCCTGCTAGGGTTCAGCAATGGAGAGAACCCAGCCTTGCTTTGGACCACTCAGGGGTAAGGCTTCCGTCTGCAACACTGTTAGCTCACTGACCAATTATCATGGGTTCTTTTGAGGAATCCCAAGAAATGGGAAAAACAACAATAAAATGAGAATGTGGTGAAACGGAAACACATGTGAAAGTGATGTTAGACAGGGACCTTAGAGGAAGGAGAAAGGATGGTCCCCAGCCACTTCCTCCCAGGGTGGGAAAACTCCACCCTGCTCTGGCTTGAAAATGGAAGGCTGCCATGTAGCTCTTGAGTCTCAGCAGCTCAAGGTCAGCAAGTTGACCACTTTCAGCCCCCTGGAGCCATACCAGGCTCAGAAAACATTTGCTTTGGCCCTCTAGAGACCAAGCTACTTGCAAATTGTAGAAATACAATGGGACCATGTTTGTGGCATGGCCTGCGGGGGCCACTCCTGGTCCACAGAGGACTTGTGAACCTGAGGAGACATGTGCTCTGGGTTCCTGCACTGTTTCAGCCACACTGTCTGTCCTGATGGGGCCTCTGAGCAGCTGATTCCGTTTGCCTCAGTGCTTAAGTGCAACTTCTTCCTCTTCCGTCAAACTAGAGCCTGGCCTCTCCTTCACCCTCCCGCATCTCCAGTATGTGTAGTCACCCCTAAGCCCATCATGCCCTTCTCCAGCTCCTTTACCCGCTGGTTCCTGCGTCCCTTCAGACCTCAGTGGCAGCCGCACAGGAAGTCTTCTGTCACTTTTTGCTCTCCCTGCTTGGGGATAGCCCTGGTCCCATCCCCACGTCAGGAAACACTGAGTTCCAGGACAGCAGGAATTCTGTCTGCACATCGCCCTGCTGGAATCCAACCTCCAACACAGGGCCTGCCACGTGGTAGGAGCCAGGGAGATGTCTGAGTTAATGAATGCACGAGCAAGCAGCCTATGCTTCTTCCATCAGGCAGACTCAGCAGGGTGAAAGTCCTTCCTGCTGCTGCTGAAGTCCCTCCTCCCACTCCTCACCCTCTTCCTCCTCTCTGTTCTCTCCTTCTTCCTTTCCTCCTCCTCTCCACCTGCTCCTTTTGTTTTTCTCCTTGTTCTTTTTTAATTTTGTTTGTTCTTATTCCTGTCATTGTCATCATCTTCTTATATTTCCTTCTTTTCCTCTTCCTTCTCTTTCTCCATCTCCCTCTTCTATACAGACAGGTATATACAAGGGCCTCCCTCTCTTCTCATCAAATGTGACTCTCATGATTGTCAACTTGACACACCTTGAAGAGGGACCTTCAACTGAGGAACTTCCCCTATTGGACTGGCCTGTGGTCATGTCTGTGAGGCATTTTCTTAATTATTGAGTGACGTGGGAGGGCTCAGCCCACTGTGGGTTCTGCCCACCCCTGGGCAGGTGGTCCTGGATTGTATAAGAAAGTAGGCTGAGTACAGACCAGAGGAGCAAGCCAGTAAGTAGCCTTCTTCCATGGTCTGTGCTTCAGCTCCTGCCCCCAGGTTCCTGCCTTGAGTTCCTCCCCTGGCTTCCTTCAGTGATGGACTGTGACCTGGGAGTTGCAAGCTCAAATAAGCCCTTTCCTCCCCAAGTTGCTTTTGGTCATAGTGTTTACCATAGCAGCAGAAGCCAAGCTAGAATAGCGAGCCACTCATCAACTGGGTTGAACATCCGTTCTACTCCCTACTCATACCATAGCCCGGGGCTGGCCTTGGAGACATGACGTGATCTGGATTCCAATCTTAACCATTCTGCATATTAATGTATCATCTTGGGATAATTATTATATCTTTCTGGTATCATTTTCCTTGTATTTAAATTTTATAGGATTAATTTTTTTGGGATTGGTGAAGACTGATGAGAGAAGGCAGGTGAAATGACTACATCATGTTTGGAATATCGCAAACAATAAATGGTAGCTCCACTGATGACGGTGCCACTGTTGCCAAAGGTCCCACTGTTAGAGCAACAGTGAAGCTCCAGTAATGGAAAACTCCCGATCAAGAGAATAGAATCTCTGACCTGGGTGGAGACCTAGCATTTCAGCTAGGCCAGTCAATCACCTGGCCAAGGGACCACCCCTAGGAAGGATGGACCACTCCTAGGAAGGTGGGTTTATCTTAACCTATGTTAATTTAATGAGATACTGTGCTTTTCCCTCCCACAATTGTCAACACCTAGCCATAGCCGTCCAGTGTTTTAAGTTCTGAATTACTCAGAAAAACGTAATTTTCCCTTGCTTCTTTTCTAAGCCTGATTTCTGTAACACTTCAGGCATCATGGCTGTTCCCCTTTTCTTCTCCATTCCCCTCATCTGGACAGCTGCTGAGACTCATAGCTTGCCTGCCTTGGAGTTTTTCTTTTAAATTCTAATAAAATTGTCCTTGAGCTTCCATTTGAATAGTTTGTTAAATTCTTTTATTAATAAGACTGAGCCGGGCGTGGTGGCACACACCTTTAATCCTAGCACTTGGGAGGCAGAGGCAGGCAGATCTCTGTGAGTTCAAGGCCAGCCTGGTCTACAGAGTGAGCTCCAGGCCAGCTGGGACTAAACGGAGAACCTGTCTCAAAAATACAAAAAAAAAATTTTTTTTTAAATAATAAGACTGAAAACCTCAAGAGAGGAATTTGGTTTCTCCAGTGTCACCCAATTACCAGAGGTCAAAATCTGCTTCTGGTCCTGAGAGGGGAGAGCCCTGATACTGTAGCTCATTGAAGTCAGTCACTCACCAGGCAAAGAAGCCCTGGGTTCATGCCCTGTACTAGGCCTAATCTCAGAGATGCAAAAGGGACAGACATGCTCAGTGAGTCTCCAGAGCAAAAATGCTTGGAGGAAATTCACATGAGTCTCAAAATGGGAAAGACTAGGTCATTGTGTGGGCAATACGGTGTGTGACAAATGGCTCTCAAGGAAGCACAGCTTACTAATAGATTGTGGGTTTCAAGCCTTGGATAATTCCTGGGAGCCACCAAGCCGGCTGTCTTGGCCAGGACAGCGGATTGAAGCCTCCGCCCAAGATTCCTCTGGGGAGATCAAGGGTTTCCAGGCCCCTCCCCTCCCAGCTTCTAGGGAAGTCTCTGTCACCCCTGAAGCAGACTAAGGGGCTGCACCTCTGGACCACATCTGCCACATGCACTGCAGGGCTCACACCTTTCCCATACCCATCGCTAAGATTTCCTAGCAATCTCCCCAGAGGCAATCACCAATTAAAGCAATTAAAGGAACTATTTTTGTTTCTGTTTTGCTTTGTTTAATTTTTTGAGACAATATCTTGCTGTTTAGTCCAAGCTTCCCTCAGACTCGCTCTCCATCCTCCTGCCTCAGCCTCCTGAGTGCTGGGACTGACTGCATGAGCCTCCACGCCCAGCTGCAGTGAGCACTTCTTATGTTTCCAAAAGCTCTGGTCTCTCTAGAGAGATGCTAAAGAGACCAGTGTAAGCATGAAGACTTGCAAAGTTTAATTTAATTTTCTGATTCATTTTTATGTGAATGAGTGTTTTGACTGCAGGTGTGTAAGTGTTCAATCCCCATCGAGGCCTGAAGAGGGCATTGGACCCCCTGGAACTGGAGTAATTACTACCATGTGGGTGCTGGGAATCGAACCAGGGTCTTTGCAAGAGTAGCCAGCATTCTTAATTACTGAGCTATCACTCCTGCTCTTGTGATTTATTTTTTTATGTGGAAACTGATTTTCGAGGGTAATCTTCATCAAGTATAATAAAAAGATGAAAGGTAACAATAGCTAGTGATGTCATGAAACATCCACATGGTAGGCAGAGGCAAGTAACACAACCAAGCATGCAAGCACACTGTCTGTTTCTGGCGAGGGCAACACAGAAGGTGCCCTGTCCTTCCTCCCTTACACAAAGGCTTGCTCCATCTGATCTCTCTGCCTGAAGGTCCCTGGACACTTGTATCATCAGTAACACTTCACAGAGCTTTCAGTCCTAACAAATAATTAGCTAAAATTGAACCAGGGATTTTTTACATGTATGTCATAGGTCTGATATGAATAATGAGGCAGGAGGTTAACAGTGGGTCAGAGACAGCTCCCCATCTTCCAGCTTATTTATTCAGCGAAATGAGAAATTGATCACATTATTGCGGATAGGGGGAGCCTGATTCATCGCAATCAGCTTGGAATTGGCAGTTTTGACTGTAGGCAATTTGGAGACATTACTTATGCCTGAATAGGCCGGGAAGGTCATTTATAGCTTGTTAACACCTTTCCGACCTCCTCCACGGCTAGATCTTACTCCTCCTCCCTCTTTGCCCTGTAACCAGTTCAAATTCAAAATCACAGAGAACAGCACTCCATATAAAACTAAAGGTGTGATGGAAGGTGCTCCTGCTGCACATGCGGTTGCATGTAGCTGTCTCCACCCATCCCCTTGTCCCTTGTTCAGGCCCATTTCACAACTCTGCTGCCTTGCATGGCGTGGCTCTGGAGTCCAGCACTATGGCTGCTGAGAGGGAAGAAACTCACTAGCAACTGTAGGCTGTCTGGACGAGACCTGCCAAAGCTTCTCTTAGAGGAACTGAGACAAATGGTCTCATGCCAGACTCTGGAGACATTCCTAGACTCCAGCCCAGCTCTGGACACTCAGGTAAAACCCAATGGATATAGGGGTAAGGGTGTCTGCAAAGGAATTGCTAACCCTGAGCACACCCCCAGTGCAGGGCTTTGTGTGGACAGAGTGGTTTGCAGCTGGCCTGCCCATGCACACTGCTATGACAATACCTGAAACTGAGTCATTTGTAATGGACAAAAAAAAAAAATGATGTGGTTCACAATTCCGGGGCCTTGAATGTCCAAGAGCATGGGGCCAACATCAGGTGAAGGCCTCTGTTGCAACATCTTATTGGGGAAGGCAGAAGATGAGAGAGAGAGAGAGAGAGAGAGAGAGAGAGAGAGAGAGAGAGAGAGAATGCAAGAGCAAGAGGTAGCAGTAGCCTCAAACCCCTTTCTATTCTGCATTCATGGGCTTGAGGCCCTGGGTGTGATCTAACCATTGCTTAGTAGGCTCCTCCTTCTAAAACTATTGTATTGGAGATTAAATTAATTTCTCCCTTCCTGCCTTCCTTTTTTATTTTTTCCAGGGTCAGATGTAGCCCAAACTGGCCTTGGTAACTTTGAACTTCTGATCCACCTGTCTCTACCTTTATGCAGTGCTGGGGATTGAACCCACGACTTTGTGAATGCTGGGCAAGCACTCTGCCAACTAAGCTACACTTCCAGCGTAGAGTTTAGATGTATAATACAAGCTTTTGTTGGGTAAACATTCAAACACTACCAAGAGAGTTAGGCTTGGCTGTGAGTCAGACTTAAAACATGGAATCCAGACCCGGATTCTGAGCCACAGTTTCCTCATCTATAAGTAGAGAGCATGACAGAGTCTGCCTTGGTGCCACGTAAGAATATACAAACACTTGGATATTATGGCTAATACTTTTTGGTTTTATAAATCACTTTTCTAATTCTTGGTGTGTGTGTTTTATGTACATGTGTGTACAGGCACACATGCCCATGTGTGTGCATGTGAATCTACGTGAACATGGAGGCAGAGGAGAGTGTGGGGTTCCCTTTTCTGTCATCTTCCACCTTATTCTTTTGAGGCAAGGTCTCTCCCTGAACCTGGACATGCTTCTCAACTAGCTGTAAGCCACCTAGCCCCAGCAATCCTCCTGTCCACACAACCCCAAGCTTCAACCACTGAGGTTTCAGGCATGTGAGACCATGCCTAGCTTGTTACATGGGTCCTGGGATCCTAACTCAAGTCCTCATGGTAGTGCATCAAGTGCTCTTAACACTGAGCCAGCCTATGTGCTCCACACAGGGAGGCTACCACCACCACCACCACCACCACCAACAACAACAACAACAACTCATCATCTTATCATCTTATCATCTTATCATCACCTCATTATCTCATCATCATCTTCATTGCCATGTGGTCCAGCTAGCTGGAAGGCATCTTGACCAGCCATAGGAGAACTTCTTTTCCCAGAACCCCCAAGAGGAGGAAGGGAGCAAAGCATGATGTAATGGTTATCAACAGTGACATACCAAACCAATCCGGCCTTTAGTGACTTCAGATAGTAACCACATGTTTCTGTGGGTTGGCTGTACAAAGCTGGGTGCTCCTTCTGCTTGTCTCACTGGGCATCTGCCATGTACTTGCTGTCAAATGGGAACTGGGGGTTACGGTCTATGTGCAAGTTGAGCTGGGATGCAAGGACAGGAGGCTCCCTGTCTACCACTCCAAATGGTTTCAAAGAAAGATAATCTACACAGGGCCTACCTAGCTTGGCCACAAGGTGTAGCAGGCTGCTCAAGCAGCTTAGCATCCCTGAGCTGGGAGGCTATCTTTCCACAGAGGAAAGGCTTTGTTACATCATATTCTAACTCTCTCTCTCTGCTGAGAATCAACCCAAGGGCATTGCAGATGCTAGTCAAGTGCTCTCCCACTGACCTCAACCCAACCTCATCCTTAATAAATATCTTTAAGTACTCTCTTCCCTCAACCTAGGAACACTTAGGAGCATCGGAGGCAGAGGGATCTCTTTTTGCACTAGGAGGTTTATTTCAAATCTTTGTGCATAGGTATGGCTTTCTTTTAGGTTCCATCTTAAATGTCCTCAGTGTAGAGTCTCTGTTTCTTGCTTCTTCTCCAGGCAGAGAATCATTCTCTTTTTTGCTAAATTCCAGTCATCTTTAATCCAGAGTGAACTCTGCCATAAGTAACAGATCCATAGCCCCACAAGGAATGCTGGGCCTTGGACGGATGACAGACAGCAAAGCTGGGCAGGAGCAACAGACGACCAGGGCTGAGATTGCTGGTGGTCTCTCCTGCTTTCCCACCTCTCCTTGCCAGCACACACACACACACACACACACACACACACACACACACACACACACGAGTGATCATCCTCTTCCCAGCCCCTTTTTATCCTGCCCTTAGAATAAACAAAACTCTTTCATTCTGGAGCCTGGAAGATTCCATAATGAGTTGAGCCTCTTAACAGTCTATTTTAATAAAACTCAGCTCTCTGGCTGTATAGAGACCATAAACCATGCAGGTTCCAGCAATAATATGTTTAGTAGCCCTGCTTGATAAAGTGGAAATGTTTGCATGTTTCAAATTATGAGCAATTTAAAGTAGGAAGCCAGCAAGCCAGCTCTTGGGTTATGAAGCTTGACATTGTTAAGCCTTAAGAGAACATGCACTTCAAAGTCTCCTGGCTTGAAATACGTCCTGTGTGCCGCTCGGCAAGAACCAGCTGGGGTGAGCTGCGGCGCCAGCTCAGGGAGCCAGGGCGCAATGCTGCTTGGCGGACAGACTGTGAACTCTTCAGAAATAGGCAGAATTTTTGTTCAGGAAGATGGTACCCAGGGAAAGCCTTACTGGCCTCAGCACCTGCCCCTGGAGACACAGGCAGTCCTGAGGTGCCTGTGAACTTGGCTGATTTTACAGGCAGTGATTAAGCATCTCCAAAGAGTTCAAACAAATGCTGAGTATTTCAGGGAAGGTCTGAACTGCTGCTAGCAGCTGGATCCTGCCAGAGGCTCTAAAGCCACTTTATCCCCATCCCTCTGCTCCCAGTTATTTTATAGTAGTCTTTGTGTCATTTTTTCATTTGAATAAGTGGGGTTTGCTTAGCTTGCTCTGCCCTGGCTGGCCTGCTTTCTGCCCCTTAAATCCACCAGGCTTTTGTCCACTTCTGAAAAATCCACCCCACACTTGCTGTTCTTTCTGCCTTCATGTTTTTTGCACACACACACACACACACACACACACACCAGCAGCAGCACCCGCTGCCCCCAGCACAGCAGCCACCCTGTTACTTTCTGGGAGAGGCCTTTCCATTCACCCTAGGACTTCTCCACTTTTTTCCTCTGGTCTCTTTGGTTTTCCCAGTTTGGCTATTTGCTGTTATCTCATGATTATTTTGCTAACTTGTCTGCTGTCTATCTTTCCCAATAGTGTGTTGACTTCTTGAGAGCAGAGAGCTTGTCACTCATGTTCGACACTGGGTGGCAGATAGTATGTGCTCAATAAACGCCTGCTAGGTGGCTAGGTAGGTAGAGGGGTGGATGAGATGGATGAAGAGGTGGGTTGATAGATGAATGGATGGGTAGGTAAACAGAAAGATGGGTTAGGTGGTGGGTAGATGGGTAGATATCTGGTTGGCTGGCTGGGGGGTTGGATAGATGGAAAGACAGATGAATGGACAAGGTAGATAGGTGGATGGGAGGGTAGGTAGGTAGATTGATAGATGGCTGGGTGGAAGACAGATTGGTGAACAAACAAGTGGATGGATTTGTGAGTGGCAACATGTGTGAACAGGTGGGAGATAGGTATATGGGTAGATGGATGAATGAAAAGATAGATGGATAGACTTGTGTGAACAGGTAGGAGACAGATGTATGGGTGGATGGATGAATGAAATGATAGATGGATAGACCGACAAGTAAATAATCTATAGGTGTTCTTCAGACTCTTAAGACCAGGACTATGGGGATAGTGAAGAGAGGATGAACTTAATTTGAAAAACAAACACACCCACTGACAGCATGGGGGGGGGGTCCCTGCAACAGCTGAAAGCACATGAGCTCCCAGGGCCACTTTAGGCAAGAGGAGTTGCTGGCATTAAAAATGACCCCACTTGCTTCTCTCTCAACATTGTATTTCCTTCCATTTATTTTCCCATGGTCCATGACGGGAGATACAATTTCTATACCCTAACAAAATCCCATAATTGCACCCACGCTGGATCCTCCATCCCCAGGTGGCACCTCTAGTCCCACAGGAACAAAGACCAGCCTGTTCTTGGCTAGACAGCCGATCCAGGCGCAGCCACCGTGTGGTATGTGACCCTGCCTGGCTGGCCGAGTTCTCCAGCTGATAAGAGTGCTCCTCTCATTGCTGGTGGAGAGCAGGCAAATTAGAGAGAGGAGACCTCCCTGAGACTCACTCTGTCCCTGCCCCCAGGGCAGACTTCCCTGTCTTCCACAGGGTCTCCTCTTTCCTCACAAAACCCAGCAGGTATCCAAATCAGCCAAGGGTGTCCAGGCTGCCGCCCACTTTCCCTGAGTATCACTTTATGGCTGGCCTTGACCAGGTAAAAGTAAAGATGCCTCCATCAAAGAGCCTTGAGCAGAGAGTGAACGGCACGGAACCCAAGGAGTCTAAAGAGCCCAATGCACAACATTTGGGAGGTTGAGGCAGGAGGGCTGCTGTGAGACCCAGGCCAAAATCAATAAACAACTTAGCACAGTGCAGAACAGGCCAAGGCCATAGGCATACCTCTCTTCCCCTGTCTGCTCCAGCCTTGTTGGTTACCCTGCAAGAGCTTTGTATTCAGAGAGGCCCTTCCCAAAGCTAGTGTGGACTTGGAACAGCTGTACTCTCAGTACAGTCAGGACATCTCTCCAGAGTTATGCATCAAAGCACGGTGGGGACCAGGGACCGGGTGCTCAGAGCTGAGGTAACAGCATCTGCTTGGACCCCCACGGGGAAAGAAGAGTGCGCAGAGTGGCATTTGGGCTGTTGGCTGTGGAATATGTCTACTGTCAGTTCAACAAAAACTGTGATGATCACAGTGAAGCTTAACAAAGAAAATGCCGCGGGGCATTGAGTAAGCCCCAGTCAGCAGGACTGATGGGAAATGCATCATGTCGGGAATAAGTGCGTTTGTTTGTGTGATGAGGGTTGGCGTGTGAGTGCTGTGCCTGGGGAAGCGGAGGGAGACATCCACTTTTGTATTCCTGTCCTTTCCCAAAATTAGAATTCAGACTCTCTATGCTATTCCAGGGGCTCCAGATCCCAGATGAGCAGGAAGCAGACCACAGTCCCCTGCACAGCAAGGTGGGGCTCTGAGGTTCAGAACTGGGGAGGCAGAAAGTAGGGTACAGGGAGAAGCAACAGCTGCTGGAAACTCAGGGAGAGGGTCTCTATGATGTTGCTTTGAGCTCACTCCCAGCAGGACACAGCCTGGGCTCACCCTGGAGTGGATAATGCTGTGGGTGGCTCCTGGCCAGCCAGGGAGGGGCTGCTTGTTATGAATACACACTGCCTCACAGCTGCAGGCCAGCTGAGGTGACATTTATGTAGAGGGACAAGGCAGCTGCCCAGCTCAGCTTGGAGACAAGTGACTACCACCTGCGTGGGCCGCCCCACCTGACCCGGGTGTCACGTGCCAGATGCTTCTGGAAGAAAGGTACAAGAGATTAGGGCCTTCTTGCAGTCACTGCATCCCACCGATTTCTTCTTTATTAATCTTTTACAAACTTACATGGGTTCACTTTAGAGCAGTTTTCAGGGGGCTGGGGAGATAGTGGTTAAAGTCCTTGCTGTGAATTGATAATGACAGAGTTGGGATTCTCAGAATCGATGTAAATGCCAGGGGCACTTGCAGCCACACATACTCCTGTGAGCAGACATATGCAAGCATGCATACAGTCGAGTATGCACATTACACATGAATATGGAAAAATCAAGAAAGAAGGAGGGGGCTGGAGCGAAGGCTCAGCGGTTAAGAGCACTGACTGCTCTTGCAGAGGACCTGGGTTCAAATCCCAGCACCCACATGGCAGCTGAGAACTCTCTTAGGTTGGGCATGGTGGCACATGCTTTTAATCCCAGTACCCGGGAGGCAAAGGCAGGTGGATCTCTGTGAGTTCAAGGCCAGCCTGGTCTACATAGTGAGTTCCAGGACATCTGGGGCTACAGGGAGACCCTGTCTTGGAAAGACAAAAAAAAAAAAAAAAATAGAAAGAAGGAGGAGGAGGAGGAAGAAGAAGTAGAAGAAGAAGGGGAGGAGGAGGAAGAGGAGAAAAAGAATTTTCAGAGAAAACCAAAGACATGATTTCTTTGTGCTCCTGTTTCTCCTGTGCTGAGCCATGCTGGGCACAAGGTCTTCCTGGGTATGAAGCATGTACTAGTGTTTAAGCCTTTGCTACATCCAGGGAAGCTGCCAGGATCGTTCCAGGTGTGACTTCCAGCGAAAGGTACCAGGACTCTTGGCACTGCAAGGCTGCTCCCGACATCTTGGCCTTAGTCTTTCTCCATTCCTCTCCTGCTAGGCTCTAAGGCTACCCCCACTGGCTTCCTCTTGGCCTTTCTTCTAATCCCGTCTTCAGTATTCTTGATGGCAGTTCCAGAGAGCAAGCCAATCGAAAACAGTCAGTGAAGAGGCCAACTGAGGGCATGGCAGAAAATCAAATACAGTTCCCAGCAGCCATGACACTTTCTACCTTACTAACAGTAAGCAGTAGGTGAGCAGCCAAGAACAACTCTGGAGGAGACAGGGAACAGATGGACTGGATGGGCAGGGTGGACTGGGGCAGGGCCCCATGCAGTGCAAAGCTGGGTGCTTCCCACAGGAGGTATCTCCTAAAGTGAGACTGAGGGGCAGGTGGGAGCTAACTAGGTATAAAGGAGAAAAGAGAGTCCGGTTGGACCTGCTTTACTTTAGGAAGCAGGATCACGGGCAAGGATGGGGACAGATAGGCCTTCAGTCAGGCCTTATAGAGTCAGCTGCAGTTGTCACACAAAGGTGTCTGGGGAGCGTTGAGCTCTGGGCCACCTCCCAGTTAGGATATGGGAAAGACTCATCTGAGACAACGTGGAAGAGGTACTGGCTACAGCTGACCATCTCCAGGGTAAGGTGAGAGAGGGCATCCTGGGAGTTCAGTCAGGTATTACAGGTTCAAAGTGGCCACTAATTCTATGTCATTGAAGGCAGTCTGTGTCCTCTCCCTTTGAATCTGAGATGTTCCTGTGATTTGTGCTTTTTGTTGTTGTCTTTATGAAACAGGGTCTCCCTTTAGTCCCAGCTGGCCTGGACCTTGATATGTAGACCAGGCTGGCCTTGAACTCACAGAGATCTCCCTGCCTCTGCCTCTGCCTCTGCCTCTGGAGTACTGGGATTAAAGGCATGCACCACCATGCCCAGTTCCCATGATCTGTTTTAACTACAAGATTCAAATACAGTTTGATTAAGAGAGTTAAGCTTTCTTCTTCTTAGAGTCCAATGGCTACCCTGTCAAAAGCTGAGTCAAATGGAGAGCCATTGCCATGATCAGAGAGGTCAGCCAAGGTTCTCTGGTGAACAGCCCAGAAAGGGTGTCCAGCCCACAGCCAGCATCAGCTGATACCCATGTGGGAGAGTGGTGGTCATTGTTCCAACAGCATTTAATCCCGGTGAGGGGGGACCCGCAGCTCCTGTTAGAAGAACCACCCAATGGAACCCAGTGGACACACAAAATCTTGAGCCGAGATGGATGATGACTGCTCTTCTGAGGCATGAAGCTCAGGATGATGGGCAACTGAGATGCCACACAGGCCTCAGACGCCTGAGGCGAAGGCCAATGTATGTCACTGGGGCTAATCCAGTTCCCACACGAGTTCACTCAAAGGAGCAGTATGTACTTTAGATGTCACTTCTAACATATCTCTCCCAGAGTTCTGATGGAATCACTTATCGGATGCACTTGGATGAAGACAAAAGACACAGGAAACAGCCCCCTGGATACCAGCCCAAGGGTGTTCCCACAACAACCCTGTGAGAAAAAGACTATTGTCTTTCTCATGTCACAGGTGAAGAAACTGGAGCACAAAGTCCAGTCACCAGGCTGGCACCGATCCACAGGGAAGCTAGATTCTGTGTCTAAGCTGGTGACTGGATCAGTCCAGAGTCTGTATTCCCTTGGAATCAGCACCCACCTTTGAGTTAGAACTGCAGCTGCGGATCCTTTATTGTGCCATTTTAGTCAAATGAAGGCACCTCTTTGGATTTCTTTCTTACCTGCTTATCTTGACTGTTTCAAATGTGATAATAAATGCATCTTTCCAGAGAGGCCACTGTGTCCATAAATGCTGTTGTCTTTCTCTTTTTTACACCAGAGCAAACACAGAGAATGTCTTAACTTAGTGGATCCATCATGCCCATTGCTTGTTTCAAATTGATCCCCAGTGAAGAAACTTTGCAGCAAGCCTCTATAGTCAGTGCAAATACATTGTTATAAAGTAGGGATTTGCAGTCTTTTCCAGTAAAAAGCAAGCTAGTATTTTGGGCATTGTGGCCATGTTGTTTCTGCCACAGCTACCCAGTTCCGCTGTTGTCGAGCAAATGCAGCAGTGGACAGTATCTGAGTGAGTGACCATGCCTGTGTTCCAATAAAACTTTATTCATAAAACCAAATGACAGGCCAGAGTTAGTCTCTGGACTTTAATTTGCTGACTTGATATAAGGTGGATTGTAGAAATTTTGCTAGAAAAGCAAATGGTAGGAGGTGTCCCAACCAATGATGGAGAATGTTGGTGAAAATTTTCATTAGCAGTGAAAAGATCTGTCAGAATATTCCTATGGTTATGGGTATCCAGAATGCTATGAGCCAGGGTCTATGTCAGGCTCTTGGTTCAGATAGCTACAATTTTCAAAGTGGTAATTAGAAATATGCTTATTCATAAGCATGTTTGGCAGAATGCATGAGCTCTGGTGGGGTGGGGGGATAGGGTGGGGGACATGGGTCTATATTTGATTATATATATATATATATACATATATATATAAATATTAAAAGGGGGGAAAAAAAGAAAGATGACATCATGAACCTTGCAGGTAAATGGATGGAACTCAAAGCCATTATGCTAAGTGAGGTAACACAGTACCCCCCCCAAAAGGTGAATGGTTGCCCTCATTTGTGGATGCTAGCACCAAATCCCCCAGTTTAAAGGCAAGCCTAGCAACACTTATATTTTTTTTTCTCTGAAAGCAATTTGCTGTTATAATGTGAATCTCTTAATGGGCCCTAGAATTAACTTACCACCTATTTTCAGACATTGTAATTACCGTATATGGGTGGAAGCTATGTATTCATATTTTAGAGTAATATAAAATGAAAGGGAAAAAATGTGAATTCCTAAACATAGTTTATTTCTGGGGGACATAATTCTGGTACATATGTGATATTTATATAGGTTTTTTTTTTATTTTTTTAATTATTAATTTTATTTATTTCTGTATGTGTATGAAAGTACTGTCTGCATGCAAGTTTGTGCACCCGTGTCGTGCAGTGCCACGGAGGTCAGAAGAGGGTATCGGATTCCCCTGGAACTGGAGTTCTCCTGGAATTGGAGTTTCAGACGGTTCTTGGCCGCCATGTGGGTGCTGGGGATCGAACCCGGGTCCTCTGCAAGAGTGGTCTGCGTTCTTAACCACTAGGCCATATCTCCAGCCCTATATAGGTATATTTTGGAGGAATACAGAAGGGAACAACAACAACATAAGGACTGGGTCAAAGAACTGACTGATACAGTTAAATTATGCCCAAAACAATAAACCCCTGCAGAAAAAAAGTCTTTAAAAAGACTGAGAGAAAGATGCAGGACATGTATGGCAGAATGTATGAACTGGGGTGGGGTGGGGCAGGAAAAGGGAAATATGTCTAAATTGAACTGAAAAATTATGTATGAAATACACAAAACATCAATAAAAGTACTTTATTTAAAAAAAAAAGAAATATACTTATTCAATATACAAGATCAGACAACATTCAGTGTGATGGTGGTGTTTCTTTTTTTTTTTAATTTTATTTATTTCCATATGTGTATGAATGTATTGTCTGCATGCAAGTCTGTGCACCCATGACGTGCAATGCCGCAGAGGTCAGAAGAGGGTGTCGGACTCCTCTGGAACTGGAGTTCTCCTGGAATTGGAGTTTCAGATGGCTCTCGGCTGCCATGTGGGTGCTGGGGATTGAACCTGGGTCCTCTGCAAGAGTGGTCGGCGCTCTTAACCACTAGGCCATCTCTCCAGCCCAATGGTGGTGTTTCTATCCAGAATGATGCTTCTGTCTCCTTGGGAACTCAGCCTCCTTAGCAAAGTACTACAGATTTTTGGATATAGATGGGTGTTGGGGGTGCTCAACAGTTAATCTGTTGGGAAAGTATAGGCAGTTTATCTTCCTTCTTGGACATTTCTAATGGTCACCTATCCATCAGCACACTGAGAATTCCTAGAGCACAGAAACTGTTGATCTTGATTAACTATGAGTTTTACAAACTCACTTGGCCACAAAAACTTAATAGCTCATAGGTTAAAACACAGAGTCTGGATTCAATAGAATAAGAACAGTATTGCTTAATTCCTGGGGCTGGTACAGAGCACACGTGCCCCAGTGTAAGCATCACAGGGCCTGCGCCCTAATGCCAGGTATGAGGGGTGGCCGTTGAGCCAATAACATGCTCAGTAAATGTGTAAGAAACTAGAGATAGCTTAGCACGTTTGCTTCTTACGCTAATTCTCATGGAAATAGAGCAAATACCACAATTGTTTCTATAGAACCCAGCCCACGAGCATGACCTGTGTTGGATCTGTAGAGGTGTGGGGACATCTCCTGTGACACAGCAGGGTTTCAGGGAACTCTCTGACAGGGTGGGCAGGTGGCCATTTGCGTCCTGAAGGGCTGCATGGAACCAGTGGCCTGGGAGGGAATGTGGATGCTGGTGGTCTCACCCTCCTCCAGGCAAGACCCTTTCAAGCCCCCTCCCACAAAGGCCAGAGGCCCCCAATATTGACCCATGCTTTAAGCCCTTGGATACTTCAAAGAAAGAAGATTAGGAGGCAGACTCAGAACCTGTTCCCTAGAGAGAATCGTTTGTCCAGAAGTTGATATTATTGATGCGAGTGGAAGCTGTGAGGAGCGTGTAATTTCTTTCATAAAAGTCAGATTGTGCTGGCTGGGGCTCCTAAGGTCCCCTGCTTCCTCCGGAGCATCCCTGGGGCCAACAGCCTTCTATGATCCGACCAATGTTTGATCAGCTATGCATCTTCTCCAGGGCAGCTCAGGCAATCTGATAGGCTGTCTCCAGAGTTTTCCTTCTTAAATTCTTTTTTTCCTTCAGAATTCATTATGAATGACATAATTACATCTCTTTTCCTCTCTGATGGAATGTGTTCCTTACAAATGGTGATTTGTCACTGGATGTGGAAGGAGGCTGCCTGGGTGCTTCCTCATCCCAAGCTCTCCACTTGTCCTTCTCCAACTTGTGTCTGGTGTAGGGCACTGACAGAGCCCTGCACCCCTTGAGGTCAGGACAAAACTCAGTTTCCCAGAGCACTTAAGTCTCTGTGATGAAAACTCCTGAGGGAAGACATGCCATCAGTGGGATGTCATCAAGAAATATGGTGGGGTGTATTGTCCCCAAGCCTGGACCTTTTGTCTACATGTGATTACTGTGAATCCTTGCTTAAAAGCAACTGTATGAACCTGTGTATGGTGATACATACCTGTAATGCCAGCTCTTGGCAAGCTGAGGCAGGAGGAACTCAAGTTTGAGGACAGCCTAAGGAAAACAAAAAAAGGGGAGATTTGCTAGATAATCAGTTTCCTACACTAATAGAAGAAATTTAAAATCAGAGACATACCACAAGAAAATTCATTCATTCATTTGTTCATCGTGCCACCAGCCCTGCTTCTCCCTGTGTGAGGCGCTGCTCTAGTTGACAGAATTACAGGGGTTGAGCTATGCTACCTTACATTTGTCAAGGGCATCTAATCTGGTAATATTCTCTCATCCAGTCCCATCAGCTCTTATTATTACTACTAATTATTTTACAGGGGAGGAAAATGAAACTTAGGGAGGGTCAGTGACTGCCCAAGGTCAACACAGCTAATAAGGGCTTTCAATGATAGCAATCTGAGGACAAAACCCCCAGATTTGACTAAAGTACCACAGTGTCACTGAAGGCAGGCCAGATGTTTTTTCTTAGGGAGTTTGCATTCTAGCGGTGGTGGTGGTGGGGGGGAAGACAGCCATTGAAAATAAAAGCAACTGAGACATATAAAGGTTTGGAACATCAGAAAGAGCTCTTGGGTACCTTGCACACAGTGCTGTGGGAAGAAGAGTCTAAGGGAAGCCACCTGCAAGGTCCCCCTTTCCCAAATTCTGCTGTGGCCCATCTCGTCCCACCATTAACAGGTAGCGCTTAGCACTGCACACACCCCTGATCTTCTGTGTTCTAATACCAGAGACCCTAACACAGGCAGAACTGGACATGAACCAAGTCAGCTTCTGCCAAAACAGTAATAGTAAGAAATCATCCCGTGAGTCCCATCCAGAGTCAGCAGGAACAAATCTCCAAAGACTAGGCACTCAGCTAGGGGCAACTTTCCTCATCCTGTCCTCAAGGGACAGTGTGGGAGGTGACAGCTAGTGGGTAGAGGTGGGGCCTCTGTGAACTCCCTGTGCTGCCCGAGGCAGCCTAACAGCAAAGAGTTATTCCACCCATACTGTCAACTGTGAGAATTTTCACACTAAAGAGAGATGGATAGTGTCAGGTGGATGGATAGATGGATAATTAGACAGAGGGCAGGCAGATAGATGATAGGTGGATGGATAGATTGACAGATAATAGACAGAAATAAATGATAAGTGGACAGGTAGATGGACAGATGGATAGTGACAGGTGAGGGAACAGATGAATGCCACCTTCATTTTCTGGTGACTTCTCTACTCCCCAAATCCTTGCAAAATTCATGGAGACAAGAACGTTCAACAATTCTCTATAAAATTTTCCATCAAAAAACCCCAACTTAACAAGCAAGATCAGAAAGCCTTCCTCAGAACAGCGCACCACACCCATCCAAGCAGAGGAAGGCTCCCCGGAGACATGTGGTGAGAGAGACAAGGCCTCCATCCCCATTTACGTAAACTTGGTAATCCAAACCATCTCTTGGGTAAGGTCTCTAACTGAGACGATGCTCTCTTTTATCCCTGCTAAGGAGAAAGAGAGCCATGTTTCCAGCCCTGCCTGCTGTTCATCTGCTAGACTGGCCTGTGAGCTAAGCCGAGTTTCATTAAAAATTATTGGTCTCATAACTTTTTTTGTTTTTGCTTTAAAGGGTTCCATATGGAAGCAATATCACGATCAGATTCTAGCCACACAAAGCCAGTGGGCATCTGACCTGTTGGGGCTTCCCAGTGGACTCCAGGTAGAGACTTCATTCGTCTCCCTTTGAGTGTTAAGCGAACATCTCAGCAAGGCGACCCACACCCAGAAATCTTCCTGCCCTCTCTTGACAGCCCCACACTCTTGTCTCAAAGACACTTACTTATACCCCTTCTGAGGCAGCCATGTCCAGATCTTGTCTGAGGAAGTTTGCCCAGGGTCAGAACCCCAGCAGAGGTGTAGAATCTGATCCCAGCCTTCACATAGCATTTTAACAGCTCCCATCCTCTGATAGGTTATATTTCCTTAACTTGGAAGAAACACTGCATTATCTGGGGAAACAGCACAGATGTTGCCTAATAAACGTTTCTGTTTATGCATTGTATTAACCTCATGAAACATTTATGCAAATCTCACATTCACACAAGGTGAAAGAAACCGCCATGTTATGAAGCCTTGCAGCAGGGCGACCTTTGTTTTGTTTTTGTTTTGGGTTTCTTTCCACCCCGGTGTTTTATGGGTGTGTTTGTAACTCTGGGAGTTTCTATTTAGGACGACACAAGGACACTGCAGATCTCCATCTCTTCTGTTTTCAGTTCTGTTATCGTCCCTTCCAGCTGATTTCCCATTTTATGATGCTAATAGCGGGTGTATGGTTTGGAGTTTCTCTGCTGTCAGCTGGTCAGTGGGTTGGAGGGATGTATTTAATAGAATCTGACAGTTGATGGAGCTGGTTGCATTGAAGGCGGATTTGATATGTAGAGTGAAGATGGCGACCCTGGGATCACCATCGTAAGGGTCGTTCCCATTCAGCCCCTTGCAGCCTATACAACTCTCTCTCTGTACACACCAGTACATGTGCATAAAGGACATGCCTTATGGATGGCTTCTTCTGTATGCTGATCCCAGGGCCATTTAGATAGCATGTCAAAACAGATTAGCTGGCTGAAGCAGCCACAAAATTCAGGAAAAAGAACTTTGTACAGCTCTATCAGCATGCATGTGTCTGTAAAACCGTAAACAGAACAGGCGCAGAGGGCCGGAGATGGTCCCTAAGTGGCCTTTATAGCAGGGCTCAGAGAAAAGGTAAAGACTCGCCCCAGTAGTGCATCTCAGACAGGATGGAGTTGGGGTAAGGGAGGCTGCACAACAGGTGACAAGAGTCAGTGTGATGCAGGTGTCTTGAGTATGGGGAAGACTTGAGCCTGTGGCAGTCTAAGTGCCTGCTCTGTGCTGTATTTTATCACCCAAAAGCCCTAAGATGCCAATTCATATTGTTCCTACTGCACCCATTTCACACGCACAGAAACTGAGGAATGGCCAAGTTGGCTAATAACTGGAGCAGTCAGAGCCTTGACAGTGTGGTCTGTTTCCATTTTGGTTCGACACTCAGCCAACAGGCAGTGTGCATGTATGTGTGTGTGCATGCATGTATGTGTCAATGCATGTGTATCCATATGCATGTGTGTGCATGCATGTGTATCTATATGCATGCATGTCCATATGCATGCATGCATGCATATCTATGTGCATGTGTATGCATGCATATCTATATGCATGGGTGTCTGTATGTGTGCATGCATGCACTTGTGCAGTGCATGGATGAATGGATGGGTTGGATGCTCCTGGACTAATGCTCCTTAGAGACAGCTGGTCCCTGCTCTGTCATAGCAGTTGCTGTTTCTTGTATTGCATGCCTCCCTGCTGTTCCTCAGGGCTGTTTTAAGAATGCAGAGGAGTCTGTGCAAGTCTATGCCCTCATCCCAACCTCAGAGCCCACTCCAGCTGCTCCTAGCTTTCCTCTGCGCCCAGACTGCTTGTGCCCTGTGTGATGTCATCACTTCAGCAATGACATCAGACATGGTTGACTGCTCTTGAAACCCTTTATTCACCCATTATCATCTTCTGACAAAGAAAGAAATGCTATGGGGAAGTGAGTGGCTGGATCCTGGGTCCCTGTGGAAACTGCCAGACATTAGAGAGACTCTGTGTTTTCAGATCTCAAGCAGAAACCTCCTATTGACCTGAAGCCATGAACAGTTTGAACGTCTGTTCAAGTCCCAGGCACACCCAAAGCCACATCATGAACATTTCTCTGCAGGATTGCAGTCCCCATGGCTCAGGAAGAATGGAAGCATGGTGCCCATTCCTTACAGCCCCGAGAACTATACAGAAAAGAAGCACCTTAAAGTGACTGTTTTTTGTTGACCTCAGCAACATTCTTCCTACAGTGAGGAAGCAGGAAGGGGGGGTGTGATAAGTCCTGTCCAGTTTAGTATTGACCTAAGGTCAATGTGTGGAATACTGAAGTTCAGAGTACAGAAAGGCCTTGGGGATATCTGCATAAACATTTCCTTCTGAGAAGTAGTAACCATAACCACCCCGAAGAAAAAGAGCCAAGAAATTCCAGGCTCTACACTATGGAGGCTGTGGGGGCTGTGGGGGCTGCGGAGGTTCCTGAGGCTTCCGAGCCTGTGGACTCAGGAGAACAAGTAGATCTGTGTGATCGTGCTATGATCAAGTTTGTGCTAGCTGGAAGGCAGGGATGGTCAAAAGAACTAGGATGCCACAAAGCAGGGGACACCAGCAGGCCCAGCAGGCCAATACGATGACTGGACCAAGAAGGGGTGGGGCTGGGGCTGAGTGTTGTACATCCGCAGGGAAAACTGCAGCATTTGCCAAGTGTGTGAAGGGGCAGGGAGACTATGGTGGCCAGCCGTGGTGCTCAACAATCCTGCCAGGACATGTGATTCACTGCGTGATTCTCAGACAGTCAACCTCTCTGAGTTTCAGTTCTCTCACTTATAATGTGAAGTTAATATTTTTTACCTTGCAGGATGGTGATGCACAGTAAATGAGGTGATACTGGAAAGTTTTCCAGAACTCCTCCAGTGAATGGTGCTGGGCACTGGCAGCGTAGGCATGCCCAGTGAGATGTGGCGCTCTGTTAGTAGCTGCTATCTTGAGACACATGGCTCAGGATCTGAGCTGTTTCCAGCAGTCAAGCAGATTTCCAAGCGCCACAGGAAGGCATGGCTTAAACTCGTGCCATGACCCAGACTCCCAAGGAGATGACTACAGTAGGGAACAGAGGGGAAACGTGTGTCCTTGCTGAGAACCAGACAAAGGTGAAATTAGAGGCCGAGGACAAGGAATCCCAACTGAATCTCCATATAGATCGAATGGTAGGAGGGGCGGAGGAGGTACACAATCTGAGGGAGGGGCTGTAACACTTGTAAAGGTTTTTGTTGACCTCAGCAACATTCTTCCTACAGTGAGAACCAGGAAGCAAGAGGATGAAGCACCAAGGGTCAGTCAGGGTAGAGGGTGTGAGGAGGCGGCTTCTGCACAGCGTGCTTTGAGATGTAATCCCAAAGGAGGCCACCACAGCAGCTCCAGGCTGCAGAGTCCCCTCAACAGGACTCTCATCTTCCTGCTGTCTCTCCTGGTATCCCACACTGCATTTAATCTGCATGCAGTCCTCCCCTTCATCCTAAATATACCTTCCCCTGAGGCAGATCTCTGGGATGGGCCTCACCACCCAGGGCTGGGATACAGGGATCATTCAGGAATGGTCATGTTGCTCACTGTGACCCACTCAGAATGGCTCTCAGAATTTAACAGATGCTGGGGGTGATGGTGCACGCCTTTACTCTCAGCACTCTGGAGGCAGAGGTAGGCAAATCTCTGTGAGTTCAAGGCCAGCTTGGTCTACAGAGCAAGCTTCAGGCCAGCTGGGACAAAAAAAAAAAAAAAAAAAAAAAAAAAAAAAATTAACAGGCAAGGTCTGGAGAGATAGCTCAGCAGTTAAGAGCACTGGCTGCTCTTGCAGAGGACCCAGATACAATTCCCAGCACCCACATGGCACCTAACAACTGTCCATAACTTCAGTTTCAGGGGAATCTAATGACATCTGACCTCTAAGGCATTGCACAACGTGGGCGCACCTGTACACATGCAGACAATACACTCATACACATAAAAAAAAAATCCTGACAACCAAATTAAGACCCTAGTTCATATGATTTAGGTGGCTATAATCAGAGTGAGATTGTCATGGTGCTGGTGAGGGTATGGAGAGACCACGATCTTCACACAGCACAGGTGGGACTGGAAAACAGTGCCCATTGTGGAAAACAAGTAAGCACTACCTTGACATGTTGAATATAGGGCTATATAGTTCATGAACCCAAGAGAAACGAGACCTGTGTGCATAAAATGTATTTCATGGCAGCATTATAATAGATAAAAAACACTAGCACCCGATGAATGCCTAAACAGAGCAATATATCCCTCTTTAGTCATAAAGAGGAATTAAGTCATAGTATGTACTACTTGAATACTTGAATAAACCTCAAACATCATGCTAAATGAAAGTCAGTCACATAGATGTGTGATTTCCTTCATGTGAAATGTCCAAAATGAAAAAGTCGATAAGGATGGAAAATAGACTAGGAATAGGAGGAGGAGAGGGAGTAGGGGATGACTGCAAATGGAACAGGTAAGAGGCTTTGGGGAATAGGCCAAAAGTGCTTTCCAATTGACTGCTATGGTTGCATTGTTCTTTGATTATAGTTGAAATGCTCGATTTCACATATGAAATGGGTTGATTCCATGTGTAATGTGGGTCATATTTCAATAAAGCTGCTGCTAAGTGTTTAGTGGGAACCAAAGGAAAGACACAGACATACATGGCCGAGCTTGAACTGGAGGTGGTTGAGGTGGCCACTTGTCACCCAGGGGTTCTAGTAGTCACTTGGGGAATGAAGCAACATTGAGAATAAGGGCAGGGTCACATGATGGAAAGAAACTCTCTTCCCAGAGAGCCTACTGTATGGGGAGTTCAGCTCAACCGGAACTCAGAACCTAAAGCAGTAGGGAGACTCCTAATGTGACTATCACCTCAGGGAAAGAAAGTGAGCCCAAGCCAGGGTGACAGCCAGCTCTCCACTTCCTGTACAGTGTCCTTTCACCTCTTCCTTCAGTTTCTGCATTTTTGAATCAAAATAAAACTGTACTTGGTTTAACCCATTCTCTTTTCTACCATCCTGGCTTGAATGATTCCTGCAGGGAGCCAGGCTGATTCCAACCTATTGCCCATCCTCGAATAATCACACAAAAGCACACAAGCAATCACAGAACAAGAAGACAGACTGGTGAGAACCAGGAAGACCACAGGTACCCCAGTGTCAGTGAACAGGCCTGGTGCATCCCAATAAAACTTTATTTACAAAAGCAAGGAGAAGATCAGAGGTTGTGATAATGGTAAGAAGAGAGAGAAAGAGAAAGACAGGACTGTGAAGGAAAGAGACAGGAAGGGAAGTGGGAAGGAGAAAGATGTCAAATGTCTGTATAAGAGATTTTAAATTGCTGATCACACAGCAAATCAAGAAACAATAGTAACGATCATTCAAGGTGCAATGGAAAATTCCTTTGAGCTGAAGAAAGACTATAGGTAGCACCCTGCAGGGAAGGCCTGATTCACACAAGAGGTAACCTGAGGAGAAGGCCTTGCATGCCATCATGTTGCTTGCTAGGAAAAAAAAAAAATCAAAGAAGTACTCCAGGTGGCCAAGAATGAACCAAAATAAAGAATTCAAATAGAAGGAGAGGGGACATAAAAGAAACGTTGCTGAGCAAAAACCCGAAACCTTAAAGTTAATTTCCCATAATTGCAGTTATCGTGATTATAATACAATGCTGGTGTCAAAAAATAATTCTGGAAAGAGATGAGACACAATGTAAAAATATATTAATTATAATATTCTGATTTTAAAAACCAGATGGGGCTGGAAAAGGAATTGGTGATAATACTGGTAATTATAGCTTCCATTTTTAGAAGTTACTGTGTATTAAGTACAAAAATAATGCTATATAAATATTGTTTTTCATAATCTTTGTATACCTCTCTAATATTAATTGCTTAATGTAAGTTCTTAGATGGTGAAGAGTTCACTCTGAGCATTTTAAAAGCTGTCCACAGTGGAATTTGAGCTTTCATCAGAAACGTGTAAGTGCTCAGGTCTCTCCATGCTTGCCGGCACTGACTGCTATCATATTCCCAATCTAAAGATGGCACTAAAGCTACAGAACCCTTTTTTTCTGGAACACAAACATTTTAATTATATTCAGAAAATTATTAGTAACTTTGTGGAATAATGGTCAGTATTAGAAAATATATAAAAATTATATGCATCAAAAAAGCCAGATAAAATATATTAGTCTCTAATCCAGTGGCTTTCTTTTTATTCTAAATTCTTTAGACGCTTCAGTAATGAGGTGTTCAGTATACGATGTTTCGATATGTTGGCCTTAGAGTGTGAGGGTGTGGGCATTCTCACTGAGGAGATTAGATATGCTTCTATTGTAGGACTATGAGGAAATTAATCACTTTGGAACTTATTCTGACCTTGGTACAATGATAGTTCCCAATCATAATAGAAACTATCAACTGATTTTCATCTTTTAGTCTTTTATAATTAAAAGAAAAAAAGCTGAAAGTTTTAAGTTGATGTGATGCTGGTAAGAACTTGGAAAATATCTAATCTCTGGATTTATTATTGAGTTTAGAATAAGCTTCTTCAAGATGTCGAAGCTTGAAAAGTTTTGCACAAATTAGAGCAAACCAAAGATCACTGGCTGCACCGAGGCCCTCACAAGGATTTTGTGCTCCGTGCATTCACGGGGAGGGCCTCTTTTGCCTGCTTTTCATTTTTTACAAATATAATAGGTGGCAGGTTCTTGTGGCATATAAATGATGATGGGGTCGCGAACTGCTTTCTTTAGAGACAGCATTTATGGCAAACATTTGAGGACCATTAAATCATTTACCACATGTCCTTGTGATAGATGCTCTGTGTTCATAAAAACCATATTCACAGAAGGTATCAAAAGTACCAGAAGTTTCTCACAGTATACTATCAAATGGAAGACAGTTATTGTAACATAGTTACAGCCCCAGGGGGCATGGTGGGGCATATGTGTCATCCCAGGAGGCTGAAGTGGAAGGTTATTTTTGCCCAGGAGTTTTGGACATGGCAAACTCCTTCAAAAAGGGGAGACTGGAGGCCGGGTGTGGTGGCACACGCCTTTAATCCTAGCACTTGGGAGGCAGAGGCAGCCGGATCTCTGTGAGTTCAAGGCAATAGTGAGTTCCAGGACAGCCAGAGCTACAGGGAGACGCCGGCTCAAAAAGACAAAAAAAAAAAAAAAAAAAAGGAGACTGGGAACATAGCCTGGTAGGTAGAGTGCTTCTTGTGTAAGCTTGAGGGTATGAGTTCCATCCCCAGAATTCATGCAAAAAGCCGGGTGTGGTATCATGTGTGTAGTCCCAGTGGAGACCAGTGGATCCCTGGGGCTCCATGGCCAGCCAAAGCCTAACTGGAGAGCTCAGGCTAGTGAGATTCTCTCAAAGAACCAGGCTGACAACTCCTGGGGTAGATCTCTACATGCATGTGTGTGCCCCTGCCACATAAACACACACACACACACACACACACACACACACACACGCTACACATATCCAGACAAAAATTAAAATTAAAATAAGAGTACCAATCCCAGTTCTGAGATGTGGATGTATATAAGTTGTATTGTGCAAGTAATAAAGACAAGTTGCAGATATTAGCAAGTATCATATCTGAGAGGTGCGAAGCGAAAGACATTTTTCGTTCTCCTTTTCCATATTCCTAAGCTTTGTGCTTCAGCTTTTTTTGCGTAGAGATTGAGTTTACCGTAGAGAAAGGTGAGAGGGTTTGGATAAGGAGAGAGGTGAGACGAGTAGACGCGGCATCCTGTCCACAGGTCTCCACAGCCCTCCACCGGCCCACCTTTCTGCATGGAGAATCCCATCTTCTGAGCTGTTTCCCCACTGTGGATCCAGCAGCTTCCCTGCTTTCCTGCTTGCTGTTTGTGGTAAGGTTTCCTCCCACAGTAGGTTGGTCACCTGGTGTTCTCAACAAACTCAGCGTGGTGACAGTACTGATCAGGGACACATAAGCACCTTCCACGGCCCCTTTTTATACCACACAGTCCTGGCAACGAGCTTCAGGTGTTTGGTCATGACCTTGTGTTTAAGTCTTCACTCTGTATACTCAGCCCCCTTGGGACTCTTACTACCTAGGGAAGCAGGAGTTATCTTGCAAGTAAACTAGCAGCTCTTATATCTTCCTAGTAACTAGACAGCAGTCTGTCAATGTTTGTTGAGTGAATGAGCAATAAAGTGAATGACTGAAAGACGGTGTTCCTCTGACCAGCTCTCCTTTCTGAGGTCATCTCCTCATCTGGCTCCTCCTGGACTGGGCTGCCCCATGCCTGCCCTTCTTCTGCCACCAGCTGCTCTGCAGCCTTGACCCCTCCCAACTCCCTGTCTGGAGCAGAGCTCCAAATCCTGAAGCCGCTGCTCTGCCTGTGATCAGCTGCAGTAGGGGTCTCTAGACTACCTACTCCATCCTAGACCGGGCCCAGCTCAGTCTCACACGAGGCCACCGTTCAGACTTGACCTTGGTCTTCTTCCATCCTTGCCAGGCCTTTGGGAGACAGCCTCACCAGCAGGACCAATGCTTTCCTGTTGGGAGCAGGACTCTGTCCAGCCTTCTTCCCAGTAGATCTGTTTCATCAAAGAGAATTTTAATGTGCAGAAATCACAAACTGATCCACAGACTAAACTGGACCTGAGAGCATAGGTGATGTTGGTTCCATGGACACCAGGGTGGGCGGCAGCTGCTTCCAGTCTGATTGGTCAGAGACCATGAGTTCCCAGGACTGTCTCCAGGGGAGGCAGCACACCCTTCTCTCAGCTTCAGTGAGACTTAGCACTTGTTGCCCTATCAAAAATAACAGACTGTGGAAGGGTAACCTCTCCCTAGAGCAGAAGATCTGCATTTGTGAGGCAGTGAAACTATATAATTACAGATGTAATGCACTAAAAATAGGTTTTGTGCCCCACATAGGCAGCCAGAGCGTGGCATCGAGTGCAGCACTGCCACGTGTGGAAGTATTAACAAGAGTTGTGGCACTGTCCCTGGTGGCAGATGAGGCGACTCAAGAGATTACCGCCACGTAATAATACTCAGGGCTGTGACATATTCTGCTGCTTGGTGCCTCTCTGGTGAGCCGCCCTTAGAGACAGCACGTGGGAGGGGCAAGGTAATGTTCCACAGCTCAGGGGAATGACAGTTACCATCATTGAGAACCTCAAGACAGCTAGGAGGAAGGCCGGTGGGGGTTTGAAAGGATGGATATGCTAATTATCCTCTCTGATCACTGCACACTGTGTGTTGAATGACCATGCCCTGCTCCATAAACATGCATGCTAATTATAATCAATGGTCCAACCCAGCTCTCAAGTCTAATGGCCACAATGACTAGCACAGCAAACGTTCTCTATTGGTGCAGTAGTGTAACTGTTAATATGGGAGTGGTCGACAGCTACCTAATTGGACTCGGAGTCCTCTCAATGGGAGGAAATCAGGGGTGGCACTATAGTCATTATAGCCAAGTACACACGACTGAAGAGGTCACAGATCCTAGAGAAAACCCTCTTCTGTCATATGTCTAGACAAATGAAATTTCTTACCAATGCTCAATATGGATCCTTATATTTACAGATAAGTATGCTATATGCTACTTATCAAAGAAGCTTCTGCAACAGATGGAGGCTACTGCAAAGTTCCACAACTGGTCATATAGAGATTATACACTTGAGAGATGCCCAGCCCCGGATGACACATCTGCAGTGGAGCCTTTACACCCAAGGCTCATTCGAACATAGCAGAATAGGGACTGGAGAGAATACTAGGGCATCAATCAACTCCCACCAGAAGCTTCCTTAAACAACAGCGTGTGATAGACACAGAAGGTCACAACCAGCTAGGTTTTAGAGAATAAGAGACTGTAGAGAGTGTGTGTCCCTGGATAGGATTCCTAAATTAAACCTCACCCACCCACAGCTCACAGACCATTTTGGAAAAGGGGGAGGAAGAAGACTGTGAGAGCCAGGGTTGGTCCACCAACATGGGGAAACAGAGGCTTTCTTTTTTTTTTTAATTTATTTATTTATTTTTATTTTTTATCAAATCTAGACCCGTGTTCCCCACCCTATGCCCCACCCCACTAGAGCTCATGTATTCTGCCAAACATGCTTTTCATCTCTTTCTCAGTCTTTCTCAATATTCTCCATGAGGAAGTTGACTGTTTTGAGCAGAAGTTCACTGTTTCAGTCAGTTCTTTGATGAAGTCCTTTCTGTTGTTGTTGTTGTTGTTGTTGTTTCCAATATGCATCACTCCCAGCTGCTTTGGACAAAATCTCAAGGGACCGTGCACAAGAAATACTTACAACTAGGTAATTGGCACAAGCATCCACAGATGAGGGCTACTATTCATCGTTTGTTCTGGGACTGTGTTACTTCACTCAGCATGATGTCTTCTAGCTTCATCCATTTTCCTGCAAAGCTCATGATGTCATCTTTCTTTACTGCTGCATAGAACTCCATTGTGTAGATGTACCACATTTTCTCTATCCACTCATCAGTTGAGGGGCGTTTAGGTTGGTTCCAGCTCCTTGCTATTGTGAAGAGAGCTGAAATAAACATGGCCGTGCATGTATCTCTGCGGTGGGGTGAGTCTTGAGGGTACATGCCTAGGAGTGGTATGGCTGGGTCGGGTGGCAAGTTCATTCCAAGTCTTCCAGGAAACAGAGGCTTTCGAAAAGGCCACTGGAAGCTTCCTCATGTGACCTTGTGACAATGATGGTATCATGCACAGGATCCATGGGCTCAATCAGAGAAGGCCCCAGTGTGGATCCAGGGAAATGGGTGGTGAGCCAGCTCTAGCCTGGGAACTGCTGGCAACTGATTGCTGCTGTGTGAGGGAGAGTAGATCTTCCTTAAGATCTCTGGGTGGGCTGACTAGACTCCAGTGGATCAACTTGCACTAAGGAACGTCTGGGTGCAGATGCTTGATTTGATAAGACAACACACG
The DNA here is from genome assembly GCA_009823505.1 of Rhizomys pruinosus. Classification (NCBI taxonomy): domain Eukaryota; kingdom Metazoa; phylum Chordata; class Mammalia; order Rodentia; family Spalacidae; genus Rhizomys; species Rhizomys pruinosus. The sequence goes on along the minus strand of VZQC01011742.1, from coordinate 850,488 downwards.
ACGCAGAATGCACGGGATCTGGTGGAGGGGTATGTGGGCACACAGATGATGGAAGGGCTCTAGATTTTACTGAGAACTATTTTTTGAAATACACAAAAAAAAATCAATGAAAATAATTTTTAAAATTCAAGGGACTGGAGAGATGGTTCAGAGGTTAAGAGCACTGGCTGCTCTTGCAAAGGACCTGTGTTTGATTCCCAGCGCCCATGTGATAACTGACAACTGTCTGTAACTCCAGTTCCAGAGGAATCCGGCACCCTCTTCTGAGCTCCATGAGCATTGCACAACAAGGGTTCACTTACACACAAGCAGGCAATACACTTATACACATAAAATAAAAATAATAAATAAAATATTTTAATTAAAAATTACAGTTTTTTAAAAAAAATAAGTCACCAATTAGCCATGGCTGCATTTCTTTTAAAATGAAAGGGTTGTGATAGATCATATTTATGTTACCTTATTTGTGAACCCTAGAGGGAAAAGATTGCTGCCTAGACTAAGAGAAAGGTTAAACATGTTCCCACAGCCACACAGAGTGTTGATCTGAACTCAAGACTGACCTCAAAGTCTACTTCCGTCCTTTCCACGGCATCGTTCCCTCTGAATTTATTAATGTGATTATTTTCTCTTGACTTCCTACCATGAATGTCTCCAAGCAAGGAGTGAAAGAACTTTTTAGAGCTTCTCCAGGGAAGATGCTGTATTGATCATTATTTGACAGTCTCACTTCCATTTGATCTCAGACCACCCCTCCATTCTGTGTCTACCAGGCCAGAGGCACATGACTGAGGGTCAGTAGGCTCTCCAGGAAAGGAAGCCCCAAGTTGGAACCCCACGGATGAGGGGCCTGTTGTCTGCTTCATCCTGTATGCCAGACACTGCCAACTGCCTAACAAAAACTAAACTGGAAAATCCTCGGAGGGATTCTGTGAAGCAGCTGGCTCCTCCTGTATGTTTTACAGATGGGGAAACTGAGCTTGGTGGGTAAGTGGCAGGGCCAGGTTCCCAGACCCAGGACACTGGGCTCTGGGGCTGATGCTCTGTCTGCCTCACTGCTTACCTTCCCAACCAATGAGAAGTCCCCAGCAGAGGGCAGGGAAGCTCCCAAAGCCACCAACTCCCATCACAGGTATCTTTCCTCCTAGGCCAGCTTTCACCCCTGGCCCTTGAGCCCCGGGCCTCGTTTCACAGAGTCAGACCCAGTTAGCAAGGGGTGGGTACATCTCTGTGTCTTCCTGCTGCAGAGCCACTGTCTCCAGGCCCTGGGCTATGCCCCAGGATGCTCCTGACTGTGGCAGTGTCCTCCCAGGGTAAGGATAACATCTCAGGCTCTGAGAGCTTCCAGTTTCCCTCAAGTAGACCAGAAAACCCAAGGCACTTTGGTTCTTAGGTGCACCCAAGACTTGGTATAGGCAGTGCAGATGAAGGGGGGGTACCACAATGGCTTCCCAGTACAGAGTGGAAGGCTGGGTTCCCCAAGCTCTGACCCCATAGTCAGACGAACTTTTCTTCTACACTGGCCAAGTTATACCTTGCCCAAACTTGTTACAAAACAGAGTGTGGCAGCACACCCCCACAATCCAGCATTCAGGAGGTTGAGGCAGGAGGGAGTCTGAACCTACCTCAAAAAACTTGGTTACAAAAACTAGTCCAACATTCAGAAAGGCCCAGAGATCTGGACTCCCCCCACTATCAAATAAAAGGGAGACTGGTACTGGGCTCCTTAAGTGGAGGGCTGCCCCATGCCCAGCTGCAAGGGCTTCCAGAAGCTCCCACTGCCTGTCAGCAGAGAAAGACAACCAATGTTCAGGGAGGTAACAGGAAGTCTTCCAGGAGCAATGGCCGTCCATTCCACCTAGCAGGGAGGCATGGTGGGAGGCTGGACACGGACACACACACAGAGAGAGAGAGAGAGAGAGAGAGAGAGAGAGAGAGAGAGAGACCTCTGGAGTACCTTGCTTTCAGGCTGCCCACTTCTGCAAAGTATGTCTTACCTACCTACTTAATTTATGCATTTATGCATTAATTTATTTTTTAACTTAACATTCATTTTTTAAGACGCCAGGATAAGCAGTTATGTTTTTCCAGGTTTGCATTTATATTTATTGTGGTAAAATACATATGACACTATAGTTGCCATTCTTTTTTGTGTGTGTTGTTTTGTGTGTGTGTGTTTTTTTTTTTTTTTTTTTTTTGTCTTTCGAGACCAGGGTCTCCCTGTAGCCCCAGCTGTCCTAGAATTCTCTCTGTAGACCAGGCTGGCCTTGAACTCACAAAGATCCGCCTGCCTCTGCCTCCCAAGTGCTAGGATTAAAGGCGTGCACTACCACGCCCAGCATGGATCCTTATATTTACAGATAATTATGCTATATGCTACTTATCAAAGAAGCTTCTGCAACAGATGGAGGCTACTGCAAAGTTCCACAACTGGTCACACCCAGCTGTCCTGGAATTCTCTCTGTAGACCAGGCTGGCCTTGAACTCACAAAGATCCGCCTGCCTCTGCCTCCCAAGTGCTAGGATTAAAGGCGTGTACCACCACGCCTGGCAGCTTTCTCTTCTTAGAGGAACATCCTTAAGATGAGTTTATAGAGTAGTTTTTTTTTAAATGTATGTGTATAAGAGTATTGCCTGCATGCATGTAAATGTACCTGTGTTGTGCATTGCCCTAGGAGAGCAGAAGACATCAGATCCCTGGAACTGGAATTACAGATGGCTGTTAGCCACCTGTGGGTGCTGGGAACTGAACCTGGGTCCTCTGCACTGTTTTCGTGGCTAAGCAGCCACCATCAACACCATCTTCAGATCTTTTTTCTTCGTGTATATGTGCGTGCATGTTCACGTGTATGTACATGTGTGAATGTGTGGCGATCAGAGGACAATCTCAACCCCATCTTGGTATAGGAAGGGTGTCTCCCTGGCCTGGAACTCACCAAGCTGGCTAGGCTGCCAGGCCAGGGAGCTCAAGTGGTGTATGCTCTCTGTCTCCCCAGAACTGGGATTACAGTGTATACCACTGTGCTTGGTTTTCTCTTCCTGGGCTCTGGGGAGCAAACTTGGGTCCTCTGGCAAACAAGCAGTTCACCAACTTTTTAAACTTGTAGAACTGAAACTCTGTCCCTGTTGTGAAACAGCACTTTCCTCCCCCTCCAGTCCCTGGCAGCCATTGTTCACTCTCTGTCTCTAGGAATTGGATCATTCTGGGCACCTCAGGCAAGCGGAGCCTGGTAATATTTGTTCTGTTGTGTTTAGTTTTAATTTAGCATATTTCCTTTAAAAAAAAGAAACCTACAGGTTTGTTGTAGTTTCTTTATTAGAATTTAGTGCCTGGGAGTTTATTTTTGTAATTATATAATTTTTAAAAGTAATACTATGGTGCAGCTTTTTAAATAAAATATTTTATTGATGTTTTGTATATTTCATATATCATTTCTCAGTCCAATTTAGACACATTCTCCTTTCCATGTCCCCCACACCACCCCAGTTCATGCATTCTGCCATACATGTCTTGCATCTTTTTCTCAGTCCTTTTAAAGTTTTTCTCACAGAGGTTTATTATTTGGGCAGAAGTTAACTGTTTCAGTCAGTTCTTTGACCTAGTCCTTATGCTGTTGTTGTTCCCTCCCATTTGTATTGCTCCAAAGTATGCCTATAAAAAGTCACATATATACTAAAATTATGACCTCTGAAAATAAATTGTATGTTAATTCCAAAATATGTTTAGGAATTCACATTTTTTCCCTTTAATTTTATATTACTATAAAATATGAATACATACCTTCCATCCATATACCACAATTACAAAGTCTGAAAATAAATGGTAAGTTAATTTGTTTTTCCATGTGTATTTAAGGATTTTTTTTCCAAGTCTATGAAGAAACTCAGGGATTTTAATTGGGATTGCATTGAATCTATATATTAGTTTGGCTAGAATGGACATTTTTACTATATTAATTTTTCCAATCCATGAGGATGGGAGGTCTTTCCATCTTTTGATGTCATCTCTTCAGGGGTTTAAATTTTTATTGTAGAGATCTTTGGTGTCTGTGGTTAGGTTTGTTCCTAGATATTTTATTGTTTTTGAGGCTATTGTGAGTTGGAAGTTTTCCTTATATTCCTTCTCCAGTTGTTTGTTGTTGGTGTAAAGAAAGGCTACTGATTTTTCTAGGTTAATTTTGTATCCTGCCACTTTACTGAATCTCTTAATCATTTCTAGGAGTTTTCTGGTGGAGTTTTTAGCATCCCTTAGGTAAATTTTCATATCATCTGCAAAAATGAATAGTTTGAGTTCCTCTTTTCCAATTAGTACTCCTTTGATTTCCCTTTCTTGCCTTATTGCCCTGGCAAGCATTTCAAGCACTATATTGAAGAGGAGTGGCGATAGGGGGCAGCCTTGCCAGGTTCCTTCCTTTAACAGGAATGCTTCTAATTTTCTCCATTTAGGATGATGTTTGCAGTGAGTTTGTTGTATATGGCTTAGAGGGAGAGAATGACAAAGTCCAGAGGGAAGTGGAAACACTGAAAAGATCCCATGCTGAAATGAAAAAAGAAATTGGCCAGCGAAGCAAGAAGCTACAAGAGAATGACAAGCTCCAAAAGCAAGTGGAAAAACTAAAGAAATCACAGGATGAAATAAAAAAGGAAATTGAACACTCATCTAATCAACAGGAAAGGATGGGAGAAAGTTTCAGAAGCAGAATGGTTGAAGCAGAAAAAAAGAATATCAGACCTGGAGGATAACATGGAACAAATAGAATGCTCAAGTAAAGATTAGCATACTTTCTTTAAAGTACATCCAAGTTACATCATGTGGTAAAGTGTCTGTCTTTTTAAAGGCTGAATAATAGTCCATTTCTGCACATACCCCCATTGGGGCGTCTCTTATCTTTTCATATTTCTGAGTGATGGGTCTGCTGCACTGGTTTGGATCTGGTGGTTAAAGCAGCAGTGTCGGGGAGGTGAGGGCTCTAAGAGAAATTGATTTCTTCCTCAGACACTGGGAGAACAAGGGTTATAAAGCCATTGTGATCCCTTTCACCTCTTCCTCTTTTCTGGAAATAAACATAAATTTATGATACAGTGAAAGACTTTTAATTTATGAAGGCTGTGTTTTGCATTCTTGGAGCAACATGGTGGGTGGGATGCAGGGCAGGGGCACCTGTTGACTGTTATACACATGGAGGAGGCAAGACTCAAAGATGGAACCACATCAAAGGTCTCACAACAGAGGAGGACCTGTCTAGCTGCTCCAAGCCAGGTCTTCGCTTTCCCCCAACAGAACATGTACTTGAAAAATAAGAACAGAGTCTAGAGAGATGGCTCAGAAGTTAAGAGCACTGGCTTTTCTTTAAGATGGCCCAGTTTCAAATCCCAGCTCCAGGGGATCTGACGTCCTCTTCTGTCCTCCTTGGGCCCTGTACAACATGGGTGCACTTACATACACACAGGGATAGTACTCATAGATATAAAAGAATAAGTAAATATAGTAAGAACAGAAGGAAAACTAAGCCAGGAGCCACTCTGGGCCCTGAGGTGGGCGGGGGAGGCGGGGAACGGATGGGACTTTGGGATGTGGACTGTGTGCTTCCCAAACAACCGCCACAAACACAGTCTCCCCTCTGAGAGACGTGCAAGTCTTTTGTGTGGATGTTATGTGTAGTCTATGTATGTGTTTGTGCTTATGTGCTTACATGTATGCATGCTTATGTGCTTGTGTGTGCCTAAATGTATGCATGCTTATGTGCTTGTGTGTGCCTACATGTATGTATGCATGTGTACGTGTGTGCCTACATGTATGCATGTGTGTGCCTGCATGTGTGCCTACATGTATGCATGCTTTTTTTAAATTTTATTTATTTCTGTATGTATAGGAATGTACTGTCTGCATGCAGGTTTGTGCACCTGTGTCGTACAATGCCGCGGAGGTCAGAAGATGGTGTCGGATTCCCTTGGAACTGGAGTTCTCCTGGAATTGGAGTTTCAGACGGTTCTCAGCCGCCATGTGGGTGCTTGGGATTGAACCAGGGTCCTCTGTAAGAGCGGTCGGTGCTCCCAACTGCTAGGCCATTTCTCCAGCCCATGTATGCATGCTTATGTGCTTGCATGTGCCTACATGTATGCATGTGTGTGCCTGTGTGTGTGCCTACATGTATGCATGTGTGTGCCTACATGTATGCCTGTGTGTGTACGTGCATGAATGCATGTGTGTGTGCATGCAGTGCAGTGCTCTTTAATCCTCACACATGCTTCCTTGGTATCTCTAGGTCTTTTATAAAAGGAGAGAGTAGGCTAGGAATACAACGCCTAATGAACTGCTCATGGGGTAAAGCTGGAGAGCAGCCGAGTGGGTGCAATTTTGTCCTAGCCAGGGACTGACTGTTCTGAGGACCCTGGGAGACCCAGGCCTTCCAGGCCCATGTGGGTCCTTGCTGAGGGGCTGCCCAGCTCTCACTACCAGTTTCTTCCCTGCCTGCCCCTGCCCCACCTACCCTGTGACTTCCTCCTCTCAGTTGACTGTGCAGCTCTTGGTCCCTTTATGCAATCCTAGCCAGAGTCCAGATGAGGCCATTCATTCATTCATTCATTCATTCATTCATTCATATACGCAGTATTAGTCGGGATCCTAACATGTCCCAGAAGTGTCCCTGATGTTACATATACGTATGTGAACAACACAAATGCTGACCCCACCCCAAGAATTCTAGTCAGAGCAGACACATGAACATATGAACATAGCAAAATGTGCTTTTTTTCTCAGCAGGGACTCAAACCCAAGACCCTGAGCATTGTAAGCAAGTGCTCTACCTCTAAGCTCAGACTGTTAAAACAGGGTTTCACTGTGTGTAACCTAGGCTGGCTTTGAGCGTGTGATCCTCCAGCCTCAGCTTCCGGAGTACCGGGATTACAGGTGTGTGCCACGACACTTTCCATGAGTTTCTGCAAAGCACGCACCGTGAAGGGAAGTGCAGTGCAGTAACAGGATATAAGAGGCTGGAGGAAAGAGCTGCTTCAGACAGACAGCCAAGGAGGGCTGCCTGGAGGAGGAAATATGGAGAGTCACTGGAGAGGCTGGGAGGGGCAGAAGGGAGCCGGAAGGTGCCCTGGAGGAAGGGCGATGTGTTAGGGTCTGCAGCCAGAGAGCACTTTGCAGAGGTGGACAGAGGCTGCCACATCATGGGGCTTTTGAGTGTCAGGATGCGAGCATGGGAAACCGTGAGACGGAGCCTTAGGACTCGTAGGTACCAAGGCTTTCCCAGCCTTTCTCCTCTCAGACTCATACACAGGCTGGGTGGTCAGGGTCCAGAGATGTCACACACCACGCAGTTCCTGATTTGGGGTGTTTTTTGTATCCTCACCCTCCTTTTTGTTAGCTCTGGTTAAGAAAGAAAGAAAAAAATCAAGAAAACCTAAAGAATCCCCAGAAACTTCATGCCAGTCAGATTTGGCACATGGCTCTCTCAAAGTAGAGCCTCCCTTTTAAACCTGTTGTCCTTCTCAGACCAGTGGGCAGTGCAAAGGGGGCAAGGGACACAGGGACAGAGGTTGCAGGAAGGATAGGAAGAGAGGAGAGAGGGTGGCCACAGCTGGGCAGCACATCTGGATGCTGCTGGCTTTGCAGGTTATGCAGCTGTCGTTCTGACAGATCTCAGCTTCCCCTCACATCTGCACAGAGCTGGGCTGTTCCACCCGACCTCTGCTGTGACTTCTTCACATGTGACGATCTGGTGACATCTTTGCAGAAGGAGCCTGGGCAGCTCGTGTCTACAATCCTATTTGACCCCATGAGGAGACTTAGCTTTGTTGCAAAGTTGGTGTGAGCTGGAACAGCACAGCTCAACCACAAGACAGGAAGGTGAATTCACCTGTCTGAGCATCAGCTTCTTACCTGCCTGGGTTGCCTGAGGTTTAAAAGGGAAAGTAATCATGAAGAGGTGGGATCTGGCCCTGACAGATGCTATCATAGGGCACGGGCTAAGGAGGGGACCCAGAGAAATACCCTGGGTACCAACCAGTAAGTCCTTGGTTCTTCAGCCTGAGAGTGCTCAGTGCAGCAATCAAATCAAGAAGACCAAGGAGGCAGGATTGTGAATGGGACTGACCTGGCAATTGTCTCGGGGAAACAGCCAGGCCTTGGCATGTGCCAGGCAGGCAGGGAGGTAGGAAAGGGGCTTACTCTCATCTATCCCTGGATCTCCACAAGTGTAGGGTGACCTGTCTTAACAGCTGTGTTTTTTTCCATTCTGTGCCCTGTATGTTTTCACAGGGGCCTGCCTGCCCCTATCAATAAAGGGAATCTGGGTCCCTTCCCTTTGAATGTGAATGGTCCTTTGCAGTTGTCTTGGCCACAGGGGGTACAGCATGGTGACCCTAAGTGAGTTCCTGGGCCTTAGATGGTGATGTGGCTCACAGCCAGCGTTCTCTTAGAATCCAGTCATTTGGTTGGGGTAATCCAGCCCCCTTGTTTCCACTCAGCAACCAGCTTTTGCCTCCAGGTGTAAGAGGCCTTCAAAGTGACTCCTCCACTTCCTTCCATAAGTACATAAGGGGTTCTAGGCAGGAGCCAACTGTGCCCAGCCAGCCTCAGGCCACACCAGATACTCACATAGGCCACCACCCTTCTAGACTATTGGTCAACAGCTGACAGAGCTCTGGGAAGAAGGGTTAGCTCATGACCTAATCAGTCAGACTTTTCATTGCTGTGACAAAATACCTGGCCTGGCATAAACAACTTTAAGGAAAGAACTTTCATCTGGGCTCAGGGTTGCAGAGCGCTGAGTCCACACGGTCAGCTCTGTTGATTCTGAGCCCATACTGAGCAGAACATTAGAGAGGAGGGAATATGAGGCCCACGCTACTCACTTCTAGGTGGACAGGAGGCAGAGAGACAGGAAGGGACCTGAGACCAGGTATCACCTTAAAGGGACGTCCCCGTGACCTCATTTTTCCAGCCAGGTCCTATCACCTAAAGCGCCCAACACTTCCCCAAACAACTGAGTTTTAACACACGAGCCTGTGAAGACCATTTCATATTCAAAATGAATGGTGGTCATGGCTCTCCGTGCCCTTGAAGGCTCTGTTCATGTGGTGGCCCAGCGTGCTTACTGTGGCATCTACAGAGAGCCTGCCACAGGAAGACTGCTCAAACGTTTGCAGAATAACTGAATCCCTTGACTGGGTTCCAAAAAACAACAGAATGTCATGCTGTTGACTTAATTTGAAGACTTAGTGAAAGGAACGGATGTGGGAAGGGATACAGCCCCAACTAGGGGCCTCTTCCAGACAGGCTGTGGCTACCCATGCTGACCTGCTCTCAGAAGATCCGTGTACAGAACCTCTCCAAAAGGAACAGGCTGACAAGGGCCCCAGAGAAGGGATTCCAGATGGTGCCTGGAGGAAGGGGATCCTTGGGCCTGAGATCTGTGGCTTTCTTCACTTGCCAATCTGCTAATTCACTTATCAAATGTGTGTTGGGGCCTGCTATGTGCCAGACATCTTTCCAGACACTTTTCCAGACACAGTGAGCAAAACAGACCCATCCATCTCTTCTCCTTCGTGGACCTTCCGTCCTTGTCCCCATACAACAGAATGTCTGAGACTAGAAACCAATAATGAAGATTTGGGGTATCAACAGTTCTAGAGGTTGGGGCGTTCAGAAGTACAGAACTAGTATCTGGTGAGGGCCTCAAGCTGCATCCAAACATGACAGACAGCATCTCATGGCCGACTCAAGTCCCTTCCCCTTCTTATAAAGTCACTAATGTCATCACAGGGGCCCCATCCTCATGGCCTCATCTAATCCTGACTGCCTGTCAGAGGCCCACCTCCAAATACCATCAACATCTGAACTCGGGAATTTATACCACGTCTTTCCAGCACACCAACTGCAGGACACAAGCAAAACAGCAACTGTTCATGTTCTAAAGAGAGAGCCAGGAACTCAATCAAGGAAGCCACACCACTTGTACTACACACCAGTGAGGTTAGAACCATCTCTGTTACACACGCCTGCGATAAGGAGAGGCCTTTCCCTGGGGCCCAAGGTCCTGCTGCTCTGCCGCAAGGTTTGGACTTCCCTAAATCCCAGCCTGGCGCTCAATGGGTACGTGGCCCTGGCCTATGTGTCAGGAGTCCTGGGTAGTGGTCTTCCCTGGTGGTCCGGCCAAGTCAGGCTGCCTCTCTGCTGACCTTGCTCAACTCTCCAACAGGGATGATAGGCGAGTCTTGCCAACCTCTTAAGACTGCTGAGAGCTTCCATGGGACCACGGTTCCAAAATGATTCCTTGCATCTCAAGGTGTTCTACAAACATAAGAGGATAGAATTCTCCAGACAAACCCTTGTCTAGACCTGACAGAAAACCAAGGGTGAAGCAGAGTACAGCTGCTCACTCAGGCCCCGGCATGGTGAGACCCAAGGTCCCAGCTGGAGCCACCCCTGTGTATGGGGATGGGGCAGATGGGACCCTCACCCTAAGCAGGGCCACCTTCTTCCCCCTAAACCCTATGTGGGGAGAAAATGTACAGATTGCCTCTTAGTATCTGCTGGGAAGGAAAATGGGGGGACTGACAAGTCAATTCACCAAGGCCTTGTTTTCCATTTTAGCCATTAAATAGAAGCTTGCTTTAAAATGATTAGTAAGTTTGAATCCATATAGCAAGTTATAGATTAACGATTGTGGACCCCATTGGCAGGAATAAAAAGAAACTTCCTTAGTGCGCTCCATTCGTCAAACCTCTAATAGGAGTGGCATTAGTTAGGCGTCTTTGCCTTCCAACCCTGAACAATAGACCACTTCCTAGGACTTTGTGTGACCTAACAACAACCCAAAAAAGGAATATGCTCACCTGCAAGGAAAAATATTGCCCTGCACTTACAATGGCCTACTGAGCCACAAGGAGGAAATCTTTTTTAAAAAAGTCCCTCTGGGCCTTCAGTGACCAGCTGGGCAATCGTTAGCAGGAAAGGGCGAGCGAAGGCTCTGGTTAACACCGAGCCCCGAGGGAAATATCCAGATGATGCTCTGGCACAGTGTAAGCCCATGATTGTTCCAAAAACAACACCCTGAAATAGATGATCCAGTGTGCCAGGAAACACCGCTCCTCGGAGGGTAATGTCCTCTGCAGCATGTTGGCCGGGTGAGTGATTTACATGCTGGTCTCCCAGGTATTATGGGCTGCCCTCACGGAGCTGCGGCCCCACTGTCTGGCCCTTGCACGTGTCCCAGCATTCTGAGGTTGGCTTTCCGTACCGGGGAGTTTTTTCACAGACTGTGGGCTCTTTCACTCTGCTGTTGTCCTTTCTCACAGGCTCCCCCCAAAGTGCACCTTATGTGTCTCCAAGGCTCATTCAGCTCTTTCCTTTCTGCTCGAGACATTTTTCCACCTCACTCAGCATTTCCACTGAGTCGAGGTCTGGGCCAGCAGCAGCGCCTGACCCCTGGCCAGCAGGTCTGGGGACCCAGACCCAGAGAGTTGCTGGGCTCTCACTCAAGGTTTTTCCTCTGGGGACCTGAGCAAAGGCGAACGGAGTAGAGCCAGCATCCGTCAGGGTCAGGGGGTTGGGAAGACCCTGGCCCTCCCCTCGGCTAAGCTTGTGTCATTGAACAGGGCAAGTTCCCTTCTAGAAGACTGGGATGGCCAAATCCAAAACAAACCAAAGCTAGTACTCAATCACCATGACAGATTGTCAAGTAGTCTAAAGAAAACAAACAGGTCACAGGGCGAGAAGGAGGGGGTGGAGTACAGTCAGCAGAGGGGGGCCCAGAAAGCTGGACTCCCACTTCCCTGTGTAGTTCCATTATTAGAGTAAGGCATGGGTCCCTTATGAACAGAAACAGCCCATGAGCAGACAGTGTGTTTGGACTGGGAAAGGAGCCGGCTTCAGGCACTTCCTGTGGCTCAGAGAGGGTCACGTGCAGGACCGGAAGCTGTCAAGCACCACCTTATCTACCCATCCCTACATGTAGTACTCAGAGTGTTCCTGGGAGAATGACATGTGAGGAGACCTGAAGATTGGTGCTGAAGGCTACCTTGTACCCCTACCTCCTTGTACCCAGATTCATCACTTTACACCCAAGCCCCAGCGCCTTAGGCTGTAACTTTACTGAGAGACAGGCCTTGAATGAGCCATGAGGAAGAACGAGGTTTAAATAAGTCTTCAAGGGCAGACCCCAATGTAATTGGACTGTTGTCCTTGTAAGAAGTGGCCGTGGGGAGAAAGTGGTCACTGACCGGCCAAGAGACCCAGGGAGGAAGCCTTGGGGACGCATGGAGCCTGCGCTTCTAGCCTCCACACTGTGAGAAGACAGTTGTGAAGTATTTTAGAAAGACCACCTGCGATCTAGGCAATGGAACTGCAGACAAGAAGGCCCCGAGGAAGGAAAGTATCTGGAGTGCATAACCAGAATGTGGCTACTGGACCTGGGTCCCAGTTAACCAGACAAGTGGATCAGGGGTGGTGAGAAGGCAGGGTATGGGGGTCCCAGCGCTGAGCCCCAGACCCAGGAACCTGAGCAGGACCTGGGGAGTGAGGCAGACACAGGGGTCACATGTATGACCTCAATGAGGTGCTTCCAAGGGTCCTGTGCTAAAGCTGTGGTCACCAGGGCAATGTTACTGGGGTGCTGTGGACCGTTTTAGGTAAGCAGGGTCATGCTTCTGAAGGAGACTGTGAGGCTCCTGTCTGTTTTCTCTCTCTACTTCCTAGATTGAGGTGTGAGCACTTCTCTCTCACATGTTCCCATCATGCTGTGCTGCCCTCACCAGAGGCTCAGCCAGTGGGATAATGAGACGAAATCTCCTACTTCACATCCCTTTACCAGTAGCTGGTATTGGAGGTTTTCCTTTCATTTGTGTATGTGTGTATGTATCCATGTGTGTGTGTGTTCTTATGGATGCATCTATGGGGGTGTGTACACATGCATACAGGCACACATGCCTGTGGGGGCCAAAGGTTGATGTCAGGTGTGTACTCAACTGCTCTCCACCTTATTTTTTTTTCCTTTATTTATTTTTTTAAGGGATTCTACAATATAAGAGCACAGTTGTTTTCAGATCACATTGACGTTGCTCAGTTTGCCATACAATTAGGTAATTGGCACTAGCATCCACAGATGAGGGATACCATTCGTCGTTTGCTTTTTTGGCACTGTGTTACTTCACTCAGCATGATATCTTCCAACTCCAGCCATTTACCTGCAAAGTTCATGACATTCTCTTTCTTTACCGCTGCATAGAACTCCATTGTGTAGATGTACCACATTTTCTCTATCCACTCATCAGTTGAGGGGCATTTGGGTTGGTTCCAGCTCCTTGCTATTGTGAAGAGAGCTGCAATAAACATGGCTGTGCATGTATCTCTGCGATAAGATGAGTCTTGAGGGTACATGCCCAGGAGTGGTATGGCTGGGTCAGGTGGCAAGTTCATTCCAAGTCTTCCAAGGGTTCTCCACACTGCTTTCCATAATGCTTGTATGAGTTTACATTCCCACCAGCAGTGGATGAGTGTTCCTCTTTCCCCACAACCTCTCTAGCACTTGGTATCATTTGTTTTCTTGATCCTAGCCAGTCTTATTCTCCACCTTATTTTTTGAGACAGGGCTTCTCACTGAACTTGGAGCTCAGTGATTGGCTGGACAGGTTAGCCAACGAGCTCCAGCGATTACTGATGTGTGTGGCTGTGACTGGTTTTTAATGTGGGTGCTGGGGATCTGAACTCAGGTCCTCAAGATCATGCATGGGACACTTAAGGGACTGATTCATCTCCCCAGCTCCCAGTGTCAGGGGCATTTTGTTACAGTGAAGCAAAACTGGATGATACAGAAGACTTCACTCCATAGGTATCATTTTCTAGACTGGAAAACCAACTGGGTGAAGGTTGGAGACAACGGGCACTCCTCAACATCTTTTTCCATGTAGGACTGATTTCCTTGTGGATTTATTCCCTAAAATAAATCCCTGGAGGAGATTCCCCCCCCCCCCCACCGTGACCAACTTCACTCAACGAGGTCCTGCTTCTGGGCATTCCCAGCACCCTCCAGTAACACCATCCGATTACCAATCTATCAGTGGCTAATTCACTGATGGTGTCAAAGCTCTCATGATTCAGATTCTTTCCCAAACCCCATCTCTGAGCATGCCTCATTGGGAACCAAGCCAAGTCACCAAGGCAGCCTGGTGTTCTGCACTGGCCACTGACTTCTAGTCTTATTTCTGGCATGAAAAAGTCTTTCTTATTTGCTGTCAAGTCTCACCTTGTCTGCTGTGGTGGATTTGTGATGTGTCATTTTAAATACGATGAACTACACTTCTTAGGCTTCTCTTCTCCACATACTTTAGGTTAGAGTCGGCCATGAAAGATCTTCTTGGGGGAGATTTGGAGGGTGAAAGGAAGTAGTAGCAATTTGGGGCCCTTGGGTGTCTACAGAGATCTGCTGTCCTGCCCTCGGTATGAGGCCGTGACTCCACTGCAAGGTCTCACCTTCCCATGACCCTCCTTTGTCTCAGACCCCACCCACCTGCTGAGATCAGGATGGCAGGGATGGACGCGGAGCTCAGGCCGTCTTCGGCCTGGCTCACAGAGTGGTTCCAGCCAGCTCTTGCCTTCTGCACTGTGAATCCACTTTCCCTTCCTAATGTTGCCCAGGGAGGAGAAACTTATAAGGAGACTGTCACACCCAGAGAGCTCACAGCCCTGCCACACTCTGTGAGCTCATAGCACTATGACATCCAGTTGAGCTCACAGTCCTGTCACACCCAGTGTGAGCTCACAGTCCTATCATATCCACATGTGATCTCATAGCTCCGTCACACCCGGTGTGAGCTCATAGCTCCATCACACCCGGTGTGAGCTCATAGTTCTGTCACATCCGGCGTGAGCTCATAGCTCTGTCACACCTGGTGTGAGCTCACAGTCCTGTCACATCCAGTGTGAGCTCAGAGTACTGTCACATTCATGTGTAAACTCACATCTCTATAACAGGCACGTGTGTCCCAGGGGTCCTCCACTCTGACTGGTGTGTTCCCATACTTGACACAGGAGCTAGATTCTGCCTCCATAGCAACTTTCCTTCATTCCAGCCCCTGGATAGATTTGCTTCAAATTCAGAGGAATTTTAACTTCAACAAAGTGATTCCTTTGAAAGCCACTGACAAATGACTCCCTGACTCTGCTGGCACCACATTTTCATAGAAGGAGAAATGCTCCTGCTGTGAGCCTGGAGAAGCACTCCAACTTCAGGTGCATCTAGAGCATGGACACACCTGTGTCACTTCCTAGAGAAGGTTCAGAGCACACTTCTCCTTCCTTCCCTTGTTCCTTCCCTCCCTCCCTCCCTTTTTTCCTTCCTTCCTTGTAGCCCAGGATAGCCCTGATCTCATAATCCTCCTGCCTCATCCTCCCACATGCTGGGATTACAGGTGTGTGCCGTCACTCCCTGTGCCCTGTTTCCTGCTGGCCTCTATGGACAAGCTCCTTTGACATAAGTAGACTAGGACTG
Organism: Rhizomys pruinosus; assembly: GCA_009823505.1. NCBI lineage: Eukaryota > Metazoa > Chordata > Mammalia > Rodentia > Spalacidae > Rhizomys > Rhizomys pruinosus. Next base: position 834,991 of record VZQC01011742.1, on the reverse strand, counting down.
GAGAGATAGCCTAGCGGTTAAGAGCACCAACTGCTCTTGCAGAGGACCCAGGTTCGATCCCCAGCACCCACATGGCAGCTAAGAACCGTCTGTAACTCCAATTCCAGGAGAACTCCAGTTCCAGGGGAATCCGAGACCCTCTTTTGACCTCCGCGGCATTGCACGACACAGGTGCACAAACCTGCATGCAGACAGTACATTCATACACATACAAAAATAAAAAAAAAATTTTTTAAAAAGAAATAAGTAGACTGGAGACTCAAAGCCCCAGCCAGCTTATTCAAACATTGCTGCTCTCCCAGGGGACCCCAACGCAGTCCTGAACATGTAAAACAAACATGTTTTCAGTCTTTGGACGAATATTTACTAACTACCTTGGTTCCAGGAGTGGAGACCAGAACAGGTGTGTGTGTATGTAAAGAAAATATGTTCCTGAACATGCTCATGCCAGTGCAGGCCTCCGTGTATGTCTGTGTTCATGTGTGTATGTGTATGTTTATGTATGTAGTATGTTTTGTGTATGCATGTGTGGTGTGTGTATGCATATGTGATATGTGTGTGGTGTGTATGGTGTGCCTATGTATATGTATATATGTGTGTAATGTGTGGTCTGTGTGGGTCTATATATATGTAGTGTGTGTGTGTGTGTGTGTGTGTGTGTGTGTGTGTGGTGGGTCTGTGCATGGTTATGTATGTGTGTATGTCTGGTATATGTATGTGTGTGTATGTGTGTGAGGTGTATGTATGGGTATGTGTATGTGGTATGTGTATGTGTGTGGTGCATATATATTTGTGTGTGTATATAGTTTATGTGTGTGATATATGTTATGTGTGGTAATGTGTATGTCTGGTATATATATGTGTATTGTATGTGATATGTGTATGTATGTGTGGTCTGAATATCAACAGATGATTTCATAGGGGCATGCACTGAAGTACTGCAGTCACCCTATGAATGCACAATAAACCACAAATGTAGAATAAATACCAGGCCTCTGTGCTTATCTGCAGATTCCTGGAAATTGTTCACATTTTCTGTTCCCTGTCTCAAAAAGCATCTCTTTGGAGGTAAAATGCCTGCTTTATTTGAGGTCCTCCCTGCTGGGGAGCCCAGCAGCTACTAGAATGATATAAACTCTGGGGAAACAGTAGAGAGGCAGTGACAGGCTGGGAGCTAGGACCAGCCATCCTGTCCTCCCAGGACTAAAGGGAGACTTCCTGGTAAAGCTCAGGAAGTCCAGGGCGTACGGAAAGGGGCCAAGCTGGTCTGCTACTGGGAGATTTCTCTTGACAGAAAATTTCAAGAAAGCTGAACATCAGCAGCTGGGAAAAGTGGCTGTGAGGTGGGGGACTGGAAAGTTCTATTGGCAGAGAAATCTAGATATTTCTGCCAGGGGTTGACTAGCTTTCTAATGGAACTAAGGAGGGTATATATGGAGTTCACCCTCCCCTCCTGGCCCCGTGGCTGTCACGAAAGAGCCAGTTAGTAGTCACTGAGATCCAGCCCTACCTGTGGAATAGAGGGGCAGACGCTAGCCTTTCGCTCTCTTTGCCCCAGCCACTCCTCTGTAAAGGCTGTGTTGGACACAGGGGCTACCGCCTCCCCACACTTAAGCACACTACACTGCAGTGACTTGCTTCCAGAGCTGCTGGACTGTGTCCAATATCCACACCATCATCCGGTGACTTTGCTCACTACCAGCTACTCCCGTATTAATAATAGCTGCTCCTTATGATCCATTTGCCTGAGATGGGCATTTAAAATGCATGCATTCACCAAGTGTGGTGGTGCATGCCTTTAATCCCAGTACTCAGGAGGCAGAGGCAGGCAAATCACTGTGAGTTCAAGGCCAACCTGGTCCTCAAGTCAGCTAGGGCTACAGGGAAACCCTGTCTCAAAAATTTTTTAAATGCATTTATTCATTGACTCCTCCCAACAATCCCTGCCTATTTACATGTTCGGAAACTGAAGGATAGTGATTGAGACCAGCTCATTCACTCATCACTATCGTGAAGTCTGAACCAGGATTCAAGCCCCCCAGTCCAGCCCCAGTCTATCCTTTTGCCCACCGTGCCACTCCTCCACCTGTAGTAAACTAAATTTTGTCTGTCTGGGGTCTTAGAAGCTCATAGGAGAAGTCGAGGCAGAGCACGTTGAAAAGTTATGACACTGTTAGCAGTTTTGCAGTTCTGAGCTCAAAGACCTACCTGCCGTTTTCTATCAGAACATCAGTGAAGTTCTTCAATTCTGTTCATCAGCAAAATTAGGCTCACAACTACAGCAGCTCAACAGGTCAGTGTGGGAACTTGGGAATAGACTGACTACAAGATGCAGGTGATAATATTTGCTTGATACAAGGTGGCCTGATTCTTCTTGAAAGTTACCTGGCTATTCTATCTGGCTGAGCCTCCTAAACCCATCTATGAACAAATAAATAAAACCTCCTTGTCACTCAAACCTGAGTGACTGCCTAGCAACGGCCAGCATGTGCCCCCCCCCCAGTCCTTTGCATTTTCCAATGACGCTGACAGGAGATCAAGGCAGCCGGCCTGAGGTCCCTCACCCTGGAAGAAAGCAGTCCCCAGGGTCGCCTCTGACCCCCAAGCCAAGGCTCCCTGTTCTGACCAGCACAGTCCTGAGCCCAGAGAACTTCCTCCTCTTCCCACCACCACTCCAGTTCCAGCCAGGGAACGCCTCCTTGGGTCTACTGTATCCCAGGCAGTCACAGAAGCACAAGGTACCCCAGCCTGAGTGCTCTTTGGCACCAGTACTGTTTGGCATAATAACAGAAGCCAAGTGGAGTTGGCCCGAACAAGACAGGAATGTCACTTTCTCATAGTGCTGTGGGAGTAGGTGGCTTAGCCCGTGAGTGTCCAGGGACCCAGGTCCCTTCCACCCTGTCCTGCCAGCTTCCAGCATGTTGTTGCCTGCATGGTCAACGCTGCAAGGAGAAGTATAATGCAGATGATATCCTTCAAGGACACCTAAGGGTTCCCCAGAGGCAGTCACTCTGCCTGTGTCCCTTTGTCTTCCTTAGTCCTGTTATGTTTAGTTACAAAGGAAGCTGAGAGTCTTATTTCTGAGATAGAGAGGAAGAATGTCACTTTCTGCTACAAATGGGGAGACAATGGTATTTCTATACCACTGAGTGGTATAGGGAATGTCTTTGACATGATGTTGGGCAGAGTTGAATGAATTAAGGTAGTCAGCCACATACCAAGGCAGCTGGAGCAGCAGAAAATAAGCCCCAGTGGATGGTAATAGTGAACCTGGCATATTTAAAAATATCAACAAAAGCTAGGTGGTACATGCTTACAGTCAGTCCCAGGTACTGGGGGGGGGGTCTTGAGTCCAGGAGTTTGGGGCCAGCCTGGACTACATAGTAAGATGCCTTCTCTAAATACATTTAAAATTAAAATGTTAAAAGAATGTCAACTACATGGGGCTGGAGAGATGGCCTAGCGGTTAAGAGCGCCGACCGCTCTTACAGAGGACGCGGGTTCGATCCCCAGCACCCACATGGCGGCTGAGAACCGTCTGAAACTCCAGTTCCAGGAGAACTCCAGTTCCAGGGGAATCCGACACCCTCTTCTGACCTCCGCGGCATTGCACGACACGGGTGCACAGACTTGCATGCAGACAGTACATTCATACACATACAGAAATAAATAAAATTAATTAATTAATAAAAAAAATTGTTAAAAAAAAAAAAAAAAAAAAAAAAAAAAAAAGAATGTCAACTACAGAAGATCCGCAGAGGGCCTGGTGGATGATGGGAAGGGCACAGCGTTTTATTTTGAGGATAAGGATTTGGGACAGTCAAAGTCAAAACCAGGTAGGAGACTGGACATTTGTCACTCAAGAGATGATGGTGTGAGGCTAAGGAGAAAGCAGACAGGGGTAGGAAGTGATAAGATGCATCTTATCCATGAAGAGGAGTCAGAGCATAATAATTAGGGACAAGTTTGTGAATAACCTTATATGACTTGTCAAAGCCAGAGCAAGTCCAAGCACCCGGATTAGATGTTGGGAGGACAGGGAGCAGAAACGTGGCAGGGCAGGGCTCTGCTTGAGAGTTGTGTCTGCCTGTTCAATCTTGCTGGCAGTGATGTCAGTAAAGGGTGGACAGGGGATGCCCTGCCAAAATGGCCAAAGCTCCACAAGTAGCTGGTGGAGAGTGGAGTCTGTTCACAGCCAGGCCCCAAGAGCACAGAGCCTCTGGCCAAACAAAGTGGAAAGAGATCTTAAAGACACTTGTACACACACACACACACACACACACACACACACACACACACCTCCCAAAGACCCTCGTACTGCCAGATGCAGCCACAGGAAGCCGTTCTGACAGCTTGCCCGACCTGCTCTCGCTGAGAATGTTTCCCAATATAATTTACAAATTTCAGTTGGAAATGCATTAGCAGTTGAGCAGGGAGCAACTTCTACGGGGTAAATAGAAAAACTAAATTAAAACCCCAGCTTTGAACACGATCGAACGGCGCACGCAGCCCCTGCAGTCTTCCATAACCTTTTCAAGTCCAAAGAGTCCTTTTGTTTTGCCCAGTTTACTGGTTGCCCTTCATTTGATTTTGTTATGGGAAATTTTCAGACAATGGCTGATGAGTCTGCATGCCTAGCCATCTGTTGACACAACCAGTCTTATGGGTCTCAGAAGGAGAGAGGAGAATGCTTTAAATGTAAGTATAAAGGAGAGGGCTAAGAGCAGGACAGATAGATGATATGAGACAGTTGCAGAAAGACAGAGATAGAGAAATGAAGAGGAGAAGATGCAGTTTGAGAGAGAAGCATGCAGTGCCCGGGCCCTCCATGCTGCCTCACGCAGGCTGGCACAGCTCAGTGGCCCACACTTGCCTGGCAGACATGAGGTCCTGGGTCTCATCCCAAGCACCACAGAGATTTAAGCAGAACATTGTAATCATGAGGCTGATTTCCTGGAGGGCACCGCCCTCCCCTGGCGCTGCATCATTCTGACGCTGCATCAGATGCTTTTGCAGCTATCGAAGGGCATTCCTCCTGGACATTCCTGGACCCTTCCCATGCTCTTCTTTCTCTTCTTTCAGACAAAGCCTTCTTGGGCTCTGCTCCCTCCAAAAGGCTTTCCTTTGTCTCTGTTCTTTCTGTGTTTTTCACATTCTAGAACAGGCCTCTGGGTCAGTTGGCCATGCAGGGTTAGTGTGTTTTTCACATTCTAGAACAGGCCTCTGGGTCAGTTGGGCTGTACAGGGTTAGTGTGTTGGTCACATTCTAGAACAGGCCTCTGGGTGAGTTGGCCATACAGGGTTAGTGTGTTGGTCAGATTTTGCACCCATGGACCAATGCCTGAGAGAGGAGCCGAGAAGGAGGAGAGGTTTGGGCTCACCTTTCAGAGGGCTCTGTCTAGGACCATCAGCTTTCCTCAGGGCTGTGGCCTGTGGCAAGCAGAGCATCCTAGAGGCAGAAGAATGCCATGGAGCACAGAGCAGCTCACTTCAAAGCAGTCCGCGGCAGAAGGCAGACCTCCAGTGGAGGTCCTTGGAGGTTCTGCTGTCCACAGACCCAGCGAGTCCCAATAGTCCATTCAGATTCCAAACCCATCCATGACTGATCTGTTGATGAAGGCAAAGAAAGCCCTCCTGACCCAGTTGTCTCCCCAAGGCTCTACCTCTGAACACTGCTTGTATCCAGAGCCTTTGTAGGGGGCCACTTCATATGTGAACAGTAACCTTTATATCCTTTGGGAATTTAATTCACTTTTGAGCTGGGTCTTGCTATGTAGCTAACCATGGTTTGAACAAGCTGTGTAACCCAGGCTAGCCTCAAACTCACAATCTTCCTGTCTCAGTCTCTCAAGTGCTGGGATTATGTGTGTGCTTCTACACCTAGTTCCCCTTTCAGAGTTTTGGACACAGTGATGCTCTGTACAAAGGCAACCCAGTAATGCACTGTAGAGACAGCCCTCAGCTAAGATGTCAGTGTGACTCCTCCACCCATGCAGACTCCTGCCCTATCACAGAGCCATGTTAGCCATTATTTTTAGTACCTGCTGGGTGCCTGTCAGGTACTAGGGTACCAGAATGAGCCCCTGCTTTCATGAAGAGAACATTCTAGCAGGCAGGTTGTCTTAAGGCAGCAAACAAATGCACCAGACAATTCCAGGTACCTATCAGTATATTGAAATTAACTGAAATTAAAAAATAACAGTTCATGGTGGGTAGGACAGTTGGTTTCTTTCCGTGAGGTGGGAAGAGACTACCTCTCCAAGGTGGACTGCCTCTCCAAGGTGGACTGCTTCTCCAAGGGAGAACTGCCTTTCCAAGGAGGAGCCCTGGAGCAGACAAATAACATGAAGGGGAACCGAATAGAATGTGAAGAAGTGAGAAAACATTTCCCTGGCTTCCAACAGCAGAACGCCCTCTTATTCCATGGCTGCCTTGCTGAACCACAGTTGCTCTGGTACCATTTTCTCTAAATGGGACTAAAATGGATTTAACCAAGGGGGACACTAGAGAGTGGGTCAGAGGAAGAGCTAGTTGAATCTGTGACCTGTTCCTGCCTCAAGCTATCCATTTGAAGCTTCGAGGCCCACAACCTCTCCTACCCACCCCAGAGCTACTCAGTACCCAGGCACAGCTGACTACAGCACAAACCTAACAGCCTGGACCTGCTGCAGACTCTCTTAGCCTGCAGTGGGAACAGAAGGAAAACCAGTATCTTGAAATCCCAAGTTTGAAGCAGACTCTTGTGGCTGGGCAGTTGCTAATACTCAGTGCTTTACTTAGTAGTCGCCCACAGAGGAATCCAGAATTCTCTGAAGTGAGTGCTGGAGGTCAGAAGTGACTTCTTTTATCAAGCCAGACACAGCAATGCTGGGGGGCAAAACTTAGTTTATGAAGCAAGACAGAAATGGACACGATTCAGACAATGTCTGCAGCCATGGGTGGCTAATTTCCGGAAGAGATTAAACATTAATGCCACAACTTCACTGTGTATCTAGGCATCATAATATGCATAATTTATAGCCACACAAATATACACATATGCACACACATGTATATGTTATATGTATGTAAAAGACTATCTTGCCAAGACTTTCTGGCTTATTTGTTGGAGCGGTCTGTATGCCACATTTGTTTCTTTGATGGGAAGAAGGAAAATCAAAACAGTGATGGACAGAAACAGTGACTTTAAAATCAGATTGATCACATTAAAGTGCTAACTTATGAGCTAGGTGTGGTAGTGGTAACTGGCTGTTGAGTAATCCCAGCACTCAGGTGGGGAAGAATCATGAGATTGAAAGCATAGTATTGGGTTACATAGTATCAAGACCCCATGTGACAAAACAATAGATGAAGGGCCCGGGTGGCAGCAGAGTGCTTGGTGTGGAGATGTGAGGGCTCCAGTTTGTTCCCCAAAGCCTATCTAAAAAAAAAAAAAAGGCTGGGTATAGGGCACCTTCAGCACTAGGGAGGCACCAGGAGACCCCTGGACTCCCAGGCCAGTGAGAGACCCTTTCTCAAGAAGCAACAAGACAGGGGCTGGAGAAATGGCTCAGCAGTTAAGAGCACTGACTGCTCTCACAAAGGACCTGGGTTGGATTCCCAGCACCCACAACAGCTAACAATCCAGTTTTAGAGGATCTGTCACCCTCTTCTGACCTCCAGGGATAGTGCATGTTTGTGCACCCACTTACATGCAAGCAATACAGGCATACACATTAAATAAAAATAATAAATAAAGGGCTGGAGAGATGGTTCAGTGGTTAAACTGTGTTTGCAGAAGACCTGGGTTCGATTCTCAGCACCCATGTGGCAGCTAACAACCACTTGTAACTCCAGTTCCAAAGGAATCTGATGCCTTCTGACCTCTGCAGACATTGCACAACACAGGTACACTTACACACATGCAGGCAATATACTCATACACATAAATAAATAAAACATATAAAAGAAAAGAAGCCCAAGCTTACTCATCATTAAATAAATGAAAATTAAACACAGTTGGGTATATTTTGTTGTTTTGTTTAGGACAGGGCTTCCCTATAACCCCAGCCAGCCTGGAAGTTGTTATATATACCACACTGGCCTGGAACTCATGGAGATATGCCAGCCTCTGCATCCTGAGCGTTGAGATCATAGGTGTGGTGGGCATCAGCTCCCCAGTCTCTCTGCCCATGAACAGTCACCCCTAGGACACCAAGCAATGGAACTAAGTCAGAGCTGGTACCATGAAGATCAGGGTAGAGGAACGTGTGGTCAGGGCATCAGAAGGCACTGCTGTGAAGGGCTCATTCCACTCTTACTGTGTGCGCCGGTGAATCTATGTGCTCATAAAACCCCCAGTGTCCTGTGGAACAGCTAACACCTTCATTTCCACTTCAGAGTGAATACAGAGAGACACTAAGAGGTTGGCTAAGTAGCTTTCCCAAGATTCCATGACAATAAGATGATGGAGAAGTAGGTGCCCTGTCCAGGACACCATCTCAGGAGTGTTCCACACTGGATGCTTCTGTCTCACAATGGTCTTCCATGCTCCTGTGCCTCCTGCTCTTCAACTCCCATGAACTTACTCTGCAATTCGATTCCTGCCTAACACCTTCCTGAGGACACTGGCCTCCTGGGGATTTGAATTCTGACCTCTAAGAATGGCTCCACCCGTCTATATGACTTCTGGCACACACCAAGTTGTGTGGGTTCATGTCTCTCCAAAGAGGCCTTCCCTACCTGTCTATCTCCCTCCCTTCCCCTCCAACTTGTAACACGACACAGTCTCTCTTCTATATTGCTCGTCTTTATTTTCTGCATTGCAATGATTTTTTTTTTGTCATTTTCTCCCTCGCTTTGTAATCTGTTGCTTTTCTGATTCCTTCAATAAGTTCTAAGTTCTGTACAGTTTGAAGCTCATCTGTTTTGTTCCCTATGGAGCATAACAAGTGTCTGATAAACACTAATGAGGGAATTAGGAAGAATAGGGTACACACACTCTCCTGGTAAGACGGAGCCCCAGCCCCAGGTGAAGGAGTTGGAGGGTCTCTGGTCTCACACATATGCCTCCTGCAGTCTTTGCTGGAAGCCCTGGGCAGCTGGAACCCAGCCACAGGAATATCTTCCCAGCCTTGCCATGTGGTCTGGGAAGGTGGCGTTGTGTAATACCTGAGAGAGTTCCTCAGTAACAGTGCTTGGGAAGCTGAGAACACGAGAAAAGGAATTATAATCTCCTATAAGAACTGAAACTCAGCAGTCAGCCCAGGTTGACTGCTCATTTGAAGGAATCTACTGACTTCTAGGAAGAACAGGAAGCACTTACACAGGCACCCAAGGTAAAGGACACTTGTGGGCATCAGAAGCCAAACCTGGAGAAGAGATTCAGTCTCTCCTCATCTCATTTAATTCAGTTGAAGTTGGACCCTGCATGTTCCTAGTGGGAAGCCATCCTTGCAAACAAAATACACACCACTGCATTTACTTGAATAGTATTCCTTATTCAAATTCTACCAGTGGAGTTCCCAAAAAAATAACAAGATGGAAAGCAAGAGTTGTCCCAGGGATGGTTTCCTGACATGTGCTTTCAACCTAGCTGAGAGATCTGAATGGCACTCAAGAGCTCAGTGGCACTTTCCAGTATTTAAATATTTGCTAGAGGCAAACGTTTTTTCATAAAATCTTTGTACAGCTCTCTATAAGTACCATCAAATTTACTTTTTATAAAAATTTATCCTTGGGGCTGGAGAGATGGCCTAGCCGTTGAGAGTGCCGACTGCTCTTGCTGAGGACCAGGGTTTGATCCCAAGCACCCACAGGGCAGCTGAGAACTGTCTGTAACTCCAATTCCAGGAGAACGCCAGTTCCAGGGGAATCCAACATCCTCTTCTGGCCTCCGTGGCATTGCACGACATGAGTGCACAAACCTACATGTAGACAGTACATTCATACACATAATAAATAAATAAAATAAAAAAAAATTATCCAAAGCCAGGAGTGGTGGCACATGCCTTTAATCTCAGCACTCAGGAGGCAGAAGCAGGTGGATCTCTGTGAGTTCAAGGCTGGCCTGGTCTACATAGTGAGTTCTAGGACAGCTGGGGCTACAGGGATACCCTAGCTCAAAAAGACCAAAATAATTTATCCAATACTGTTTTAGACATCTCTAAGAATTTCTAAATAAAGGATGAGGAATGTTAGAAATATTGCAAGAATAATTTACAATACAGGGAATTTCATCATTTCATTCCCAGATCCCCCAAATTAGCATCTGCTAGGAATTTGGAAATCCTAATGCAGTCACAGAGGCATTTGGTCACTCAATTAGAAGAGCTTTGCCCTCAGAACATGGCTGGTGATAGCACACAAGCCAGTGGTCACAAAAGTCCCCTACCACCTGCCAGTATGTAAGGGTTCTTTCTTACCAGGGACTTGGGTGACAGTGACCAGGGATGATGGTGACACATGAGCACATGTCTGTGTGTTTCCACTTGCCAGATTCTCGTGTGTCTATATCCATAACCCTGGTTTCCCTGGGCTGTAAATTCCCTGTCTGTAAGATGAAGTTAGAGAAACCAGTGATCTTTTTTAAACATGACTTTGAGTGAAACCTGAGCACAGAAACCCTTGAAGATGCACCACACCCATGACACCTGCATGTTAGTCAGGTGCCCACCACGGTCCTGAACGTCGGGCACTCAATTAATTACCACAGCTGCACTGTGGTCCATGTTTGCATATGACACACCACAAAACTGATGATGCTGAAAAGAATTTAGGCGGGGCTGGAGAGATGGCTCAGCGGTTAAGAGCACCAACTGCTCTTGCAGAGGACCTGGGTTCGATTCCCATCACCCACATGGTGGCTAGGAACCGTCTTTAACTCCAGTTCCAGGGGAATCCCATGCCCTCTTCTGACCCCCGCAGCATTGCACGACACGGGTGCACAGACCTACATGCAGACAGTACACTCATACACATAAAAATAATAAAAAATAAAAAATAAATTTTTAAAAGAATTTAGGAAACATGGCTAGGGCCACTTGTGAAACTTGTGGCTCCAGAGCATGGAATTCAGGTGGGTGAGTCAAGTTCTGCCTGTTCAGCCTTCTTCCTGTTGTTCCCACAGCCGCCTCCCAGCCCCTCAGCTCCTGCTTGCCACAATCTTCAAGGTCTTTTTCAGTTGAGGTCTAAAGAAAGCATCCAGTGATAGCACCTTTGCTGCCCCTACAATGAAAAGGCCTGTGCTCTTGGCCTGGTGACTGTGATCAGTAGCAGAGAGATAGGCCTGGGTTCATACTTCAGTTACCAGCACAGACAGCTCCACAGATCAAGTCCTCTGAGTCCCAGCTCGGTGAGAATACTGTATCAAGGGTGAACACTGTACAAATATTCAATATTCTTTTCTACATCTGACTTCCCATCTTGTACAAAGTAGGTGTGTTCAATAAAGGTCGTTGAACTTAATAGACGGCTGTGTCTCCTTTATGATTATAGAATTTGAGTCAGGAAATGAGAAATCTCAGGAGCTGTGGCCGTTTGTCTCTCCATTGCTGGTCCTAATCATTTCTTTCAAGCACGCTCTCTGTTAGCCTTGGTCTAACACCCCCAAAGCAGGTGCTGGGTACGCTTCAGCCAACATGAGGATTAGGGACCCGCAAGAACAACGCAGAACACCGCAACCAGGCTAGGATTCAAAATTTGCTCTGAGAAGGAAGCCCTGCTTGGGGGGAGCAGCATCACGGAACAGTGCCATAGAATGTCCCCAGGACACCTGGTGCTGCCTGCAGAGAGTCTTCAGACCTGCAGTGCCCTTAACCCAAAAGCTCTAAGTCTAACAAAGCCCTGAGAATTTGTTATAGAGCTGTTCATCGTGACACTGTTTACAAAAGGAAAACAGCATTAGCCTAGACGTCTACACCAGGGAAGTAGTTCTGACACTTAGTTCTTGGGATGTTTCCTGTGCAATAAATGTTGTAAGTATGTGAGACAATGTTCACAATATATTTTTAAGAAACACAAAGCATCTAATAGGGGCTATTACATAGCTTAGCGGTAGAACATGGCTTAGTATGAGCAAAGTCTTCCATTCAATCCTTAGTATACACACACAAAAGCAGATAATACAATAGATTGCTTAGGCTCAGATATATTTTACATACATATGCACATATAGATTATATATAAAGTGAGGTTGCAAAGATGCATATAAAAATTTCGGAGCATTTTTGTTTGCCTTTGCTAAACTTTTGTGGTACTGGGGAGTTGAACTCAGGCCCTTGCACATGCTAGGCAAGTACTTTGCCACTGAGCTATGTCCCCAGCCCATAGTTATTTATCTTCAGGGAAATTAGAACTGGGTTTATAGCTTGTCATTTTATATATCTCTAGTTTTATAAATAAGCATCATCACTTGTGGTATGGAAACCAATAAAATTGTGTTAAAGTGGTGTATGGAAGGATTCTTAATAGCTTGCAAAGATGTGTATGTGATAGTTTTGTTAATGACACTAATAAGTATAGGTAGTGTTTACTGGGCACTGTCACACATGGCTACTCTGTGGGGTCTTCTGATGATTTGTTTCACTTAATCCTCAGGAAACTGAAGGGAAAGCACCATGGTTCAGCCTCTTTTATAGATGGGAATCTAAGGTTCTTGGGGGGGATCCAAAAGAAAGCATTTCGTACCCCACTTCTTCTCTTGGGAAGTTCAAAGGTGAGCATAAGCCATTTGTGTGTGTCCTCAGCTCACATACATGCAGGAGTACACGTGTAAATACCTACCTTTCCTCTATATGTGGCAGGACAATGAATTGGTTTTCATTTTTCTTGCATTTATCTCTATTCATTCTCTCCCCCGCCCCTCTGTCTGTTTTTCAGGTGCAGAGGATGTAATCCAGTGTCATGTGCATGCCAGGCAAGTATTCGACCGCTGAGCCACATCTTCAGGCCTTACATTTCTTATTCTCCTCATTTGACGCCGTACCTCAGCATTTTTTTTTAAACAGGGCCTACCTGTAGCCCCAGCTGGCAGACCAGGCTTCTGGTGATCTCATAGAGGTCTGCCTGACTCTGCCTCCTGAGTTCTGGGATTAAAGGTGTATTCCTTCATGCCCGACCACATTTTACTCATAAAAAGGCAAAAATATTTTAAAATTGGAAAAGAAAACTTACCAGAGACTCCATACTATAGCACACCTACTGAAAGCAGATGATGTATGTGTTCCAGAGGTGTGATTTTGGGAGAGCTAGACGACAGCGCTGCAGACCCCTTGCAGCAGGGTCGGGACCTTCTGTTCTCTATAGAGCAATGCCCTACGTTTGGGAGAGTCCAATCTTTGGGGAATTAATGTGGCCGAGCTCAGCTGCCTGTATGCATGGCAAGCTGAGTATGAGCTCTAAGGAACACTTGCAGCTTCTTCCAGGCACGCCAGGATTCCTAATGCCCGGGGGACCTTGCAGGGAACAGGCTTAGGTACAAATTCTACCAGCAGTGGGATCACAGGTAAGCCTGGTTGTCTATAAAACACACCGTCATTGTTACGTCAGAGGACTGAGTGGCTGACAGCTAAGAAACCAGCATAACACGTTGCAAGCAGCAAGGGCTTTGGACAGAATTATCATGATTAGACTTGATTATCATGCTGATCATGGAAAGGTGACTGTGGCTGGTGCTGTTACTGTTATTATTGTCCCACTACTGTCTCTTACTCCAGTGTGGCCTCCCAAGCCTTGGTCCTTTTCCTATCCCAACAACAAAGCCTTCTCTTGCTCCTTGTCCTTTAGGAAAACTTTCTAGTTGAGAATTTGAATCTCATAGTCAGACCTAATGAGTGAAATGAATTGCTATGAGTGTGCCAAGCATCAAGGATGGCCTCATATGTGCTTTCCAGAGAGACTCTTCGATGGCCACATCTGAAAGAATGGTAAGATGGCAGTCTTGGCTCTGTTGTGTGTGGATTTTTCCTAATGAGAAGAATCTGGGTCTTGAGAGAGGAAAGGTCTTCAGGGACCATGGAGAGCCCTCTCACTCACAATCTCATTCGTGATTCCTTTGACCCTTCCCAACCCTCTTCTTTAAGGTTCTGATGCCTGACACCCATCCTGCAGTTTGTCAACTTTCCCTTGCGGCTGGTTCAGACAGACGTGGGAAGACCTCGAACCTGCTCCCCATGCCCTCACCTCTTTAGTATGCCCATAACCCTATCACAGACCACATTTCCATAGTCAAGGGATCAAAAAAGGGCTATTTGCTTTTGCTGGACGAATGCCAGGCCATCTGTGGTACTGAGCCAGCATCAACAAGGCCAAGTGTATACTTAGGGAAGACGTGGCAGGTGTACACATACACAAGATGAGGGATTGAATGGTGGCAAAGCGGCAGATAATGGGCCATTCCTAGCCATCGCTGCAAAGTTGGAACCACAGGCTATAAACGCATTGTTAGCCCATCAAAATGACTAACTGAGATATGAAAACCAGGAGATACTCCATTTCTAACTTGGTGGTCTCGGTGCCTGAACAGCGTCTTTGATGGCTTTATTTATGGGGCCATCCCTCCTGATTTGCCTGTTTCTAAATAACTCATGCCCGTCTCCCTGACCCAAATCCCATTTCTTACTAACCACCTTCAATCTGTCTCTCTTGAGCCTAAATGCAAGTGCAGTAAAAAAAAAAAAATACTGCGAATCCTTTAGGGTACTTCTCACCAATTAAAAGTGGCATATTAAATTTCTGAAAACCTTTGTAATCTGCAGTATAAAAATCACATTTTATGGTAGTGGATAATTTAGAATCCATACACTAATTAAATGCAATGAATGACAAGCCTGTTCTCTAGATAAATGATATTTCAGTCACAGATAATGTACAAATTTAAGGGACTGGAACCTTTAGAAAAAGAGGGGAAAAAAATGAACATTTTGAGTCATAAATGTTGGTCCTTTTCTATAAATCGACTAATTATATTAACTGCATAATGGAATTGATTACTGGCATCTTCTGCCTCCAGATCTCCATGGACCTATGGGAATAGCTCCTTTTGCTGAGAAGCATGTCATCACCGCTCTCCACACTGCTGTGTGCCATACATCCTGTGTGCCAGGATGTAGAGCTGATACAAGGTCTTGGTCTCTCCCTCACAGCTCCAGACAAAAGGACTGCAGCTACTGAAGAAAGGAAAGAAACTCCCTTTTCTTCAAAGACTCCAAAACTATGGCCAGAGAAAAATGCTCCTTTCTTGTCTCAAAAGTGTTCTGATCCTGTGATGTCAGACAAATCTTAACCATCATGCGGCTTGGTGTCGGAAGATTCAGAGGCTGTGGTCAGCTAAAAATGTCTGGGAATGGGGAGGCCCAGTGCCTAGATGGACAAAGTCCAAAGGAGGAGGCTCAGGCTGTAGTTAGGGAGCTCAGGGTAGATCATGTGCAGCGGCTTGAGTGCCATCCCTTCCACCGACAATACGTACATACATACATACATTCATACATACACACATACATAGTTGGGGGTGGCACTCAGTGGTAGACAGAACGCTTGGAATCCATGAAGCCCTAAGTTCAACACTTAAAACACATAATCACAGGAAGATGAAGAGAAGGAGAAAGAGGAAGAGGAGGAGAAGGAGGAAGAGGAGGAGAAGGAGGAAGAGGAGAATAAGGAGGAGGAGAAGGAGGAGGAAGAGGAAGAGGAGGAAGAGAAGGAGGAGGAGGAGGAGGTCTGAGGAGTCAAACACAAAGGAAGTGAAGCGATTCCCAAAGTCAGAAGAAAATTAGTGGTCAGACCTGGTTCAAGAATACAGAAATCTGGGGACTGGAGAGATGGCTCAGCGGTTAAGAGCACCGATTGCTCTTGCAGAGGACCCGGGTTCGATTCCCAGCACTCACATGGCGGCCAAGAGCCATCTTTGACTCCATTTCCAGGGGAATCTGACACCCTCTTCTGACCTCTGCAGCATTGCATGACACAGGTGCACCAACCTACATGTAGACAGTACATTCATAAGCATAAAAAATAATAAATAAATAAAATTTTAAAAAAGAATACAAAAATCTGAGCTTTTCCCACCATGTCAACCCCCTGAATTCCCCCAATATTCTCAAGGTACTAACAGACAGAGAGAACAGCACAGTTCCTATTTGTAGTATGCAACCAGAAGAACCTCACCAAACTCGGTTTCATAAAAATGGCCCCCCAGGGCCCAAAAAGAAGCTCAGTAAGACTAACCATGCCTGACTGAACACCCAGAGAAGCAAAGGCAACAACAATTGCGGCCGAAGGCTTTGGCAGAGCTGGCCATCTTGTGACCCAGAGGAAAGGATTTGATGGAGCAAACAAGAGTGTAAAACTGTAGGAAATGGTCATGAGTCAGAGAAGCTGGAAGCTCGGCTTTGCTGGTTTACTGAGTCCTGGACTCCCCAAGTCAAGGGGAGAAAGAAAAAAAAAACTTGGCACAGGCTTGACTCTGTGGCATCAACAAGTCTTCTGCATAGGCTTAGGTAGTCGAATCCACGACCGAAGCTGCATAGCATATGGGTTAGTGATAATTCGCCATCTGATGACAGAAATCTAACCCAGACTACCCTTGAATGAAAAAGGGTGATGTACGGTTCATTAAACCAAAATGTCACAGTTAGGGATGATTTCAGGCATGGCTGGATCCAGGAATTCAAAGCCTGCTTATTGGATCTAGGGTTTCTCCTCCATGTTTGGCTCATTTTTTCCATGTGGGCCACAGCCTGGCAGCTATGGGTTTGAACCCTCCCAACTTTCAAGTCCATGGAAATAAATAAGAGCCTATTTCCAGGAGCTTTATCAAAAATTCGGGCCACTCTGACTGGTGTCCTGCACCCATGCCAGCGGCACTCAGTAGGACAGGATGGTGCTGTTACAGCAGCAGCAGATGCCCACATGGATTCTGGGGAAAACCTAGGTCACAAAACAAAGGCTAGATGGGGACCCCAGTGAAAAGGCAGAACTGGGTGGGAACCGGAGAGGCAGGCTGAGAATAGGCAGAGCCCGGGGTGCACCGGAGCCTCACTCCCAGCAATATCAGAGACTCACTGCGGAGGCAGGAATCATCTCTCCATGCCCCGTGGTGCCCAGGACAGGACAGCGACCGTAAGAGCACAAAGCTGGTTTGCACATGTGGAAGAATGAAGGCTTCGTTCTGGGGGAAGGATCTGGAGCTGGGCTGACAACCCCTGCGCCCTGTTTTCCTGAAGAGCACTGGAGTAGAAGTGTCACTTCTCTGGGACCCTTCATCACCCCTGGCCAGCCCCAGGTTCTGAGCCAGGGCTGTTTTCCTGGCTGTCTGGTGTCCAGTGTTCCTGCTTTCAGAGGGTGCCAGTCTGAGACATGCAGCACGGGTCCTGCCCTGCGCTCCCCAAGCAGGGAGGATGCTTGCTGTCCTGCTGAGGGTCCTGATAAGAATGAGTGTCGGGGTAGAAGAGCCCTCTTCCAAACAACAACAGTAACGGCAGAACCGAGGGACCCAGGCAACATGCGTCTGTTTAATCACCCTAGAGTCCCACACAGACCACTCCAGTTGGGGGGAGGAAACTAAGGCACAGAGCATGTAATTACCTAACTGCAGACTTTGCAGCAAGGAAGCAGAAGAGCCAGGCTTCAGATGGGACCCAGTGCCCTCTGAGCCCCTCTCAGCTTTGGGCTCAGCCTCAGTCTCAGCCAGCGAGGCAGTGTGGCCTGCCGGGCAGACCCACTGGAGCCTCTGCACCCACTCTGGGCTGTGCTGCCGGGGCCCACACCCAGACATCCTCCCAGCGTGCTTTGTGCAGACTTCTCTTTCCTTATGCTGCTACTTTTTAGCCATGTTACTGATGAGAAAACAGCTTAGTAAAATCAATGGTTTTAAATTATACCTTTATGTACCAAGGATTCAAAACAAGCTGCAAAACAGAAATACTTTCCCGTGACAAAAAATCAATCTTCTGATACTGCTGTTCCTTGGGCCGGCCTCCCACCCCGCCCCCGCTCCCCTCTTCCTCAAGACTCTCTGCTCTTGCATCTGGCGCTTTGTGTCGACTTTCTACAGGTTTCTTGTTCGGGAGACTCGTTTTATCTAAAAGGTCAATTCTTTCAGCGGGGCACCAAGCAGAATTGAATATAATTATCCCAATCTCTAGCGTGTAGAATTCATGCTTGAATTCATTCAAAAAATAGCATGCAGTATAATTAACTCAGAGTCCGACCAAATCTATTGAGAAAGCCTCAGGTATCATACAGTTCCCCTTACAATAGAACATTTTCATTTAAGGACATTGTACGTATTAACCCAAGTCAGCATCCAATTACTGTGAATAAGTGAATTCTCTGTTCCAGGAATGTAATTTGAAAATGTTGTCATGCAATCTGAGGCAAAAGGTCCTTTTTCATTAATCTAACTCTCATTAAAGTGGAAGCCTGCAGGTTATTTCAAATCCATTAGTTTTAAATACAGGTGATTACAATTCTATTGCACATAAGACAACAGACGTGTCTATCAAGAAATATTGGGACATGGCAAGGGATGGGACTGGTCGGTGGCTTGGCTGTCATGCGGTGGTGGGTGAGAATCACTGGCGGGCGGAAGGAATGGGAATCTCTTGTCTAAATCACCAGGCACATGGAGAGAACTGGACAAGGTTGAGGGCCAGGAAGCAGCTCCGGGCACCCTTATTCAGAATTACCTCTACGTGTATTTTCTACCCATTTAGATTTGAAAGTTTACAGAAATAAACATTCATTTTGTTTTGACTCTTATTTTCTGAAGCAAGTTGGCCTCGAACTGTGATCCTCTTGCCTCAGCCTCTAGAGGGCTGAACTTCAGGTATGTACTCTGCCAGTTTTGCTTCTATAAAAAGCCAATAAATTGCTGGGTGTGGCGCACACCTTTAATCCCAGCACTCGGGGAGGCAGAGGCAGGCAGGCAGGCAGATCTCTCTGTGAGTTCAAGGCCAGCCTGGTCTACATAGTGAGTTCCAGGACAGCTGGAGCTACAGGGAGACCCTGTCTCATAAAGACCAAAAAAAAAAAAAAGCCAGTAAGTCTATAGACATACCATTCTGGATGTGCTTCATCTTTGAAGCCATGCAGAGTTAGACTGGTTAACATGTGGATGGGGCCCACATACAAACCCCAGGTGCAGCAGGCCCTCAAGTGGCCCTGCCTGGCTCCCCCAGAAGTGGTCAGTTCTGCTTTATAGCCAGCAGTCCTGAGCACTGGTTATTTTAGTGCTTACATCTGATCCCTCAGCATAGTTATCTTTTCATACTTGACTCAACTCAGTATTTCTAGGGGCTGGGGATGCCACTCAGTGGTAGAGCACTTGCCTAGCAGATCAAATTCCTGGGTTGAATTCCCGGAAACACATAGGGAGGAAGGAAGGAAGGAAGGAAGGAAGAAAGGAAGGAAGGTAGAAAAGAAGGAAAGAAGAAAAGAAAGAAAGAAAGAAAGGAAGAAAGAAAGAAAGAAAGAAAGAAAAAAAGAAAGAAAGAAAGAAAGAAAGAAAAAGAAAGAAAGAAGAAAGAAAGAAAAACACCAGGCTCTGGACTGAGGGTGAAGATCCCCTAAGCACCTGGCATTGAAGTGTGGTGGGCAAGGGGAGGGCAGGCCAGCAGCCACACAAATAGTGATCCGTGACTGAAAGCTGTGGAAGCCCAGGAAGAGGCTTCCAGCCAGAACTTCAAATCCCTTCTTTTTTTTCTTTTCTTTTTTTTTTTCAAGACAGGGTCTCCCTGTAGCCCCAGCTGTCCTGGAACTCACTCTGTAGACCAGGCTGGCCTTGAACTCACAGAGATCCGCCTGCCTCTGCCTCCCAAGTGCTGGGATTAAAGGCGTGCACCTTCTTTACATACAACTTTGCAGTGGCTTCCCAGTGAGCACAGGACAGAACACCTCCACCCCCACTGAGGCACCCCAGGCCCCTGTGGCTCTAGCCCAGCCACTCATACTCCACTCCCCTGCAGCAACCTGGTGTCTCTGGGTTCCTTAAACACTGCAGATTCTTTGCCCCTCAGTGCCTCATGAATCTGTTCTCCATGTTTCTCTACCTCAAGCCCTCTCAAGACAATTTCCTCTTTCTCCCTTAGCCCTCAGCTCAAAGCCAGGGCCTCAAAGACATCTATCTCCCTCACAAATCTTCCTAAAGTGGACTGCAAATCTGAGCTACTTCCTGTTTGTTTCTTTGAAACCCTCAGCCTTCTGGAACATTGTCCACTTAGCTTTCATCTCTATCCCCTTTTAAACTATCAATGATGGGAGGGAAAATATTTGACAATTGTATTCATCGCACAATCCACTGAACCTCACTCAGAGCCTAGCATACAGTAGGTGCTCAGTAAATGCTTGGGGCATAAAAGAAAAGAAAGGATGAATGGCTTGGGGTTCTGTAAGCTGAGACCAGCTTAGGCATTGCCAGGGAGAAGATAAGGAAGAGAAAGACCACTGTGTTATTTCAAGCAGATTGTAGCATTGAGCTGATGTCTTCATTTACACCTCTCCAGAAGTAGGCTAAGCTGTGTTGTCATGTTTGCGTCACTCTTTAGCAGTCAGGTGTCTAAAGGTGAACAGAAATGTTGGCATCTGTCTAGCAGAAGGTCATGGGGGCATGGCTCTCACCTGGTGAATGAGGATTGAATGTAAGCCATACCCTGTCCACATCTACTTTATCACCACTTTGAGCACCCTCCACCTGCCAGCCACTCAGAGAGACCCTTCCTCTAAATAAGTTATGTCCACTAATCATCCATCTCTAAAATATTTGGAGACTTGAAGATGGTTGGTAGAAAGTCTAGAGCCGAGTGTCTGGGGAGCAGAGGATATCAATAACTATCAACACTGGGAAATAAACTGGCCTGAGGACCATACGTCTTGGACAGAGCAATCAACCCTTTCTGGGAGTGAAAGTTCATTTCATCTACTAACGATTCTCATACCCCACAGAGACTTTTCAAGGTCAAAATCCAGGGGGACTCGAGAAGGGAAGGATGACTCGCTGACTGCTTATCTTGAAAGACAGAAGACTTAAACTCGAGCCCAGCTTGTTGAGCACCATACAGTAACACCCCAGACCCAGCAACCCTTAGAAAAGCCAGTATGGATCAGAGGAGTATAGTGCTCCTGGGAACTCTCTCATCATTCCCTGAGACAAACAAGGTCAGATGGGGTGCTCGTATTGGTAGGCTGGCCATCACTGGCTTAGGTTCCTTGGAGAAAGTAGTGACAACAATAATTTTCCATCATCTCCAACTGTTATCCCAAGCAGTGTCCACTCTGAGGTAGCCCTACAGAAGGACCACTGCTTCCCCAAAGCTCTCCCTGAACATCCTAGCTCTTGTATCAGCACCAAAGTGTCCTGCAATGAATCAGACCCCTCTTGTTAGCTCTCCAGCTTTCTCTATTTGCTTATGTTCCCAACCACAGCAAGAACCACCCAAACATCCTAGTTGTGTGACAGCAATGCTTCGAAATATACAAACTTTGAAATACACAAAGTGCATCAAAAGCCTCCCTAAATCCTCACCTTAGCCCAGCTCCACCTTCAGGCCAGGGCTCTGATTGGCCATCCACGATCAATGAGTAAATTGAAGCAGGAGATGGTCACATGACTTGCTTGAGACCGCACAACCGTTACCCAGTGGAATGACCCAAACCCAGACTGGAAGGCAGTTTCTTGCTGATAGGAGTAGCCCAGGGTATATTTGTGCTCACTTTCCCCACACTGTGTTCATCTAAAGCAGGCTTTATTCTCTATTTGGTTGAAATTCTTGAGACTTCTGACCCCCCCCCACTTCTTCTGAATAGAGCTGAATCTCTCAAGCCCAGTGGAGTAAGTGGCATTAGGAATGATATTCTCGTAGAATAGAGTTTGCTGTTTAAGGAAACAGTGCAGGAATGAATGAAAACTGGCAAGCTCTTCAACAGTTGCTTGACAGCTGGACACCAAAGAGCTCTGTGAGCTCCAAGCACATGGCTTCCTACCCTTCATGCACACTACCAGAAGCTTTGACTTGAGTGTCATACCTGAGTATTAGAGTTTTAGGGGTGGACTTGGCTTCCTGGGCCGCCAAATGGGAGAAGACTCACAAGGAAGGACACCTCTGAGTTTTTCCCCTAGCCTCTTCAGCCGAAGCAGGAGGCTCATTCCTTGGAGTGTCTGGCCGGACCTTTAAGGAGAAAAGCTAGCCTAGTCTGCTCTGATGAGCACTGTCTTGGCAAAGGGAAAGTGATAAGAAAAAGAAACCAGAGACAGGGAGACATCCACTATGCTCAACGTGCACCCTCCACCCATGCATGTTGATGTGTAATTGGCACTGTAACAGTGTTGAGAGGTGGGACTTTTACAGGGGATTAGATTAGGTCACGGGCCACCCCGTGATGAGCGGAGTAAGAGCAGTGGGGAGGAAGCCGGTTAGTTGGCGCCAGGGCAGGTTTATCCTGCGGGGATTCCTCTTGCTCACCGCACTCATGTCTCAGTTGTGGCACAGCACGGAGGCCCTGGCTGGAGGCTAGCACCATGCTCTTCAACTGCCCAGCCTCCAGAACCAGGAACCAGAATGAAACATCGTTTGTAAATCACCCAGTCTCTGGAATCCTGTTAGCTCAGCAGAAAACAAAGACACAGGCCCAGAGCTCCTTTGGTAGAGCCTCTGCTCTACTGATAACCTCAGCGGCACATAGGGCTTCAGCCTATCGCTTCAGACACTGGACAGCATCTGTGACCATGAGTGCTTCTGTGTGAGTCCCTGCACCCTGAGACTGCTTGGCTTTCCCATCTCTGGCTCCATACCATCTCCAGGACATGTCCAGCAGGCAACATCTGTGTGCAGTGGGTGGGACTCTTAGTGGGTGATTACAGTTTGGATTTATTTTTATTTTTAAATTATGTGTGTATAGTTTGCACATGCATGTGGGTGCCCAAAGAGGTCAAAAGAGGGTGACAAATCCCCTGAAGCTTGACTTCCAGATAGTTGTAAGTCACCCAAAATGGATGCTGGGATGTGAACTCTGGTCCTGAGCCAGCTCTCCAGCCCCAGGTGATTAGAGAAGGCGTCCAAGACACCGGCCTGCAGCACTCTCCAACCCTCCCACTGTCCTAGTTTTCATCGGTTTAAAGCCATCCAGGAAAGAAAAGCTCCAAGATTAAGCAACCAACTTATACTCCTTAATGTCCACCCCCCCACACGCATTCCTGTGCACACCTGCACACACACACATTCCTGAACACACATGCACACTCAATCGTGTGAGCACACAGCGATGTAGGGACGGAGCCTCGGTATTTTTCAAGCACTAGTCCTTGTGCTTGAAAATTTTCCACTCTAGTCTCTGTGTTTTTTTATTTGTCTTTATTTTATTTGTATGAGTGTTATGCCTACATGTGTGTAAATTCATCTGTACTGTGCAGTGCTCACAGAGGACAGAAGAGGGTGTCCGATTCCCTGGAACTGGAATTATGGATGGTTGTTAGCCACCATGTGGGTGTTGGAATATGAACCCGGGTCTTCTGTAAGAACAGCTAGTGTTCTTAACCACTGACCCATTTCTCCAGCCCCTCTGTGTTGTTTTTTAATATTGCCTTGTTTAATCTTCCAATAGGAAAATCAGTTCTGCCATACTCAACAGTTTGAACATCACGGAAACTGAAACATTCAAACAGCAGAGAATAGATTTTGAGCAGCCAGTCAGGACCGTGCAGAGCTGCAAAGGCGTGCTTCCCCTCCTTCAACTTGCCCACTGATTCTTTGCCAAGGGACATTTTATTCTCTCTTCAAATACACATTCCTCCACTTTCTAAGTGTACGCTTCAATGTCTTTTGGGTTTGCTTACCCGCGATACAAGAGTGTTCTTTTCCTGTGGATTCTAGAGAATTTTCTAGACAGCGTGGGCAGCATGGGAATGAGGGTATCCTATCTGTGTGCTGCATTTAGGGCTAAAATACCTTGTATTTGTGTATGAATACATGCATTATGGGTAAACTGTTGTGTACCACGCATTCTGTACAAGTGGTGGTATTCATACATAAAAAAAAAAGAACTGATGTGGTCCATATGTCAAACTCTAAGGAGGGAAAGTCCAGGTCACCCCAAGGTCCCTGGCTGCTTTCTGGGTGAGGATTCTGAGACAATGTTTAAAGCTGCCCTTCAAGTCTTCTCTTTTCCCACAATGTCTCGTGATGTTTCTGAGGAAGTGGACTGTAATTCTCTTTGTTTACAACTGGGATTCAGAGAGATTAAAAAATTCACTCAATGTCATATAGCTAGCAGATGAAGACGTGTCTTACACGCAAGCCTGACTCTTGCAACGTCTCTACGAGATCTTGATTTTTTTTAAAGCCAGTTTGCTTTTGTTTGGTTTGGGCCAGGAGTAGGTAAACCTGATTAGGTTCAGTTTCTGTGGAGGGGACTATGGCGGTCCTTGCTCATCTCCTCCTCTGCTTGGCAGGAGGGCAGAGCCCTCAGCTGCATCCCAGCACTCAGCTTCCAGCTGGGCTCAGTCACTAGAAGACCTGGGAAGGAGGTCAGAAATGTAATGAAAGAATTCTCTCTCTCTCTCTCTCTCTCTCTCTCTCTCTCTCTCTCTCTCTCTCTCAGGAAGTGTCCTTGGTATGGAGTGATTTTCCCTCTGTTCCCATCTCAGCTGGCTGCCGTGTCTCCAGGTCCTGCCTTTGTACCCAGCCATCCACCTCTTCCATCTGACCCTCTTGTCTAGAGGAGACCATGGCCCCCCCACTGTCTGATCTAAATTCTCATCCCCCTGCTGTCCCTTTGGTCCCTTCTTGCCCTTTGAGCACCAGTGTGGACGATCCCCTATATTACATTCTTTCTGTTCCGTAGATGCGACTCTCTTTCCTGGCCTGAGCTAGCCTAGCGCAGATGCTGGCACACAGAGCATCACAGAACTGACGAGAACGGTGAGGAGCAGCCTTGTTCACTGAGCCCTTCTCCAGAACTTCAGAGTAGGACCGGACGGCTACGAATAAAGACGGGGAGAAATCACCGCGGTCACCGCCTCTGCAGGCAGATAGAAGGATAGGATACTTGGTACGCAGTGAGAAGTGGGAACAGCGCTCCCATGGACCCACTCACTACCTGCTACTTCTTTCCCTCCTCTGCAAAGGGGGGCAGGAGTGGCCATGAATCGGCAAAGAAAGTCACAGTGACTTCGACTTGGACCCAAGAGTTCACACCTGATTCTTGGTTCTTGCCACAGCTCTGCCTCCTCCATGCGTCTGGTCCCCTTTAGGGAAGTTTGGGGGGCATTCCTGTGGGCAGAGGTCTTTCTGGAATGACTGTCAACTAGACTCACCCCATAATCCCCTGACTTTTCCCAGGCCTTTCAGGAACAAAAGCTTTTTTTTTCCTCACCAAGGGAGTTCCTGGCGGAAACTGGGGTTCAATGTGGTACAGGTGAGTTATGAAAGCAAATATTAACAAGAGATTGAACTCTGAGTAGAGTAGTCAGAAGTCTCTGGAGAAACTGCTAATAAGATGTATCTATATTCTAGAAAGAACTGGGAGGGTGCTGGGGAGCACAAGACAGAATTCCCTCACACAAAGCTGGTCAGGCCTTCAACTGTCTGGAGGCCCACCATCCTTAGAGAGGACAGTCTGTTTACTTAGCCCACCAGTTCACATGCCAATATCACCCCAAATCACCTTCCCAGAAAAACACAGGATAATATTGAGCCAAATATACAGCATCTCAGGGCTTAGTGAGTTGGACACATGAAATTAATCAACATGGTGATAGAACACGAAGGCTAAAGTCCTGGGGAGTATTTCCCTTACCCTGAGGCACCCAGAGCAGCAAGTTCATAGGCACAGACAGCTCCAAATGGGCTGGGTTCAAGGGGGGAATGGAACCTTTGTCATGGGAATAGAGTTCCAGTTTAAAGTGATAAAAAATTCTGAAGGTAGGTGATGACGACCATAAGACAGGACTTAATGCAGCTGGACAGGGCAATTAGATCAGCTAGAGCAGCAAACTCTGTGTCAACTATATTGCCAGGATAATTTTTTGACCTTTAAAAAACTATCAAAAATAGCTGGGTGTGGCGGTGCCCACCTTTAATCCCTGCACTCAGGAGGCATAGGCAGGTGGATCTCTGAGAGTTCAAGGCCAGCCTGGTCTACACAGTGAGTTCCAGGCCACCTGGGGCTATAGGGAGACCCTGTCACAAAAAGACAAAATAAAAAAATCAAAAATACTATTTATATGTGAAGTCATTTTTAAAGTTTACATATTTTTTATTTAATGTGTATGAGTGTATTCCCTGTATGTATGTTTAAGTGCACTCATGTAGTTCAATGCCTGAGGGGGGCAGAAGAGGGAGTTGGAGCCCTTGGAACTGGAGTTAGAGTTATTAGCCATCATAGGGGTGCTGGGAACCAAACCCAGGTCCTCTGCAAGAGCAGCCAGTGCTCTTAACCACTGACCCATCTCTCCAGACCCTTATTTAAAATATTTTATTTTTATTTTATGTACATGAGTGTTTGGTTGCATGTATTTAAGTACATTATGTACATGCAGTGCCTGCAGCAGCCAGAAGAGGGCCTCAGATCCCCTGAAACTGGAGTTACAGCAGCTACAAGCCACCATGTGGGTGTGGGAACAAAACCCAGGTCCTCTGAAGAGAAGCTTCTTAACTACTTAGCCATCGCTTTAACCTCTGAAGTTATTATTTTTAAGTAAATTCAGAAATATTTTAGTGCTCACTTTAGGGGCACATGAACTGAAATTGAACCATACAGAGAAGATTAAAATAGAGCCCTGTGCAAGGATGATACACAAATTCAATTTGTAAAGCATTCTGTATTTTTTTTTTATTTTTATTGTTTTTAATTGTATGTATATGAGGGTTTTGTCTGCATGTATGTAAGTGTACCCATGTCATTCAGTGCCTGATGGGGCCAGAAGACAGAGTTGGACACTTTGGAATTGGAGTTATAGACCGTTGTTTACTTTCTATGTGGGCGCTGAGAACTGAACCTAGGTCCTCTGCAAGAGCACCCAGTGCTCTTGACAATTGAGCCATCTCTCCAACCCTAATTTTTAAACAGCATTCCTTCTTTTTAAACAATACCAAAAGGGTTCATCAAAAGGTCTAAGAAAACAATACAAAAATAACAAAATGACAACAATTAGTGCACATCTCCCAACGATAACCCTTCAAATCAATGTTCTCAGCCTCCCAAACAAAAACACACAAACTTGCAGAGTGGAGATATATATATATATATATATATATATATTTGGGAAATTATTTTGGTGAGGGTAACCTCAGGCACAAAGGACAAATGCCTTTGGCATTCTGTTCATGATGTGCCTAGCTCTCACTCTTCAGTTTGGTGTGTCTAATATGGCATACCTGGGGAAGCCAGAAAATAAGAGGAGGTGAGAAGGGACTGCTTTACAGGAGGTGGGTTAAAACACAGGTAAAAGGAAAGCAAATATGGGGAATTTTATGGGCAGAAATCTGAAGGGAGAGAGGGAGGGAGGGAGGGAGGGAGGGAGGGAGGGAGGAAGGGAGGGAGGGAGGGAGGTTGGAGAGAGGAGGGTGTGTGATAAGGGGAACATAGCCACATAGAGAATGACATATACCCAACTATGTGATAGCAGCTTGACTGCTGGGGTAACCAACTGCACTTTGATTGGATTCAAGGCCTACCCACAGGAAGAAGGGGACCAATGCCTGGTGCAGTAAGCATAGTTAACAAACTAGGTCTGGAGGTAGTGGGCCCATGTGTGGAGCCTATATCTGCTGGTTAACTAAACTGAGACAGGGTCTCCCTGTAGCCCCAGCAGGCCTAGAACTTGCTACTTAGACCAGGCTGGCCTTGAACTCACAGAGATCCTCTTGCCTTTGCTTCCAAAGTGCTGGGATTAAAGGCATGAGCCACCACACCTGGCACGGGAATCACTGTTTAGTTGTGTACCCTCCGCTAAGCTTACCAGGCTCCACAAAATAGTTCCAAACCCAGGGTCACACAGATGACCCTGGTTCAACTCAGTGGTCACAAAACAAAATTAATAGATATGAGTGTGAGAGAGATTTGTATGGAGAGGAGAGTGGGCGGGGTCGGGAGGACTCACCGTACATGGCCTCCATGTGAGAAACTATAAAAATAAATGAATAAATGAATCAATTAATTTATAAAAGGAATATTTTAATTTCAAAACAAATAAAACAAAAATAAGAATTGTTTTAGTTACTTTCTGTTGCCTAACAAATCACGTCAAAACTTCATAGCTTAGAACAACAGCCAATTATTGTTATTAATTACTTTTCTACTCTGCCCGCTGGCTTGACACAGTGAATCAGTGAATGAGAGCAGTATTCCAAGATGGCTGCTCTGCCCGTGGGACACGGGAGTGGCCAGCAGATTTAAACCTCTCTCTCTTTTTCTCTGTGTGTGTGTGGGCAGGGGGGAGGATGGGTTTCATGTGGCTACAGGCAGTTTGATCCCAGAAGCAGTATTATGTATATATTATGTATGTAATATATGTTATATATATTACAGGCTGGGTGGAAGCTACCAGCTCTCCTAAGTCCAGGCCTAGAAGCCGCCCTTGGCACTGCTTATCACTGTCTATGTGTCTAGGTGTCAGAGGCGGCAGGAAAATGATCTCCATGTGTCAAAGGAAGAGTGCCAACAGGCTGCGTAGCCACTTTCAACTCACCCAAAGTGTAGAGCAACCAAGTATTGGGATGATGCTGGCGATGAAGGATGAAGAACTTTCATTGTCATTAAAGGCACAGGTTGGAGTGGGGGGCGACATGTGGGCTCATCCAATCCTCAGCTCCCCACACACACATAGCTGGGTACTTTTCAAAGTCTTGGGTTATATCACATTTATGTAATGTTAAAACTGTGGAGATTCATCTCAACTTTCTTAGATGACTCAGAAGCCTGCAGCCTCCTGGGGGGCCTGGGGTCACCACCAGTGGCATCCATTATCATTCCGCTGGTCCCACACCCCAAGGCTGGTCGACAGAATGCCAAAGAGATAAACCGCTTTTACTGTAATTCACCCTCTGAAAAAATAGGATTTACCAAGCAAATTAAGAGGGCCAAGAAGCTTGGAGGGGTGACATTTAGCCTACTCAAGACACCAAACTTTCCAAGCACTTTAGAAGCACGATTTACATACAATTACAGGAATGCCTCGTTTATCACCCTGTCAGGGGAGGAGTAGTTTCATATGACTGAATTTTTCAGATAATGGTGGCTTCCCCCAGAGGCACCAAGCCATTTAACCAGACTGGCCAGAAAACTTTCCCAAATGGATGGTCAGCACCCACAGTCTGAAGACAGCTCATGGCTGACAGCCACACCCTCCGGCTGGACCCCAGTCCTCAGGATAGCTTGTAGTCAGTTATACAGGTCCCTAAAATGATACTCGGAAGCATCCAGATGGCTGTCTCGTCCATCCAAGACACGCCCACCGGCCACCTGCTTCCCGTCTTGTACTCTGATCTCTCTTGCTGGTTTGTTTTGCTATTTTGGTCAAACTGTTGCTTTTTCTCAGTTTGTTCTTATTTTGTGTATGTATAGGGCATACATGTGTGTATGCATGTTCCCATGTGTAGGAGCGCACATCTACGTACAAGTATGCAGGGGTGGATGTGTGCGCAGGGCCCTGAAATCGACAGAGTTGGACACTGGGTTTCTTTTTTCATGTCTCTATACTTCATTTTGGGGATCAGGGTCTCTGAATGGAACTCAGAGTTCATCAATTCCATGAGTACAAGTAGCCAATCAGTTGGCCTCCTCCTTTTTGGCCTCCAGAGCTGGGGTCAGAGGCCAGTCCAGCCTTTTTATTTGGATTCTGTGGATCAGAACCCCAGTTTCCATACTGGCAGTCAAGCACTTCACTTACTGAATAATCTCCCCCAACCTAGTCTGTGTGTGTGTGTGTGTGTGTGTGTGTGTGTGTGTGTGTGTGTGTGTATTCTTGGCTGTTGCATTTCATTTGTAGAAGTCTCCGGCCTCTTATCTAGGTCTCACCTCCCTTGGGCACACATGCCCTATATCTTCTTTCATCTGTGCACCCTGGTTTAATGCCTTTGGGGGGTTTCTACTCTACAAAGACTAAGTACTGCTGTGAGGAAGAGCTTCCTGAGACTTATTCCTTCACTAAGCTTCATGTCTTTAGGATGAGCTCGCCCTGCACCTGCTGCCTTGCAGCATCTCCAGACCTACAACACATCCTCTTCAGATGGCTCTAGGGATGGACAACCAGGCCACTCTGCCTCAGAAATGGTGCTTCCCTGAGCATTCTGAATGACAGACCTCAACATACAAGTACTGACTTTCAGTCATACCACCTGCCTGCCCTCCTGACAGTTACCATGAGCCACATGGCTGCTCAGGAATGCAGGGGTGCAGAATGCAGAGAAAAAGAGCAAGTGAGTCAAGAAGCTAGCTTCCAGCTCAGAAGCCAGGCCTGCCTTCCACCATATCCCGTGGACACCATCAAAAGGACTTCCCGAGTTCAACAGCAAGAAAAATAGACTCTGTAGTTTGAGAGTAAGTGACAAGATTTGGAGAGATTATGTGGGACCTTCTGTGTAACTATGGCCGTTTGGGAAAGATATACTTGCCTACACTTTGCATCTTCCTAAACCAAGCTGCAGAGGGACAATGTGACAGCCTGCACCTGGGAGACGAAGGCCTGTTCTGCTCAAGGAAGCTGACTCATGCCCATGACTTCTAATCTGTTTAGAGTAACTTTTATCTGACAAAGTCCTCTTCTGAAACTTAAATACAAAGTAGGTAACAATAAAGACAGCAAAAGCCTCTTAGGCTTGCTTCCCTTTTAACCCCAAATCTGTGCTTGCCCTCCCCAACCCTGGCACAAGCTGGTACCCTGTCTGTGTAGACAATGGTGGCCCTTCCTTCTCACCTCTGGACTCCCAGCTCAAAGCTGATTGATTGATCCTAGCAGAGGGTAGACTGGGGAAATCCGCCTTCTAGTAGGTGCTGAGAGTAATGGTACCCGGGAGGGACAGGTAAGCAAAAAGAGAGCAAACCCAGGCAATTTCCAGACATCTCCATTGCCCATTACTTTGTTCTCTTAAATAAACAAATAACCCCTAGGCAATCAGCAGCCAGCAGCCAGCAACTGCAGGAATGATTTCCTTTCATTAGAGCCAAAGACAAATTGATGCTCCTTAATCGCAAGCCACACACCCAGTGCGAAGCGGCCGTCCCCACCCTCTCTCTTGTTCCCTACCTACTGTGACCATCCACTCCACACAGGGTAGAAAGGAAAATCTTTCCTTCCCTGAGGAAGTTCTGGAGGAGAAGGCAATAGAGTAAAGAAGGGATCTGCCCTCCCCCATGCCTAAGGAAGCTGCTAGAAGAACGAGCAGATGGGTCAGGGAGCTAAGATAGAGGTGAAGAGAGAGTAGCTGTTCTTGGTCCTCGTCTGTTGTGTGGGGTGAAGGTGGAAGTACCAGGTCTGTTCTGAAGCAGCCCTAACCACAGCCTCTACAATCCATTCTGATCCTCGTCCAGGAAAAGCTACTGATCATCTGGGTCAGGTGACCGGGGGACAGAATCTACCCTCCTATGACTTGGCTGTGCTTCTAACTTCATCTAACCCTCCTCGAACCCCAGACATGCATACCAAGGGCCTGTTTTGAAGAACATTTTGGGTCACACATTCTCACATACACTCCTGGGCCATTGTGGCCATTTCTGATTATGACCTCAAGGAGTGGTTCAGCAGCAGAGGCAATAGAACCCTTGTGAAGGGTCAGGGGGTGGGATATGCTTCCAGGAATCCACAGATAATCCCACCTTGTCTGTCGTAGCCTGTGGGGTGGACACTGTGACTGAGCAAACCTCAGGCCCTCACCAGTTTCTCCGTTCCATCAAGGATTAGGCCAGACTTGACATTGTATTCATTTAATATTTTTTCATTAAATTGACTCATTTTAATTAGAAAGAAAAGACCATATTTGTTGTAAAGAAATATTTTTTATCACTGCCCAATCTGGAAACCCAATATTGCAGGCCATAAATAGACTCTGCCTATAAAAATCAACACAATGGGAGTTCATGGTAGATTAGACACAAACCTTTTTGTCTGCTCATTCCTGAAACCCCTGTAAGGTGACAGTTAAGAAATCAAAACAGAAAGAAATAAGCCCACAGGACCCAAAACAACAGAAGAGACACAGATAGCAAATAACACATGCCAAGAACCAAGGGAATGAGCTGTGCTGAGCAGCAGCGCTGGGGGTGGGGCAGGGAGGGGAGTTCAGGTAGGGCTGGACCCAGGAGCACGGGTCGAAAGCCTGAGTTAGAGTATGTCAGCTCCCTAGCATCCCTTTCCCTCCATCTTTAAGCAGGGAGGGATTCCTCCTCCCCCTTGGTAGAAGAGGACGTAATATTTGCTAATCAGGAAAATCAGTCCTTCCACCTTCCACATGGATGAGATGGACGTGAAAGGAGAGCAACTGTCCTCAGCCCTGGTCAGTTGTGTAGACCGAAGAGGGAAATACCATGTCTGCTCTGAAGGAGCCCCAAACTCAGCCTCTAGAGTCCGTTCTGATCCTTGTTCAGGAAAAGCCACAAAAGAAGGGACCATGACACCTGCTCCCCGTGGGTAGGTACCACACTGATCCTCTGAGCCAGGTATCGTCAAAGTTGGAAAATGCAACCTATGGAGTAGTAAATCCTTAGTGTCTTATGATGCGGACATCACAGTCCTTAGGCAGTGGGGCGGCCTGCTTCTAAAACGGTGATGTGAAGGACACTGGTGGGCACTGCAGCTTCTGTACCCGGACAAGAGAAGATACTGTATCCATGAAGTGGAAACACAGAATGAAGAAAAGGACCACATATATCAAGAAAAAGAGAAAAGTGGAGAAGATAGGCAAATATGTGGATTCTTTCAGGTTATGTGGGAATCGGCAAAGCAGTAATACAAAAATATATCCCAGACACTAAGGGCCTTGGTGTTCTGAATGGAAGGGCCCAGTGAGTATATGACAGAATGGATAGCCAACCAGCCACACCACCAGAGTGCCACGAGAACAGAGCATCAAGAATTGAAAGAAAAGCCTAAAATCTTCTGAAGAGAAAAACCAAACACATTAACAAGAGCAATGTAAGTCAAGGTCCCAGGGATGTAGAAATGGGAGTAGGACAAAGGACTTTTCCTCAGCAACATTAAAAGGCAAGTAAAGTAATACAATTTTTTCAATCTGTAAGTGAAAATTCCTGTGACCCTGGAATTTTATACACAGCCAAACTATCAATCCCATGTAACCACATAATAAATACCATTTTTATAAGTATATAACATGTCAAAAAACTGCTTCCAAAGGACCCTTTCTCAGGAACATATGAGAAGATGTAAAGCAAAGGGGTAAATGGAGAAAAATGAGGGTCGTAGCTCCTGGACACTGCAGCTCCTGCCCAGGACAACGGCAGAGGGAAAAGGCCACTGACCGCCAAGTGGGAGGCTGGGGAGCATGGAGATTGGGTGCGGCAGTAGCAAGGGAAGCTCTAGGAGGGATGTCTCTGGAAAAATAGGACTGACAGATTAACTGACAGGTGTGGCCGGGTGTAAAATTGGATTGAAGGCCTTTGTACAGAGCAACTGGAGGGTGTGGGAAGAGTCACCCAGACAGTCAAAGAAAGCTAGGCAAAGAGAGGCGGTGACCAGCAAAGAATAACATTGTCAGACACTGCTCAAGGAGGCTGAGAATAGTATCTTCCCATTCATAATAATGAAACATTAAATCTGGATTTAATAATGAAAAGGCGACAACAAATCTCTGGAGAGAAGTTGAAAGGAGGGGACATTGGTGGGCAGGACAAGAAGTTACAGTCCCTCATCTGTTCATCTCCTGAAATTAATAACACAGAGCTTTAGTCCACTTAAATCATGAAACAGAAACCTAAGTATGTCACTGAGGGAACAAACCAAAAGAAACTGCTCTAAGAATGAACAGTAGTAGCTGCTTCAAGAGCCCCATTCTGGGGCTGGGAGTGCAGGGATTAGGAAGGGGCCGAACATTTGTGATAAATCTTAAGATGTGTCTTGTCATTCAGCTATGTGTTAACTAATGCTTATGCACTATTTTGATATAGTTCTCCAAATGAGTTGAACTAAATAGAATTAACCTAAAACAAAATGATTGAATTCCTGAAAGATATTGTTGCTTGTTCAGAACTTCGAGATAGAATCTGAGCTCAGTTCCAACTTCAGAAAAGTTAACAGAACAGCGAAAACTAGCTGGCACCAGCCAAATTCAAACAGGCAAGGCCCAGAAAGACAGGTAAGAAGAGGTCAAGAGCTGGCACACCAACATCTCCAGTGCGGGCTATCGAGAAAACAAGGCTGAGGTGGCCATTTTCTGAGATGAGGGAGAACTCCCCTGACAGAGAGCGTGCAGTGTCCCTCAGGCAGGTCAGGATTTATTGAGGACTGGAGGCTTGGGTGAAGGAATGCCTGTCAATTCAAGGTCTTGTTTAGGATTGGTTAAGAGTCGAGATTCATCAGCCCACGATCAGTGGAACAGCAAGGGGAGGATCTTGAGGGATGAATTCAAAGGGATCTTAGAGTGCATGCTGTGTGATGCTTCATTGGAGAATTAACTGATGGGTCTTTGGGGAAGTCAGAGCTGGTGCTCCAGTTGGGCAGTCCTAAAGAAATACAGAGCCTGCAGGATGGAGAGTCATGGGAGTGAGGTGGAGACGGACTTGGGTGCTCAGGATCAAGCTGGGGCTAGGCCGATGAAATGTGAATTAATGCCACTTCTGTATATTATCTATACCCAAGGCACCTCGGCCCATATTGGGGGATACAATGAGCATTATAGGGGCTGGAGAGATGGCCTAGCAGTTATGAGCTCCAACTGCTCTTGCAGAGGACCTGGGTTCGATCCCCAGCACCCACATGGCGGCTGAGAACCGTCTTTAACTCCAGTTCCAGGGGAATCCGACACCCTCTTCTGACCTCTGTGGTATTGTATGACACAGGTGCTGCACCAACCTACATGCAGACAGTACATTCATACACATAAAAATAAATAAATAAAATTTTAAAAAATGAGCATTATAATAAAGGGCTCTTATGGGAATGTTGATTACATGATTACACTATGATAATTATTAGACTTGAAAAGTTGACAGAGAAAGAGAGAGAGAGAGAGAGAGAGAGAAAGCATGAACAAGCCTCACTCAAGCTTCATGACCATGGGCCAGCAAGGGAATAGAGATCCTGCACTTGAGGCCAGTTCTCATGCTGCCAGTCTGGCTACAAGAAGTGCTCGGAGTCGGATGGGGCTGGAGAGAGGGCTCCGAGGGTGAAGAGCACATGGTGGCTAACACCACCCTGAACTCCAGCTCCAGGGGATCTGACACCCTCTTCCGGCGTCTGCTAGCATTGCATACATATGGTACACTTACATGCAGATAAAACACTTCATACCTATAAAAAAATAATGAAAGAAAGAATTTTCTAAGGTGCTCAGGACACTTGGTTCTTCTCCATTCCCAATCTCCATTATCTTAAAATTTTGAGGCTGTGTTCTATACACAGCCTCCTGTTTGGGTTTTAACAGTAAGAAAATGTGCTCACCCATACAACAATGCTGCTGCCCACTCCCACTACAGCATTTGACCAATGCCATGGGGCATATAAAATGTATAAAGTGGGCTTTGTTTGTAGTTGTGCCCATCTGCAGGCAGGCGTTGTTGCTCTGAGCCCAGTGAAGATGGGTCATTTAATAGGTTGGATGCATAACTTTGTCTTGATTTGCAATGGCCTCATTAGGAATTTCCTCACTGGAAATTCAGGGCAACTGTACATAATTTTTAATCCACTGAAAAATTCTGAATGACACACAATGGAAGACAGAGGTGCCACGCTGGCTGCCCACATTTAACACACTGCAGGTGTCTCTCCTCACCTTCTCTGGCCCCTGAGACCAAAGATCAGGGACATTAGACCCTCTGTCAGGTCACCAGGTCTGGGGTCTGCATCTAGATACCCATGCTTTCCCAGATGCTGCCTGCCGTCTGCTCACACCCCTGCTTTTGAACCCCACTCCTGGCTAGGGCTGTGTGGTGATAGTCTTTCTTCACATATAAAGTTTGTTTCTGTTGGAAACAGGACCAAACCAGGTCATTTCTTTTCAGAAGCAATCCATGATCCAAACTCTTCACCTGTCTCTGAGGCAGACACCTTCCTCTCCCGTGCTTGGTGGGGTGTTAGGGAGGGGGCTCAGGCTTCCAAGACCAGCCTTTCTCCTTGCATGGAATGTATAAAGGTGTAAGTCTAGGGACTTTTAAAACAACTCTAACCATTTCTGAGGCCAGGAGTTTCCTCAAATGGAACCACAGCCACCAATCTTTAGGCTCCTTCTTAGCTAAAAGAGAAAAATAAGAAGTAACACCAGGCACCCAGTTCTGGGTGCAGCCTTGAGTGGAAGCTTCTGCTAGATTCCAGGTCAAGACGCTAATGGGAGATATTTCTAAAGTTAGAAAGGCCAGAGGAGAAGGCCTGGGGCAGGCCTACAGCAAAATTAACTCAAAGAAACCAGGAGCAGCAGTAAACCCACAGGTAAACAAACAAACAAAGCCCTCACTTTGATTTAACTTTTTCAAGACGTTTTGCTATTGTTTTGAGATAGGCTCTCATATCCCAGGCAAGCCTTATACTCAAACTGGCCTCTTTCTCCTGCCTCCACCTTGGTGAGCTGGGCCTGCAGTTGTACACTACCACATGGGGTTTTATGCAGTGCTAGAGAGCAAACCCAGGACTTCCCACACGCTCAGCAAGCAATTCACCAACTGAGCTACATCCCCATCCCAAACCTTGACTGAAAAACAGTCATGTTTGCTTTTGAAGGGTGGACTCCGGGCAGAAGCAATAAATGGCGAGCTTCGGGCAATTCTGCTGCCTGCCTGGCAGTCCCAGCAGGGCGGTGGTGACTCTGCTCACCTTCCCAGTCCCCACCTCCACCCCCTCATTCCCAGAACAAGACAGGAGATTTGTTACCGCTGATGTGTGGCCCGTCCCAATGAAGGGGGCTTTTCATTAACAAAGTAGCGGGTGGTGTCATCTTCCCTTGGGTAGGAATCATTCACTATTCGCACAATGTGTTATTATTGTATTTTTAATTGAAATGTAAATTCTGGGAACACTCTGACCCAATTTACTCTCAGGGAAAAAAGGGCAAAATTCTCATTTTCAAGGCTCTAGAAAGGCAAGTTAGTGTTATTAATGATTAAGCTCTTCTTCCTCCCTCTGCTCCTGGTGGGGCCCGGATGGGACCTTCTTACCCAGGCACAGTAGTAACATTACCCCATCCTCAGGGTGCATTTGATCAGGAAGGTAGGAGGCTGGGTGGAGGGGATGGTGGAGTTCACATATTTTCCCCAGTCATCCATTCTGGGGTTCACACCTGGGCTGGGAAATGGCCAGGATGTATAGATGCAGTTTCAGGTTTTAAATGACAGCGATGATTGATGCGTGATTAAACAATTGATTTAGAAGGGAGATTATTGTTCCATTTATTTCAAAGAAACTCTTTTTGTAAAAACAAAACCAAATGGAGACAGGGTGGCTCACAGTTGGCTCACCTTGTCCACAAACATTACACACTCGCAGGGCTTCTAGACCTTACTCCAGAGTTCAAAGGGGATTGAGAATTTGCAACAGAGTCTCCTTGCGTAAAGAGAGGAGGACCTACGGACAAGTCTTAATGAGTACCCACTAAGTGCTGGGTTCTGGATGAAAAGGCACCCACTAAGTGCTGGGTCCTAGATGGAAAGGCATACATGATGTACCTATGTGCTGTTGTGTTTCCACCAAAGTTTCAGTGACAGCTGCCCAGTCACCTGCTGGGGAAGTATGCGATGCTGCCCATTTAAGACGCCCCCACCCACTACTATTGGAATTGGGTCAGTTTCCTCATGATGTTTACTGCTAGAATTATCTTACTGATGGATACAGCATCCTCCCTCCCCCCAGATGTAAGGTGGTGGGGCATCCACAGGATGCTGCCATGTTTTGCAGTGTCTCCCCAGACCACTGGCACCCCACAGAGACTAACAAATATTTCTCAATGAGAGGATGCATGTGTCCAGGCAGAACAGAGTTCATCTGTCTCAGAAATCTGTCAGGTCTCCTACTGTGTCTCTGATTCTGTCCACCTACTATGTGTCACAGGATGAAGAAACGCAGCCTTGGTTCCCGGACAATGAGAGACAGAGCAAGTACAGCCCTTGGTGATGCTCCAGACCAGGGCCCTCAGTGGGGGTGGTCCCACCTCTGCTCCCCTAGGGAGCATCTGGGGTGCCTGGCAATGTTAGTGGTTCTATTGCTAGGGAGAGCTGCTGTTGGCATCCAAGGGTAGGAGCCAGGGGTGCTGTTAAGTACCCCACAATATACAGGCTAGCCCCTTCCAAATAATGAGTCATCTTGCTCTAAGAAATATTTAGATATTAGTCTTTTCTTTCAAACACTGTAAAAGTTGGAACTTGGTTTATGACAAAAACTCTAATCTAATCTTTTAATCACACCACACCCTGTAAGACTTTTGTTTAAGGAAAAGTCCTGATGCATTCCTGAGCCTGATGGCTTGGAGTAATGGAGCTCTGATTCTTTTTAAACTACCCAACTGGGAAAAACCGTGGAGTGGGACCCCAGCCAATGGGAAAAGACATAGTTCTCTTGAGTTAGGGCTAAAAGCACCCCAAGCTCCTGAGTCCAGTGTGTT
This sequence comes from Rhizomys pruinosus, assembly GCA_009823505.1. Classification (NCBI taxonomy): domain Eukaryota; kingdom Metazoa; phylum Chordata; class Mammalia; order Rodentia; family Spalacidae; genus Rhizomys; species Rhizomys pruinosus. The sequence continues at coordinate 796,265 of VZQC01011742.1, read as the reverse complement.
CTTGCTGGATCTGACTGACCACTCAGGTCACCCTTTTGCAAAAGTAAAATCTGCCTTGCCAAGTTACTTTCAAATTGTCCTTATGTTCTATGTGTGGTAACAATGGGGTCCTTGGACTTCAGATTTTTATTTCAATTTGGGGGGTCATCTGGGATTCTAATACCATCTAGGAAGAAGTCCAGAACCCCAACTTTGAGGAGTCCTATCCCACTGCCTTGTTATGATGGCTCTAAGACTTGGGCATTTGGAACTTCCTGGATTGGTAATTTTCCCCAAAGAGGAAAGTCTCTCAGCAGTGTAGGAGAAGGGCCCAAGAAAACACCATGGCGATCAAGTAACTCTGTGCACAGACCAAGGAAAGTAAGCAATGTCATAGGGATGACAAAGCACGGCCTTGGTGGTCGGAGCATTCCAGGGATTGGTAGAGCCTTGACCGCAGTTCCTTCAAGGGATTTTCTCAGAAATAGGCAAAGCAGTAGACTTAGGAGGAAGAGCACCTGCTGGCCTGAAAACTCCCTGTGTAAACCAGGCTGGCCTGAAAACTCCCTGTGTAGACCAGGCTGGCCTTGGACTCACAGAAATCCACCTGCTCTGCCGCCCAAGTGCTGTAATTAAAGGTGTGCACTCCCACATCCAGCTTTTTCTTTAAATTCTACTAAAATTAACCTAAAGTTCCCATTTGAGTCTAAGAACCCTCTAGGGGACGCTGTTTCTCCCCATATGATTGTGGTAACCACAAAGGGACACACAAATTCTAAGAACTTACTTATTTGGTGACCCTGTGGAGAATTTCTACAGGTGCGTGGAATGTGGGGGCTAAGCAGGTGAGCTCCATCATCTATCTTGATGTCTTGCCTTAGGGCTTTTGATAAAATAAACACCTTGCATCTTGTAGACAAGGAAAAACAGGTTTTAAAAGCCACTTTTTTTCCCTCCACAATGGTTCCAAGAACCTGGGTGGGAGAAAGAAGAACAATGAGAGCAGAGGGGCCTGGAAGTTAGACCTCGGGCCCTCTCGAGCACCCAGCAGTTCTGCCTAAAATCCTCAGTCAGTGACTCCAGCATCAGTTTTCCTTAATTAATAATTATGCTGGAGGTTGTGAACATTGATTTGATAATGGTCTGCTATGTACCTGTTGCTTCCATCTACTGTTTATACTAATTCAAAACCCAAAGCTTGCTTTGGGTAGATCACTTTCTTGTTTAAAATTTTTTATTTATTAATTTATTTATGTGTATGAATGCCACGGAGGTCAGAAGAGGGCATCGGATTCCCCTGGAACTGGAGTTCTCCTGGAATTGGAGTTACAGACAGTTCTCAGCCGCCATGTGGGTGCTGGGGATCGAACCCAGGTCCTCTGCAAGAGAGGTCGGCACTCTTAACCACTAGGCCATCTCTCCAGCCCTGGGTAGATCACTTTCTAAACTACATAAAGAATATTTAGCTGGGCGTGGTGGCGCATGCCTTTAATCCTAGCACTCAGGAGGCAGAGGCAGGCAGATCTTTGTGAGTTCAAGGCCAGCCTGGTCTATGGAGCGAGTTCTAGGACAGCTGGGGCTACAAGGAGACCCTGTTTCAAAAAGACCAAAAAAAAAAAATTTTTTTTTTGACTGTCTTGTGTTAACTGTAAGGCTTACCTGGGAACTTATGAAGCCGCAATGTGTATACAGGTGCATTAGCTTGTGTCTGCAATTTGGATTCCGTATTCTTTTATTTTTTTTTTTTTACATTTTTATTTATTTTTGTATGTGTATGAATGTACTGTCTGCATGTAGGTTTGTGCACTCATGTTGTGCAATGCCGCGGAGGTCAGAAGACGGTGTCAGATTCCCCTGGAACTGGAGTTCTCCTAGAATTGGAGTTACAGACGGTTCTTAGCCGCCATGTGGGTGCTGGGGATCTAACCTGGGTCCTCTGCAAGAGCAGTCAGTGCTCTTAACTGCTAGGCTATCTCTCCAGCCCCCAGTATTCTTTTAATAATATGATGCTGCACAACACTCTTCTGAGCCAAATAACTTCCATCTCTATGACTTTAGCTGTGCCTACTTGGAAAAGATCATCACAATTGGGCTTGTTGGCTATTGTATTTCTTCATTAAAGGAGGGGTAAGCAGGGTCATTGGCCTCTCATCTGAGTATCTAACCACTCTTGCCAGCCAGCTATATGTAATTCTCCCGTAATCACACAGGGTTTCATGGATTTGGAGAGGACTAAAATGTATAATCTAGGGAAGGGTAGGAAGAAGGGGACTGACACCTGAGATTATGGGGATGTCAACATGAATATTGGATGAAGACTTTATGAGGCAGCTATTCTCAGGTCATCCATATTACTCTTAGTAACCGCTTATTGCTTATCCATCTCTATAAGTAAGTGCTTTGGTTTCCCAGAGTGAACTTCAATGTAATAAAACATTGCTTTACACTAGAACCTTGGGAGCTAAACATTGCTTAGTATCCCCAGAAATAAATTGTTCACAACAGATGGAAAATATATTTGTTGATGTTATTGTATCTTATGGTATTAAGGAAGGAAACGAAATGTCGAATGATGTTAGAAGATATGGAAATGAAAATATTTATATATGAAGATTAAAATAGCTGGATGTTTCCAGAAGAGAAAGAAAAAATGAGTTTATGCAAGTGCTGAAGATCCGAGTAGGTTTGTTACGATATATGAAAGATGAGACAAAATAATATATCGATAGTCTTGAAATTTCTTTATTTCTTTCTTTATTTTTTGGTCTTTTCGAGACAGGGTCTCCCTGTAGCCCCAGCTGTCCTGGAATTCACTCTGTAGACCAGGATGGCCTTGAACTCATAAAGAGCCACCTGCCTCTGCCTCCCAAGTGCTAGGATTAAAGGCATGCGCCACCACGTCCGGCGATAGTTTTAAAATTTCTAAGGTGTAGGTCAGTCAACTAGTTTAAAGAATAAAGTGTATAGGGGCTGGAGAGATGGCCTCGTGGTTAAGAGTGCTGACCGCTCTTACAGAGGACCCAGGTTCGATCCCCAGCACCCACATGGCGGCCGAGAACCTTCCGAAACTCCAATTCCAGGAAAACTCCAATTCCAGGGGAATCCGACACCCTCTTCTGACCTCCGAGGCATTGCACAACACGGGCGCACAAACCTGCGTGCAGACAGTACATTCATACAGATACAGAAATTAAAAAAAAAAAAAAAAGAATAAAGTGTATGTCTAGTCCAGGTTCATTTAAGAGCATTTGGGTTTTGCTCGTTTTATCTATATATCACATGGTAATTAAAAGGACCGTCGCATAGATGGAATAACTGGTAAAAGACTGAAGGTGCTAGAGTAACCCCTGAGGCTCAGCTCCTCAACTGACCTTAAAAAAATAATAAAAATAATTGCTTAATTTAGGCCTACTACATGGCCTTAAATATCCAACAGGAAAGTATAACCAAAGAATAAACTGATTGGTATGCTTCTTTAAGATTCCAAGAGATTACACTTCCCAAACTTAAGGCTTAAGTTGATATAAGATGTTATTTAGACAATTATCATGAATTATTTTGTTCTTAACAAGAAAATGTTACTCAGTGGGCTGGAGAGATGACTCAGCAGTTAAGAGCTCTGACTGTTCTTGCAGAAGACCCAGGTTTGAATCCAGCACCTACATGGAGAGAAACAACTGTCTATAACTCCAGTTACAGGGGATCCAATACCCCTCTTCTGTCCTTCTCAGGCATTGCATGACATGGGTGCATTTATACACATGCAGGCAATATATTCATACACATAAAATTAAAAACATAGAATGCTACTCAGATGTAAGACTTCTAATCTTGACCCAATTAAACACTGTCATGCCTACCTGCAGCCAAAAGAGACAAGCTATAATGGCTAAATTTCTTTTCTCTCCCTGTCTAGAATCCATTTGGGAGGGCACTCACACTGCCATTATAGCCACTCCAATGGTTAGCAAAGTGTCTGAGAGCAAACCCGGAGTTCATCACTCTGGAGTCCAGCCTTTGAGGCCAAAAAACAAAACAAAACAAAACAAAACAAAACAAAACAAGAGGGAACCCCAGTGGGTGGGTGTTCTTGTGAGCCATCAAGAATTTATGCAGTTTCCTAGAACTATTCCAAATGTAAGTCCTAGGCCTTAAGGCACTTTATAAAGAACTGAAAATGTGGAAACTCTCTGATTTCCTGGAAAAATAGTTTGGAAAATGAAAAGGTCTTATGGCCTGGATGCTGACTTCCTTGGTAATCATAATGGGTGTCCTGATTCTGTATTATACAATGTATTTGGGGACCTAACACAGGCATATTGAATCAAGCTATTTCCAAATAAATGTCCCCTCCCTATAGCAGTTTCTTGTTCCAAGGAATAACAGAAAGAGTGTTGGGAGCTGCGGAGTGCCGTGCCTCAAAGATGGCGCCGGTTTCCGCCTCCCAGCCCCACGGGGGTGAGCGCTCCATGCAGCAAACATGTCCTTATTTGGTTTGGCTTTGCTGAAGCCCTCTGTTCCGCATAGAGATATCCTATCCTTGAGACCCATGTGGTGGAAGTCGATTGGTTGTGACATGCCTTATAGGTGGTGAACCAGGAAGGGACAGAGAGAGAGCGGATGTAAGGTTGCCCGAATAAACTGCTCAAGGAAGATCACTCTCGTGTCATGTCTTCTTTCGCTGGACGAACGGGGACGTGACAAAAGAGAACCAATAAGTTTGAAGAAAAGAGTGTTTAAGAAAAGGAGGGATTTGTAAGAAATATTAGATAACAGTTTTTTCTTTCAAACCTTGAAAGACTTGGAACTTGGTTTATGATAAGGAATTCTAATCTAATCTTTTAATCACATTCTACCCTATAGGACTTTTGTTTAAGGAAAGGCCCTGATGAATTCCTGAGCCTCATGGCTTGGAGTAGTGGATCTCTTCTGTCTTTGTGCCAACTGGGAAAGACCGTGGGGTCAGATCCCACCAATGGGAAAAAGACATAGTTCTCTTGAGTTAGAGATAAAAGCCCCCAAGCTTTTCAGTCCGGTGCGTACTTGCTGGATCTGACTGATCACACAAGTCACCCTTTTGCAAAAGTAACATCTGCCTTGCCAAATTACGGACCTCGGCTATTATTTCTAACAGGATTCACAGTGCCAAATTCATGAAACAGATTCCAAGGAGAACAGTATACAGAGCCATAGTGGGTGTGAAGGGAAGCCAGTTTAGGTAGGCCTCACTGAAGAGTTGCTAAGGAGTCCAACAAGCTGTAATCCCAGGGTCACCTGACTCCACAAAGCCAAAAGAAAGGCTGTGTAGACCTGCCAGCCCTCTCATGTCAACTGACGTATGAAAACTCTTCTAGGAGGAATTCCCTCTCAGAAAGAAGGGTGGCCTTGGCCATAAGACTACTCCAAAAGCCTTTGCTAAAGGAGAAGGTCCAAGTTTCAAGTCCCTGGTTACAAAGGGTCATTTTCGGGGCTGATGACCTAGCAGTTAAGAGCGCAGACTGCTTTTGCAGAGGACTTGGGTTTGATCCCCGGCACCCACATGGTGGCTGAGAACCGTCTTTAACTCCAGTTCCAGGGGAATCCGACACCCTCTTCTGACCTCTGCGGCACTGCATGACATGGGTGCACAGACCTTCATGCAGACAGTACATTCATACACATAAAAAATAAATAAAATTAAAAAAAATTTTTTTTTAAATAGACATTTGCTCCAGGATAAGGGGTGCCTGGGGCTCTCCCCTCATTCTTCCTCCTGTGCTACCTGAATGGGGCCACATTCACCAGCCAGAAAGAACCTTCTCCACCACCCCCATTTAACACAGATCCTCCTCCTTGAAGAAGCAAAAGATGTAGAGCAGAGAGGAGCCTGCCTACTCTCCCTTTTCATGTTAGTCAAGCAAGATCTTGTGAATTCCTACAAGTAAGATGAAGACAAATACAGGCCAAGAGAGGTGATGGGCGATACCAGCCATCAGCAGGGACTCTGTGACTTTAGGCAGGCGATGTGCCCAAGTCCAACAAAAGCCAGCTGAGTATTGTTATCTGTTATTGGACCATCCCCAGGTCAGATCTTCCAGTGTGTGCAGTTTTCTTTTTAAAGCAACTTGGCATTTTATTCCATCTACTTATAGCACAGGGATTAGATGCTCAAGGAAGGAGTGCAGTGGGGTGGGAAGAGGCAAGAATCAAGCATGGAAGACATAGGTTCCCTCCTTCTCAGGGCTCAGGGCTCAGGCCTCTGATGGTGTATGTTCACAAACCAAGTCAGAGTTGAGTTAAAATTACATCTGCAGGCAGGTAAGAGGGCCCCTGAGGGAGTGGGAAGGATGTCTCAGGCTTCCCTTCTCAGCACACTCAGATGTCTCCTTTCATGGGTTAGGGGCCAGCTCCCCTCTCTCCGTCTTTGTAGACACTGAAGACAAAGACAAAGACCCTGGAATTTTCTCTGTGGGCTAGCATCCATCCACTCAGGGAGAAGACAGTTGGCAGCAGACCCAATCCTGTCCATGTCAGGCCTGGGGATGTGGGCAGAAATGACCAACTCTGACATCCAGGAGCTCATAGCCTAGTGGAGGCAAGGCATATACATGTCACATGTCCCCAGTGGTACATAATTACAAAGTGGCCCATGGCAAAGTCAGAGAGAGCCTGTTGGAGGAGGTGCCCACCTACTCCTTAAAGGGCTTCCTTGAAAGGCAGGCAAGATTTTCTGGGCTTACTCTGAGAAATATTCCGAGAAGCACCTATGGTTCGGGTTGAGATGAGCTTCTTATTTATCTGAGGGGAAGAGTTTCCCAGGAGCCAAGCTCTCCAAGTGCCTTCAGAGCTAAGGGCCTGAAGCACCTCAGACCAACAACTTCTAGTCCAGACTCTTGTCTGCCAAGCCTGTAGCCTTTTCCATAAAACCTGCTGCAAGGAAAGACACACTGCTGACCCCACCTCTGGACCAGAGATGGGGAGTCATTCCAGTTGGTCTGGTTTCTTCCATCTCCAGAACCTTCCCATTGATGACTGACTGCCATCTCTGCTACTTGAGCTCTCCGTCCACTCTGATGCCTTGGCTCAGGCTCCTGCCATTTCTTGCTTGATGACCTTCTCTCTGTCCTGGTTTATCTCCTGATTCTAGCCTGAATTTCTTCAAATGTAATTCTCCCAGAAGGAGCTCTCTAACATGGAAGTCTGACCATTGAGGCAACCAGTGTTTATTTAGCACTTCCTGTGTCCCTGGCTATGGTACGGGTATGTCACTTCCCCTATAAGACTGAGACATCCACTAGCCAAGGTGACCAGGCTCTAAATGACAAAGTGCCATGAATGGCCTGTGGCCATTGTCTTAGCTGCTATCTACCACTGCTACAGGGCTTATAGTTCTTCCATGGATTCTTAGAACCTTATGGATAGAAGTCAAACTGCCCTAACCTACCAATCTCATTTCCTAGAGCTCCCACCTTCTGTTTTTGCCCATTACCCACAATGCCTCACCGACAGGCACCAACTGGTATAAAATAACAAACATGACCACCCATAGTCCTAAAAAAAAACAGGCCAGCTTTGAATGCCAGTCTTCTTCCACCTGCCTCTTGACATTAGTCTTTCAGGCTTAGTGAAAATTCTGCTCTTTTCACGTTCCTCCTGAGAAGTATGCTGTCTGGTACCACCACATCCTGCTAGCCCTCTGTCACCAAACTTGTACTATGTTGCAACTGTCTTGATGCTCTTGCCAAGACTAGATTTTAGGGTCTCCAGGCCCAGGAACTGTGTCTTTTTTTTTTAACGGCAAGGTCTGGCATACAGGTGCCTAGTGAATGGTTGTTGAGTTGAAGCAGTTCTTAGAATCATTAATGATTAGAATCTATGTTCAGTCAAAGGTTCAGAGATTGTTCACAACAAAGAGAGGGTGGACAGCAAACTTTGAGGGGAGAGAAGTTAGAAATACACATGAGCAAATGAATATTTGCTGTGGACCGAATGTGTCCCTCACCACCATCCAAATGTATACTGAAATTCTTGCCTTCACCTGTTAGAATTAGGAGGTGGAGCCTTCAGGAGGTGATTGGCTGGATTGCGAGAGTGGAGCTGTCATGCATGCAACCAATATCTTTATAAGAAAAACCCCAGAGAACCCTTTCACCCCTTACACCATGTGATGACACAGAAGGCCCTGTCCACAAACCAGAAGTGAGCCCTCAGCAGACACAACCCTACTGGTGTCATAACCTTGGACTTCCAGCCCCAGACCAGTGAATAATGAATTTCCATTGGCAAGCCACGAGTCTATGGTACCTTGTTATAGAACTTGAACAGACTAAAACAGTATCCTGGAAATATTACCAGCTAGACATTTGCTTGGAATCAGGCCTACCTTGGCTGTAAAGAGACAGTGAAACTCCAGGGATTAAAGAGACTGTAGCTGCCAGATTTAAGCCTGGCACCCCAACTATAGTTTCACAGAGCACGCAGAAGTCACACACAGTTTCTAAGACTATGTGTCTGCAAAACATGCTGTCTTTGGCAAGCTTAGCATCTGAGCCTCTACGGGATAGCTGGGTGACCACAGGCATGTTCCTCAACCTTTCTGCACCTCAATGTTCTCATCTCAAAATAAAGGAAATAGGGGGCTGGAGAGATGGCCTAGCAGTTAAGAGCACCAACTGCTCTTGCAGATGACCCGGGTTCGATCCCCAGCACCCACATGGCGGCTGAGAACCGTCTGTAACTCCAGTTCCAGGGTAATCCGACACCCTCTTCTGACCTCCGTGGCATTGCACGACAAGGGGTGCACAAACCTACATGCAGACAGTATATTCATACACGTACAAAATTAATAAAATTAAAAAAAATAAAGGAAGTAAAAAGTAGCAACTGCTTTGAGTTTCCTTCATTGTAAGATCACACATGCAAGAGAAAGATCCTAAAACACAGCAGCTAAAATCATCATTACCTACAATACCTTTGCATATCATGACAAATTTAGGGAATTATTTTGTTTTAAGAATTTCCTAGTGTCTCGTCCAATTAGCAGAGACCCCTCTAAAAATGAAAATACTAGCCAGGCATGGTGGCACACGCCTTTAATCCTAGCACTCGGGAGGCAGAGGCAGGTGGATTTTTGTGAGTTCAAGGCCAGCCTGGTCTACAGAGTGATTCCGGACAGCTGGGCCTACATGGAACCTGTCTTCGAAAGACAAAAAAAAAAAAAAAAAAAAAAAAATTCTATGTGCAGGAAGCCTTATATTCTCACAAATCCATAACCCAGGTATTAAGTCCAATTTTCTAACTCAAAGACAAGCTGTTAGACACCTTTTCTTGGGCTTGGGAACTGATGGAGACCACCATCTTGGGTAGAAAGCAAGCCTAACGCGATGTAATCAGGGATTAAAAGACCATCAGTAGTTTGTGACAGGCACTTCCTTAGATGTTCATCCTGGTTAAATAGCAGCAATCATTAAATATATGAGGATTGCTCAATTTAATCTGTTCTTTTCATAGATTGGATCAGCAGAGTTACAGAGCCAGGAGACAACTGACATTTCTACATCCTTTTCAGACAAACCAGAGAAGGGAAGAGGCAGAGACTTTCCCAGGGAACCCACCCTAAACACTGTCTACCTGTCTCCCTTTAGCAGTTCAGGAGCACAGGGGTCCCAGGTTAAGGGCAGGGGCATTTGAAGGGGCAGCCAGGAGGCTGATGCACACACACTGCTCATCTCTGAGCCCTGGCAATGGTGCTGATGCAATTTCCTCTCCTTTTCCTTTCTCACTCAACCAAGACTGGGTTGCTCAAATCACAAATGAGATGTAGAGAGTTTTGAAAGCAGCCCTAAGAAGCCCCTTCCACCTGCAAAGCAAGCAGCACCAGGCATCAGCGTCAGTCTGAATTAGACAGTGGAGCTCCGGGAGGCTAAAGAAGTTTCTCTGCTGGACAGCGTGCTCATACCTGTAATCCTAACACCTGGTAAATTCCAGGCTAACCAGGGCTACCTAGTGAAACACTGTCTCAGTAACAAACAAACAAACAAACAAACAAACAAACTTCTCCATTTGGAATATACCTAGGAAGATGAGGAGAGGATACAGTTTCTTCGAAAAAGGCTAGGTGGAGCCAGTGGAGATGAGTTAGAGGAATCCAAAGTAAGGCTGCCTGTTTTATAGACTAACACATCACTTCTGAGTTGGGTGAGCTATACCGCTCCAAACCTAAGACTTCTAACTTATAACCCCCTACCCAAATGTCTCACAGTGTGAGAAGACTTGCTCCTGTGTGCCCTGGGCACTTTCTTCAGCCCACCCACTACTTCTATGGGCATATGTTGGGTAATACAGAGGTACACAGTGAAAAATGATCCCCTTTCCATTTTCTTCCAATCCTACAAAGGCAAGCAGAAAGGCTCAGTTTGGTACTAATACATCTTAAACACAGCGGCTTTCCAAAATTTGATTGTCCTTCTGTTTATCAAAGAGAAGACCCAGGGCAGGGGGAGGAGGCTGTCTCTGGGTAGAATTTCATGATTCCTTTGTTTTGCTGCTTTTTGTAGCAAAGAAAGGTCAAAAGCCTTCTTTTTTGGAAAAAAAAATATTAAAGCAAAAAGACCTGGAGTTACTTAAGAACAGGAAGTAACCTATGGGGGTGCTGCCTAGTGGCAGAGTGTTCGCCCAGCATGCACAAGGCCCTAGGTTTGATCCCCAGCACAGGAGGAAAAAAAAAAAACCCGAAAAAACTATTACACAATAGATCATGGTAAAATTTATGAGTGTTCTTTGAAAAGATTTGATGTCTGAGAACCATGGTTGGAAACTGCCACCTCTAAGATATCTTCTCTATGTCTTTGTGGTCAGGTGTTTGATTTGGTGATTTGAAGGGGAAACTTCCCACTGCAGGAAAATGAAGAGCCTGTGGAAGGATTCAGAGATCTTCTGTCGTCTTGACAAAGTTCTTTCCCTTTCTAGAACTCAGTTTCCATGTCTTTTTAAAATTTTTTGTTATTTTTTTTATGCGTATGAGTGTACTGTCTGCATGTAGGTTGGTGCACCTGTGTCATGCAATGCCACAGAGGTCAGAAGAGGGCATCGGACTCCCCTAGAACTGGAATTAAAGACGGTTCCTAGTCGCCATGTGGGTGCTGGGAATCGAACCCAGGTCCTCTGCAAGAGCAGTCAACGTTCTTAACCGCCGAGCCATCTCTCCAGCCCCGGTTTCCATGTCTTTAAAATGGGTAATACTGGCCGGGCATGGTGGCGCATGCCTTTAATCCTAGCACTTGGGAGGCATAGGCAGGAGGATCTTTGTGAGTTCAAGGCCAGCCTGATCTACAGAGTGAGTTCCAGGATAGCTGGGACTACAGAGAGACCCTGTCTCAAAAAGAAGACAAAAACATAAATAAATAAAAAATAAAAAAAACAAAATGGGTAATACAGTTGGATCAGACCACTATCATAGCTCTCTGACTTTGATGGTCTGATTTGGCTGACACAGGTAACCACCGGGTCCTGACTGCCAGCCTTGCTTCTTCCCCATGGAGCTCTGGACCTCAAATGCATCATCTTCAGACCAGGTCCCGCCTCTTCCCTTCAGTCTTGTCTTCACTGGCTGTTTCTTGAACACCTGTTCTCCATGCCAGCTCTGCTTATCCCGACCCTGGCCACATAGATCGTTCTCAAAACTGGATCCAAAAATCTATTACTGTTGAGACAGCATGCCAGTAACCTTCCAAGTTCAGCAAAATCTGCCTCCACTTGTGTCTCCGTGGGTTTGTCTGCTCCATTAATGTTCCCTCCCCTTCATTTGCCTTTTTCTTTGCCCCATCCCAGCCCTCTCATTCGTCCTTTAGAAATGACCTTGAGGTCACCTCATCCATGAAGGTTTCTTGATCAGCCACACATTAGGCTGAGCCAGGCAGCATCCCACTGATCTCTTGAGCCACTCCCGCTTTTTGCTTTTCTTGAATGGTGTCATACCTGAGTGTCTGTCCCCCTCACAGGACTCCTGGCTTCTTTGTGTGGTCAGTGGTCAGCACAGGGCCCAATATGGAGTAGGTCCTTAGGAAACATACAGATCTTACCAACAGCTCACCTCTAGTTCTGTCAGCTACTGCACAGTTTCACTTACTCTCTGGTCCTCCCTCATTGTGTCTCAGCGTCTTCTCAGGTACTACCTTGTGAGGACACAGGACCAATACGGTATTCACTACTTTTGCATCACTGTGACAAAATGACAGCCATGACAAGGGATCACACTTGGCTCACGATCTCGGTTGTAGTCCATCATGCCTGGGAAAGTGGGTCACAGCCTGGCAGCTCTGTCTGTGGCTGCAGGGATGTGAATTAGAGGCTGTTCACACTGTGGCCCACCAGAAAGCACAGAGTAGGGGATACCAGGGAAAGGGTAAGCGTCAAAGCCCCACTGCTAGTGACCCACTTTGGCCAGTTACACCCTACCTCCCAAAGGCTCTGCAACCTCTCAACACAACATTACCAGCTAGGGAGCAAAGGCTCAGAACATGAGCCTATGGGAGACAGTTCAGAGTCAAACCAAAACAAACACTGTTCCTTAGCTTCTTCAGGACAGATTGTTTTTCCCATCCCCCACTCTCCTCCAGGCTCATGAGCAACTGAAATTGTCCAAAGAGACGTATGTTCTTCAGGAGCACAAAGAGATCACCTCAAGGCCCCTGCAACTCCACTGTTCCCATCATGTGCCTTCCTTAGTCAGGTCCACTTCACTCCTGCAATGCCATCTTCCATACAAACTGCATCATGCCATGCACCCGATACAATTATATATGGAGGAAAGAAACATCTATTTTAGTCTCAAGAAAATTATGTGATTTTGCTTAAGTTCAATTTTAAAACATGGAATATGACTGAACTTAATGTTAGTACTTAGGAAAAATGTTCACAGTAATTACAGATGAGGATACATATATGCAATTTATTTCAAATTTAGTAATACAAAAAAATTCTGGATCCAAACGTAACTATTTATAACTTGGCCAGGAGAACTCTGAGAATCCCAGTTATTTCGCCAGAATAGGTTATTCTTCATGTATCTTATTTAAGCAATAATGCATGACAGAGCGTGAATTATGGCATATTAATTCTCACCTAGCGTGCTATTAGGCTAACGCTGACGGCCGAGAGCTGTCAGTGCAGCTAGGCATGAATTAATATCTAATAATTCCCCTGCTGAAATGTCTTATTGAGATTATAGCATTTTATTAAGAAAGGTTATTCCTTTAAAAATGTATTGTATGCTAATTGGGAAAAGGGCTCAACCTGGGAAAAGCTTCCCAGTTTTTCCCAGCAGTTATTTCTAAAACTTTTCTTGACATCTCCAATAATTGGTTCTGGTGGCTAGGGACACACACACACACACACACACACACACACACACACGCACTGACCTCTTTGGGAAGTTGTGTCAGAGGCTTGATGCAACAGAGAACCTCCACAATTGGAGGAACGAACATAGATGGCCTTGGCCTCAGACCACTGAATAGCATTTGAGTTGAGGGGTTGGAGGCGTAGCAGTAGTAGAAGGCTTGCCCAGCATGCACACAGCCCTGGGCTCTAGCCTCAGCAATTCAGAAAGGAAAGAAAGTAAAATTTGGGGCCAGAGAGAGGCTTGGTGGTTAAGAGCAGAGTACTGGGGTTCTGTTCCCAGTACCCACCTGGTGGGCCAAAAAGCGTTAGGAACTCCAGTTTCAGGAGATCTGATGCCCTACTCTGGCCTCTGTGGGTTTTCATCTATGAGTGCACTTATATACATGGAAGCAAAACACTTATACACATAAAAATAAAATATATATATGCATTTTTTGGTCTTTTTGAGACAGGGTCTCCCTGTAGCTCTGGGTGTCCTGGAACTCTCTCTGTAGACCAGGATGGCCTTGAACTCACAGAGATCTGCCTGCCTCTGCCTCCCAAGTGCTAGGATTAAAGGGCATGCACCACCACACCCGGCATATATATATATATATATATATATTTTTTTTTTTTTTTTTAAAGAAGTTCCCACAAAGCAATTTGCCCAGTCTGCAATTCTTTTAAATGCCCTGCGTGTATGGTAGTTCACACCTTTGATCCCAGCAGATCTCTGTGACTGAGGCCAGTCTGGTATACATAGTGAGTTCCAGGCCAGCTGAAGGTGCAGGGAGGAACTATCTCAAATAAACAACAACAAAAGACAGTAGATTTCAATTCAACCTCAGAGTCATGAGCACATCACAGCTTGGTGCTATGCTAAGGAAGAAACAAGATGCCAACCACTCTTCCAACACCATTGAGGGGTAACTGAGGCATGGTGGGAGTCACCAAGATCCAGATCTTAGGGAGAGGGTTCAAATCCTGTCTCTCTCACTTATTAACAGCACCTCTTGGGCCAAGTAACAGTGCTCTCTCCGGTCTTTAGTTGTCGTGAAATCCCAGGCAGTCCCTGCATAGCTGGTGTGACAGGTGAGCATCCATTACTTGAGTCTTCTCACCCACCCAACTATACCCCCCATTGATATCTTTCCTTACTTCCCTCCTTTCTCCTCCATCTTTGTTTTCCTCCTCCTCCTCTTCTTCCTCCTCCTCTTCCTTTTCCTCTTCTCCCTCTCTCGTGCTCTTTCTTTCCCTCTCTCTCCACTGTGGATAGATCCTAGTACCCTGGGCATGCTAGGCAAATGCTCTGTCTTTGAATGACATACCTGGCTCCTTTGCTGTCCATCTCAAGCTGAAGCAGCATGGGGTCCTCACCAGAAGCCAAGAAGGGTCAGCGCCATGCTCTCGTCTGGCTTTCCAGCAAAGGAACCATCTATTCTCTGTACATCACTCTTTCTTAGGTATTCTGTGAGAGTCACCCAGACAGAGGCCCTCTCCGACCTCTCTAGACCTCTCCTCTAGCCATGTTCCTTCAAGTTGGGTGCTTCAAGTTACCTGTTTATTCATTTGGTAATGCTACTGAGTGTTCAAACTAATCTATAGTAAATACAACCACACGGGACTTGGGCTATTTCCCCATAAGATCTTGATAGTTCGGCATACTAATAGGTCAAAAAGATGGATCCATCCCTCAGAGCAATATGCCCTGACTAGAAATCGCCTAGAAATCGCTTTGTGACCTTGAGCAAGGGTCTTCCCCTCTCTGAGCCTCAGCTTCCTCATCAGTTAAATAAAGGTTATCCTTCCAGAGAACTTCCATAAGTGGGGATGGGATCAATAAACTATGTGTTGTGTATCTATAAAAGATGTAAATAAATCACACTGAGAGGGGACTACAGACTAATAGCATGCCCAGTTAGGCTCCCTAGGCTGACAGCATAGACCAATCATAGAATCCGAGAGCTACCAAATCCACTTCTCACTAAAACCTCCTTGTTACAACGTCTGCGACACAAAGCTTCCCACTGGGCCCTCCCGCAAAAACCATATTTTCTTGGTGATGCAGAGAGCATCCTGTCTGGTTTAAAACACATGGAGCTAGCATCTTACAACACAGACATGAGGGAGGAGCAGGATTGTCTCCTGTTTGGAACCCAAGAAAACTTCCCAGTCATTCTATAGCCGGAAATGCTCATAGGAGCAGAGCAAGCAAGGTCTCAGCTTCAGAGAGCGTCTCTACCGCATGTGGACAGATGCCCAGAGAAAGCGAGGCACACATGGATGCCATGCTGTTTCACTGGGCTCTGCTCTTCCTGCAGGTTGTACAGCCTGAATTGGAGTTTGAATGCAGTCAAGAGAGTCTTGGGAGGGAACAGCCTTGCTGAGGGCCAGTTCCATGCTGAACCCAGTTCAGAGGGCCACCTACCACCCCATGGCGTTTTCCTGGAGCCTGCATCTCTGGAGCTGACGGTCACCAGCAAGTCCTCGAGGCTCTATCATCTGGAGACTTCATCTTAATTCCGTATTCTCAGGAGACTTCCTGCTGGACTGGGAAGCTGCCTGTCTGTGTTTATTTCCCGAGCAAATACCAAGGGAATCCCAATTTCTGTTCTGGAAATCTGGAGGCAGATAGGAGTCAGAGCTCTACCCACCCCTTTCTGTCCCACAGAAAGATGCCAGGGCTATGACAAAGCCGAGGGCAGCCACTGACACCTCTAAATGTCCTCTTCATCTCACCTCAGAGATCTGGTCTCTACTATGAGGCAGGGTTTGGTTTAATTCTGGTCTTTATCTAAAATCCTCACATTTACCTCACCCACGTGCTCTCAGAGAATCAAAAACAAAGATACAGGAATAGGCCTGACTCGAAAAAGAATCTAGGAGGCCAGGAATTGTATGTCCAGGAGGTCACTGCTTGTCTCCCCTCAGTTCAGGTTAGTAGCACAGTAGCCTTTCCAAGCATACCTGCTCAGAGGCTATCTCACGTAGGCCCTGTCACTGAGACTGAAGAAGGAAAATCCATTGTAGAAATGGGATTATTGAGGCCAGAGTAGCAAACTGTGGTGAAATGGATTCAAGGCTCATAAGTGACCTCTATTAACTGCCTCCACGCCAGACCATAGTCATCAGCACTAGTGATGCTTGTAAAGTGCTTGTTCCCAGGCTCCACATCAAAACCCCTACATCATCATGTCAGGGGCTAGGACAATGGAATCGACACTTCTGGCAGTTTGGAACTTGGCCTCATGCTTTTTCAAATGCCCTCAGACAACATGTTTCTGATGAGCCACGAATCCAAGAGTCTCTGCAAGAAAACGTCATCCATCCCATCATTCCTCAGAGGGCCTCAAAAAGGGGAAAACTTGGAGGTTCATAAAGAGAGCACATAGGCAGCTGGAGAGGCGGCTCAGTGGTTAAGAGCACTGGCTGCTCTTGTAGAAGACATGGTTCAGTTCCCAGCATCCATATGGCAGCTCATAACTGTCCATAACTACAGTTTTAAGATGTCGGATGCGCTCCTCTGGCCTCTGTGAGCATTGCATGCAGGTGGTGCACCTACATATGTTCAGGCAAAACACTCATACACATAAAATATAAATAGACAAACAAACCAGAAAAAAATTCTAATGAAGACAGCACATAGGCCCTGGGCACTAGAAAATGCACATTTTTTAAGAGGTCTTCCTGTGACATTGTATTTCACTAGCAATGTTTTTCCTTTATTAAAATCCATTGCCCACTTACTTGCATATAACCCAAGGTTATGTCTGAGCTTTCCCAAAGGCAGCTGAGCAGACCTCTCAGATGGTAGATTTCCCTCTGAGGAAGGACCATAGAGACAAGGTCAGGCCTGCTGGGGGGCGGCCTGGGCTGCGTCCAGTCTCCAAGCCCTGAATATCAACAGCTTCCTCCTCCCTATCTGAAGTCCTGGGCTTCCCAGCCTGAGCTGCCTGGCCTAGCTGGTGGTATGCGTCCCCTCCTGTAAACAGCTGGGCCCTCCGTGGCAGCTGCTGCCGATTAGTAAATTACAAGGTCAAGATTAAGAAAGAAATGACTAAAGAATAAAACCTTTAGTCAGGCAATTTGAAGTCAGACTGGCACAATGAGCACCTGTTGAGAAAGACCATTATTAGGAGCTGAGCTCTGGGTGAAGAGATCACTGGGAATTAATTTTGATTGCTTCACAAAACTTTGCATAACAAATTATCTCAGATGGGGGTGTCCAGGGACTTTGACTTGGACGAGGGGGGTAGATTTCATTTCTAGCTAGGTAACATAAGCTCTGCTAGGACATTAAAATCTACCACTGACTGCCCTTGTCTGTCTCCCTCTGTTTGAAACAGATTATGCATGCTAAGGTTACCATGTATTATGCTTCTGGGGAAAAAGAGAAACAATTGATATCAAAATCTTTTAAAAGGAGTAGCTGAAAAAGCATGAGGTCAGAGACTCGTGACTCCCAAATTGTTAAATCATTTATTTACTTACGTCTGTGTCTGTGTAAATGGAGATTTGGGGATGTGCTCTGTGATTTAAGTAGCCCATGTTTTATTTTTCAAATTACACACACACACACACACACACACACACACACACATACACACCTATACCTTTTTTGTAAGAGACTATTAGCGTAATAGATGCTTTAAAAATGGATTTACTTCCTGTCAGATGACCTTTGTACTTTATAATGTCATCAGAAATAAGGAAAAAGTTAGGCATTAGCAGTGAGTGTAGAGGTGCTGTGGATAGATGGGCGGCTGGGGGTGGGGTGGTGGGCATACTGAATATTAAGTAGTTTCATTCTTTCCTGAAAAGAAAGAGACTCCAACTAAAATATGTGGCGTCCTACCTGTCTGTCAGCCCCTGATTAAATCTAAAAGCAGGCATCCCATCTGTTTCCCCAAATGAAAAGTGTAATATTCTACTAACTACTTTCTATTATCACTCAGCTTAAGGGTTTCTTGGGAAAATGATCCTCGGTTCATCTGAAGTTTATCTGACACACAAAAGGAAGCTCCAGAAAGCTTTATGCTTTTAAGCTAATAAGCAGCATACCAGCTGACTCTGTGCTGCGTTTTCAACACTTGACCATTAATATCACATGAATGTTCAGAGCTGTGGACTTCCATTTGCTAAGAGTCAGGAAACCTAGAAATACCTTGAGTACA
This sequence comes from Rhizomys pruinosus, assembly GCA_009823505.1. Taxonomy (NCBI): domain Eukaryota; kingdom Metazoa; phylum Chordata; class Mammalia; order Rodentia; family Spalacidae; genus Rhizomys; species Rhizomys pruinosus. The sequence continues at coordinate 777,753 of VZQC01011742.1, read as the reverse complement.
AAGGACATCTAAGAATATAAGCAAAACCAAATTCAAACTGTAGTGGGCTTCCCTCCCACCACAGTCAGAATGACTACCCTCAAAAAAAAAAAAAAAAAGACAACATTCTTAGAAGGGGACAAGGAAACAAACATGACTGGTCCAGTCACTATCAATCAGCTTAAGTAGACTACATATAGCCCAGCAATCACTCCAGGGGATGTGGGTACCAGGCGGCCGATATAATATATTATATATATATAATATAATCATATAGAATATATATAATATATATATGGAATCTAAGTCATTGGACCATAGACATACTTGCTGCACTATTCATCAACAGATGAATGGACAAAGAAAATCTGGAAATACACACGCACACATACACACACACACACACTGGAGTTTTTCTCAACCATAAAAAACAAAATTATGAAGCTGGAGAGATGGCCCAGGCTTTAAGAGCAGTAGCTGCTCTTGCAGAGGGACCCAGCTTCAATGCCCAGCATCCACAAAGCGGCTATCAACAATCTGTAACTCTGGTTCTGGGGGATCTGATGCCCTCTTCTGACTTCCATGGGCATTACACAACATGTGCACACTTACATGCAGGCAATACACTCATATACATAAAATAAAAATAAGGGGCTGGAGAGATGGCCTAGTGGTTAAGAGCACCGACTGCTCTTGCAGAGGACCTGGGTTCAATCCTCAGCACCCACATGGTGGCTGAGAACTGTTATTAACTCCAGTCCCAGGGGAATCTGACACCCTCTTCTGACCTCGGAGGCATTGCAAGACACGGTGCACAATCTACATGCAAACAGTACATTCATACACATAAAAATAAATAAAATTTTTAAAAGATGCATTTCTAAAAAAATAAAAAATAAAAATAATAAAAAATATTTTCAAAAAGAACAAAATTATGTTATCAGCAAGAAAATGGAAGGAATTGGAGAGCACTGTGTTAAGTGAAGAAAACTAGGCTCAGAGCCAAGTTTTACTCTCATGTGGAGAATCTAGATTAAAAAAAAAAGACAGGTAAAAGGAGAACTGTTCAGAGAGAGGGCTAGTGGGAAGGGGAGGAACAAGAAAGGGTTATAAAGTTGAATGAGATCAATGTATACCATACATATGTAAATGTCATAATGAAACCCAATATTTTGTACAAAGAATAAGTGCCAATAAAAAGTTATAAATTAAAACATATAAAAAGTTATAAATTAAAACAGGTATATAATACTTTGTAGTTAGGACTTTCTGTGAACGAGTATGTTTGGAAGTTATTGTTGAGTTATATAACAATATTTCCCCCACCAGCGTCACATTTTACTAAATGAGGCATATTTGGCTTTTCAAATGGGCTCCCCAAATATGAGCATGCTATGCATGCCCCCTCACATCCCCCAGGTCCCCAAGGGAGTCAGAGTTTGGGATCCTTGCTCAAGCTTGCCTTTGTTTTTACATAATCAAAAACATGAGGGCTGGGCAGACCTACTCAGCTGGCTTGCAAATGCTCTACCCATGGACACCTGCTTCGAAAAAGAATTCCAATTTCAGTACCATTTGGAAAGTCTTTGGGGCTTTCTCAGAGATATTAGATAATTGAATATAGCTTTCTTTCATTGAAAAAAATCTCACACGTGCAACACCCCCCGCTTTCCCCTCCCCAACTCCCAACTCCCAGGGCGCACTAGTCAATTTTATGACAAAGTTAATCTGGAGCGCGACTTATGGAGCCCTGTGGGAGGTCACTGGGGCCAGTAAATATGTAAACAGGGCTTTTTCGGTTTCCGTTTCGCATGAATACAAAATAAACTGCGGCCCTCCGCACGCTGGAAAGTTCTTCCTTAAAGTTAATAAAATCTGTCAACTTCCATAAAGGCCTAGAGGAAGGGGGTCCACAGGTGCAGCCGTGGGGAAGGCTGGGGAAGTCGGGGCAGCTCATACAAAGCCCTGGGCACCACGCGCCTCTTCCCCATCAATTCTCATCAAGCGTTATTAGTCATCTGCCGCCTCGGAGGTGCGTCCGCGCTCGCCCCGCAGAAGCGGTGACATTTGGCCGCGCTGCAGGTGCGGCTGTGTGTGGCCGCGGCCGAGCGGGGCCGCCTTTGTGGCGTTCCGGTCCTTTGATCTGGGCACAAAGGGCGGCGGAGCTGCAGCCCCCAGCTTTCGGCTCCCAGCTCCGCCTGCTCCGGAGGGAACCAGCCCGGAGGAGAGGCGGCGAGAGGGAGGGGGCCTCGGGAGGGGGGATCCATAATATTTATTTCAACAATAGCTTCAAATCTTTTTAAACATCATAAGAACACGGCTCATTAAGCCCACAACAGCCTTGAAATTGTGTTATAAAACCGCAAAACAGAAATCAATACGTTTGCTAGAAAGGAGGTAATGAAATATATTGAGTTGCCTGAGAAGTGGTTTGTATGAATCATAATATTATTATGTGTGCATCAATTCCATTTCCAATACTTAAAGTTAACCAGCTAGCGAAGAGCACCCTGAACCCTCGTTAAACAAACTCTCCCCCGTTACTCGCCAGGCGGGGGCATCCTGTAATAACCGAGGGAGGAGGCCAGATCAATGCTGCCCACCCTGGGCTTCAGCTGCGCAGCCCTATTGCTTCCTGACCTGATCAATACTGGTTCACAATGGCCGGGGGAAAGCCGGGGGCAGGCCGGGAGCTTCAGGCTGAAGCCTCCGCCCAGAGCAACAGCACCGCCAGCTTCTATGCTGGGGCTTCGGGCCAGCTGCTCAGCCCCTCCCAACCCAGGCTGCAGCTTCCCGCCGGCACACCCTCCTGCGCACGCCTCCAGGGAGGAACTCCTAGAGTCTAAGCTCCCAAGACCCTGGTGTCTGGGACTCGTCAGTGGTCTCAAGCTGTGGCACTTGACAACACCCAATGGGAGGGGTTACCTCCAATTTGTTTTCTCACTGCTTCTGTTTGCAAATAGATATTGGTTTCTTTCTGCTGTGCAGTCAGGGAATTGAAACTCGATGCATTTTTTCCCCCCTTCCTCACTCTCCTGAAGTAGGAGCTGACTCTGTAATGTAATGTCAGGGAGACAGTCAGGGTTTGTGGGACCAGATGCTCATGCAATTTGGGGAGGAGGTTCTCAGAAAATAAATAAACAAAACACAGGTATCTAGCATTTCCAAACTTCATTAAAACGAGCAAACACAAAACAAAACAACCCAGGTCTTAGGAAGAGGCCCAGTGCGGAGGTCTGGGAGCTGGAGCGCCCCCTTTCCCTGACCTCCTGAAAATACTCTATATGCAGGTAACTCCAGGCTGCCTCCCAGCTAAGAGCTCAAGCTCCGGCTTCTTCCTCTTGTGGTCCAGAATTTGCAGGGGCTGCCTATCGTTGGATCCAGAAGATCAGAGCGTGGCCAGCAGGGCAGACCGGGCCAGTCTGCCCCAGAGGTTGTTCTGAGGCCTTAATGTGAGGTGCCTCTTTGTGAACCCTCTGGCTCCACCTGGGGTCTTTCCTCAGTGTTTCTGAACCGGCTGGCTGCTGAAACTGGAAGAACTGGGGGAATCCTGGTACCTTGTCTGCTGGTCATTTTATGGACACCGCTACTACATGTGAATGTGTTATTTCTCTCTATCTCTCTCTCTGTCTCAGATATATATGTATATATATACATATATATATATATATATATATATATATATAGAGAGAGAGAGAGAGAGAGAGAGAGAAACAGAGACAGAGACAGAGAGGAGGGAGAGGGAGAGAGGGAAGGAGAGACAGAGAGGTATATACACAAATGTGCACACACACAAAGCCAGGTCCAAGTGACTTTTGCCTCAGCAAACACAGAAAGCAGAGCCAGGCCCTGAACAGCGGCTCTCAAGTTGGGGAGGGAGATTTGGCTATGGGGGACATTTTGGATTGGAATGGCCTGAAAGATGAGGAGGAGGGGGAAGTGGCACACATGGCAACTAGTGGGCTAGGGAGGTGGTCTACAAAGTGATGCAGAGAGCAGCCCCACCCACCCCAGACCCCAAAGAAACCCAATCCAAACATTAGGCTGGTGTCCAGGCAAGGCTGCACTCAGCTGCTTCTTGCAGTAGTTCACAATGCTATGGTTCTCTTTGAAACCCCAGTGCCTTCTGCCTTCTGTCCAAGAGAAGGGATAAGTTAATGCTGAGACCCCAACCAAGGTCCTCTCTCTTTCTCTGTCCTGGCTAGGAAACAGGCTCTTTATTTCAGGATCTGTCTCTCACCACTGACAGCCATTGTCCCCATGGGCTTCTGTGGCTCCAACTCTAGGCCTTTGAGCCAGGGACACTTATGCACAATTTAACACACCCCTTAGTCTCCAGCCTGCTGGAGGCTAGCTGTCCCACCCAGCTCCTGGCTGCCTGGCTCCTGCCAGCCCAGAATCATATCCCATCTGAGGCCTGCACACAGGAGTTATACACTGACTGCGAACATGTTTCAGGAACTAAAAACCAGGGCTCCAGGCCTGGACTTTCCCCTCCCCTTTGGCCCATCCGCACCTCCTTTTCCTTTCTTTCCTCTCCTGGCTGCCTGGTGTCTCATGCCCCTCCCCCACTGCCTGTTGTCTCATGCCCCTCCCCCCACTGCTTATCCCAGAATTGATCGCCCTGCCATCCAGTTCGGCTTCTACATACAGGCTTTGCAATGACCCCAGGTTCTGCTTCTCTCTGGCTGAGAAAGAACAGCGGTCACCTGAAGTAGGCCCAACTCAGTGTCCTTGCTTGGAGAAGGACATAATCCTGGCACATAATCCCAGTTACACACAGTTAGCCAACCCGGCCTGGCACCGGTCACCTACTGACCAGGCAGTAGGTCACCTGATCCATGACTGTGTCACTGCAGACCCTGGAAACTGGTTTAATTTGGACTCAGAACATTATAATAATCCCATATTTCCACATATACTAAAATCTACACAAAATGCCCTGGTCATTTTAAGAAGGAAACTAGAAAGTTAACTGTTTTGCTTTTTAGATTTTTAAAATATCTATCTATCTATCTATCTATCTATCTATCTATCTATCTATCTATCATCTATCTATCTATTTTTTTAAATAATCATTTTCTTTTCCAGCATCCAACCAAGGAATTATGCAAAAAGAAACACTTTGTGTTACAAAATTCTCCACATTGTAGAGTCCAGAATGCCTCTGGGAAATTAGCCCTGATGATTTAATTTTGAAACTTCAGAAGAACTTTAGTAACATGAAAAAAGATTGCCTGGTCCTGAACATATTAAACTAACTTAAACAAAATAACTCAGTCATCCTGTGAGTTAGGATTTGCCATAATTTGGTTTATGGAACCAATATTGAGTAAGAAAGTCAAAATGATTTCTTTCTCTGTAAATTTTTTGGGGTTTGTTTATAAACACAGAGATTCCATCATAAAATATATGGGTTTTCTTTAAACCAAGCATGTAAAACATTAGGAATTCCTCCAAAATGGCAAGCAATTTATTCTTGTTTGCTATGTTTATTGTCTCCAGGGTATTCATAAAGTCTGGAAAGAGGCAAATATAAACAATGTGATCAAGGACATCTTCCGTCATAAAAAACAGCTAATAATATCTATATCTCCAGGCCTGGAGGACATCTTTGATTATCACTGTTATGACAGAGCAAGAAAAATGCAGTTCACGTTTCTCAGGTTATATGCAAATATAAAATCTAATTGAAAGTAAATATATCTTCCTATTCATAATGAAAATTCTTTTCTGGAAATTTTTTTGGAAGGTAGACCAAAATTTACTCCAGAAAATTTTTTTTGTAAAATGAAGAAAGCTTTTGAGAACTTATCAGTTTTTGAAATGGTTTTCACAGATTGGATTTCCTTAAGGCAAGACACAAAATGGTAACAATGGGGATGGAGATAGGCTGGTGGGCCCATGCTCTTTGGGCTCTGCTGTGTGACAGACCTTCAACCATGACTTGACATGTTTATCTCAGGGGAAACTTGTCTGTCCTGCCTGGACCAGGGGATGGTTTTAGACACACCAACCTAAAATAGCCAATGTTCTTGTTTTACTTGAGTTGATTTGAGCCTGGGTATTATGACTGAAGCATGCCAAATCAGGGCTGTGTGACACTGGCTACAGCAGTCTCCTTAACTGGCCTTCAGGTTCCTTTAGTGTCAGACAAAATTTCTGTAGGATTAAAACGTCCATCCTAGGATGAAGTTGTTAACTCCATGGTTAAGGATGCTTTTTATGTTTTAATAAAGATCCTAACTCACACGTCCTATCATCCAAAGGTAGGAAACATGTCTACCTCAGCCTGGGCTGCCAGGTCTATTGAAAGGCCCACTGACACTGAAATTACTTGAAAGAAATCTTAGGGACCACTTCCGACATCCTGACTCAGAGCTGGGAAGTCAGGTTGATGACTTCCTCCACAGTATTTCTTGCACTGCCCAGTCTGTGCCTCACTCAAACTTGTAAGACTTAGAGACAATGCAGGTCTAATTTTCATGTGTTGCTAGGGGATCTGAAGGATGGACAGATGTGTTTTAAATATCTGTTGTCTCAGAGACAAAATTGATTACAGTAACAAGTCAGGGCTTACAGTCCCATTTTGAATTTTATTTCCCCAGCTCCCATTCTGACCATTGATCTCACAGTCATCCACTCCACACCAAACTATCTGATTCTGAAATTTAGCTGAAAATGAGCAAATCTTATAAGAGCCTCCAGTTGGTGTGTGAGTGTGTGTGTGTGTGTGTGTATGTGTGTGTGCGTGCAGGATATATGCATGTGCAGATGTGTGTGTGTATGAATGTGTGTGCAGGTATATGCATGTGCAGGTGTGCGTGTGTGTGTGTGCAGGTATATGCATGTGCAGGTGTGCGTGTGTGTTCACATATGTGGGGAGAAGCCTGTGTTTCAGGACCTGCACACCCAGGAGCATATGTGTATCTTGCTTATCTGTCTACAACCTTAACAAATCTTGAAAGCATTGGATATATCATTTCAGCAGTTGAATCAATATTTTAATAGAAAATTGCAAAGAAAATGGGTATTTGGAAACCAAAGGTTGCCAACTAAGAGGAGAAAAAAAGTGCCAATCACCTGAAGAGGAAAACCGGAGCATTGACTTCCCGTCTGTCTCTTTAGTTCCTGCACTTATTTTATAGCCAGCATATTCTCTTCAGGGCTATCGTTGCTTGTTTTAAATTGTCTTCCAGTCCCACAGCTCTGTCTTCCTAGCTCTGTCTGTCTCTTTCCACCGGACTCTTCTCCCAGCCATGTGTCATTAGCTGATGTAACTTCTTGTCTCCTGGGGAGAGTTGATGAGAAGGGAGATGTCTTCTGCCCATAAGGCATTCTCCCCTGACTGCTCCTCACAGGTCTGAGGCTCTGCTGAGGAGGCAGGTAAAATAACACGGAGGCAAAATTGCCAACAAGCGTGGAGTTCAGAGGTGTATATCCACTTCAGGATGTGAATACTGACCTGAACCATGTCAAGTAAAGACTACACTTCAGTTGATAGGGCTCAGAGCCTACTTTCTGTTTTTGCTGAATTTGACAGCTCTCACCTGGCACCTCCTTGGGAAAACTGTTGGTTTAGTCTTTTAAATATCTGAAATACAATTCTAAATATTATTAAGTTAAAGTCCTTTTCCAATCACAATCAATCCAGTAAAGATTCTGGCTATAGGGGAAGGAATAGCAAACACTCTCTTTATGATGGAACCGGTGGGATCTAGATCTTCATGAGTTGTCTCTATGCCAATTATCTTTGTACAAAGGTCAAGCAAAATCTCAAAGATCTAAACTTGGAGTAAAAGGACATGTGTATTTCTCAACAGCAAGAAAGGACTTTGCTGACCAAGGCAGGGCTCCCAGTACCTTCACACATTGCAAAAGGCATCAAAGAACAAATCTGTGCTCAAGAAAAGGTTCAGGAAACAGGACTCCAGACACCAACATTTAACCAAACCTCTTTTAGAACTTACTTTTTTTTTTTTTTTTTTTTTTTTTTTTGTGTTTTCTGAGACAGGGTCTCCCTGTAGCCCCAGCTGTCCTGGAACTCACTCTGTATACCAGGCAGCCTTGAAAACTCACAGAGATCGCCTGCCTCTGCCTTCCAAGTGTAGATTAAAGGCAGCACCATCACGCCCGGCCAGAATTTAGAAATTCTCATTCTGGCCAGGCTTGGTGGTGCACGCCTTTAATCCTAGCACTTGGGAGGTAGAGGCAGGCGGATCTTTGTGAATCCAAGGTCTACAGAGTCAGTTCCAGGTCAGCTGGGTCTACAGGGAGACCCTCTCAAAAAGAAAAAAAAAAAAAAAAAAAAGAAAAAAGAAAAAAGAAAAATTCTACTTCTGTAATGACCCTATCACTTCTCTGTCTTAGGAAAACAAACAAACAAACAAACAAACAAACAAACAAACAAACAAAGTAACGGGTCCAGAGTGAGCCTCATCCACTCTAGGCTTCCGTGGAACTTAATTTTTTTGTTTAATTTTATTTATTTCTACTTAATGTGTATGAGTGTTTTGCATGCATGCAAGTAAGTGCACCTGCAGAGGCCAAAAGACAATGTTGGATCTCCCAGAATTAGAGTTGCCAATGTTGTTATCTGCCATGTGGGTGCTGGCAACTGAATCTGGGTCCTTTACAAGAGCACACAGTGCTCTTAACCTCTGAGTCATATCTCCAACCCTCTGAAACTTAGTTTTTTTTTTTCCTTTTTTGGGGGGTATTTTTGAGATAGGGTCTCCCTTTTAGTACCAGCTGTCCTGGAGCTCGTTCTGTAGACCAGGCTGGCCTTGAACTCACAGAGATCCGCCTACTTCTGCCTCCAGAGTGCTGGGATTAAAGGTGCACACCACCATGTCTGGCTGAAACTTAATTTTTAAAATACAGCTTCATATTGGGGATATCATTCAGTGGTAGAAAGACCAATTGCCTAGAGGTTTTGGAGTCCTGGATCCCCAGCATATATACATAGATACATGCATGCATAACAAATTTTTATTTACACTTTCTATTGTTGTTATTGAAGTTAGTGAAAAAAAATAGGAATTACAGGAGCATACTACCAGTTTTCTAGCTTCTAGTAATGGTGTGTTACAGTTCACTGAGACTTTCTTTTGAGGCAGAGTCCCAGGGCAAAGTCCTACTCCCTAATGGCAGAACCCTAATTGGAATTTTAAGTGAATGTTGAATATTAACCCTGACACTGTCCTGGATAGCAAGCTTGTGGCCCAGCACTGTTGACTTTGGGCTGGACAGTCCTTTTTGATGTCTTATACCTCAGGAGAGTTGGCAGCATCTAGGCTCCCCCGCTCCTGTGGATATCTTCTTCAGTCACCACAACCAAAGACATCTCTGTATAACCAATGTCTTTTATTGGCCAAAGTCAACCAGTTGAAAACTGTTGCTCTCATCCACGATAAAACTCATTTATTAGACATTCCTCTTCCACTTGAAAGATAGGGCTAATATGAAGTAGAGTGACTTTTTTTTTTAAATTTTTTATTTATTTCTGTATGTGTATGAATGTACTGTCTGCATGCAGGTCTGTGCACCCATGTCGTGCAATGCCGCGGAGGTCAGAAGAGGGTGTCGGATTCCCCTGGAGCTGGAGTTCTCCTGGAATTGGAGTTTCAGACGGTTCTCAGCCGCCATGTGGGTGCTGGGGATCGAACCCGGGTCCTCTGCAAGAGCAGTCGGCGCTCTTAACCGCTAGGCCATCTCTCCAGCCCCCAGAGTGACTTTCTTAACATAAAATAAATGAAATATTGTATTTCCACCACAAAACAGAATGCTAAACAACCATTAAAAGCAATTCAGCCGGGCGTGGTAGCACACAGGTGGGGCTACTGTCTCAAAAAGGCCAAAAAACAGTTCAAAAGTACTTCCTAGGTCTGAGAACTTACCTGCCCTGTAGTGTGAAATACTCAAGAAGAAGCAGAGGATAAGACTGCTTGAGCAGGATGTGTTCTGTACAATGCCCACATTTGAAAATATGGAAAATGTTCTAAAGGGAAAACACACACACACACATACACACACACACACACAACCATGGTCATTTATATACAGTATAATAATGTAGTATATATTATACAGCATATGACGGGGAAGCTGCCCTGCACTCCCATCCTGCACACTCCCATGTCTAAGTCTTCTTTTCTTTTACTACCCCTCTTCCACTCCTGTGTCCCTTCTGCTCATTAAACCCACATCAGTATTCTGGAATCCAGAAGTTCCAAGGCCAGAACTGCTTACTTTCTGTACATCTTGCTCCTCAGCTTGAGAATTCATCCACTCAGTCATTTTCTCCCTCATCACCAATTCAGCAGAGGAGCAAGTAGAGCAAGCAGGTCGAGTCTCTGCTCTTAGGAAGAAGACAGTAAACCGATAAACAGACACAGAAGCAAGACAATTTCCAGAGTAACAGAACCAGGGGTGCAAGAAAACACCGGAGTTGTGAAGATAGTGACCAGTCGAGAGTGCAGTTGAATTAGACTGGGTGGTCAGTGAAGGCCTCCTCGGGTGGTCACATCTGAGCTGGGAGCAAAGGACAAAATGAACAGTCCTGGAAACAAACGAGAGAGCTGAGGCCCAGAGCTGCATCTCTGAGGGCAAAGGGGACAGCAGTGGAGTGCGGTCAGAAGTGGGAGGCATCTGGTCTCCTGAGGTCAGGCTGGGTCTAAGCAGGGAGGTGGCACAGGAGAATTAGAATCCTGGAGGCCAGGGTCCTGAGATTGTAAGAGCAGAGAATCTCAGATCCTTTCGTACCTTCCAAGCCAATACCTGCTTTTCAGCAGTGACATTTCAAGAGGTCTGAATAATTGGGAAACTCTGAGAAGTGTTGGTTTCAACCAGTACATTGTTTATTACAGGATTCTGCAGATAGAAACCAGGCATGGTGGTACACTCCTGCAGTCCTAATACTTGAGAGGCAGGAGAAGCTCAAAGTCAAGGCCAGCCTAGGGTCCATATTGAGACCCTGACTCAGAAAAACCAAACCAAACCAAACCAAACCAAAGTAACAAGCTCTGAGAAGATGAGGACTGTATGACTGCATGATTTTTAGTGATAAAAGATGAGCCAGCAGTACAGTATCTGATTACAGCATCATTTTCCTCTAGGATTAGGGAGCCTCAACACAAAAGCTGAATGCAGCTCTGGCCTGGGTTGAGCCTGTTGTTAGTCTCCGTGGGGGTGAAGTGCAGTGTCTGGACTGAAACCTTGAAATCTAAACTTCACTTTTCAAACTTTCATCTTCTGGTCAAACAGATACTGAAACTTATATTGTCGTGAGGTTTTCTTTTTAAAGAGAGGCAAATTTCTTTATTAAAATAGATATGCATAAACATCTACTATGCTGGGCTAGTTCCATATTTAAAAAAAAATATATGTGCCTTAGGAGCTAGAAAGATGGCTCAGTGGGTAAAGGCACTTGCTGGCCACCAAGCCTTGACAGCCTGAGTTTGCTCCCCAGAACCCACTTGGTGGAAAGAACTGACTCTACAAGTTGTCCTCTGATCTACACACACACACACACACACACACACACACACACACACACACCTTTACTCACCACTTTCAAACTCACATGTACACACACAATAACAAATAAATTCAAATTCTCATCTCTCTCTTTCTCTCCCTCCCCCCTTTCTCTCTCTCATTAATCTTCCTTTTCACTTTTTCTGCAAGACCTTTTGCTAATTCCAGGCCAAGTCTTTACTTCTTTTAGTGCTCAGAAAAAGGCCAAGATGATATACAGCCTGTTTTTATTCCATGGGTCTCATTAATCAAATTTTTTTTTTCAGCCAACCATGGGTCCTAACTACCTAACTACCTTGTTGTCTTCTGAAGCTAGTGAACTATTATTTCTAGCACTCATCACTAATGGAATAAATAGAATTTTCTCCAGGATTGCTACCAGGAAATTGAGAATTAGAAAAGGTCCCATTTCCAGAATGGTCTATTAGGAAAGGAAGTGAGGTGCGGCAAGGCAGCCCACAGAAGCAGCGTCTCCAAGTTGACTCCATGCTGGCCACGTCCACTGACCCACAGGCCTCTCAGCTTTTCACCACACCGTGGACTAGGATGGGCAGGTCAGGAAGGCTTCTCTTTTCTCGTTCTTTGAGGACAAGGGCTTCTGTATTCCTTTCCCACCTGTCTAGTCACTGAGAAGTTTTCTGCGGAAGGAGCTGTTCTTTGCTCTTCCCCTAGTTCATTGCGCAGTGTTTGGTTACACGATCTACTTCTCATTTCACTGGCCAGCGCTGCTCTGTGCCTTACAATGAGGAAATCTTGCATCTCTACAGTAGTCACAATGCTGCTAGGGTTTGCTAGCCTTCAGCTTGGCTGGCAAAAGAGCTCTTAGAAAAGCCATGGGAGCCGTTGGAGCCATGGAAGTCTCTCGTCCAAGCATTTTGTAGGAGGTATTTATCCTTTCTCCACTGTGACCACACTGAAGTGTTCTTTGCATCCTTCTGGACACTCCTCTGCACTCTGCAGGCTTACATAGTGATCTCTACAGCGCTGTGAGCCCCAGGGGGCAATCTTGATGCTTGCCAAGTTGCATAGTATTTAAAAGTGCTTAATAGTTTACTAATTGTCTCAGTCTGTTTTCTGTTGCTATAGCAGAATTCCTGAGACTATGTAACTTCTAGAGGAAAGGGGTTTATCTTGAATCACAATTCTTTTTTTTTTTTTGTCTTTTTGAGATAGGGTCTCCCTATAGCCCCAGATGGCCTGGAACTCACTCTGTAGACCAGGCTGGCCTTGAATTCACAGACATCTGCTTGCCTCTGCCTCCCAAGTGCTAGGATTAAAGGTGTGCACCACCACACCCAGCTTTGAATCACAGTTCTAAAGGTTGGGAAGATATCTACATCTGCCTGGTGCCATGGTAGAAAGGGAAAGAGAGGTTCACATAGCAAGGAAGCCAAATTTACTTTATGATAGCTGCTCTTGTGATAGCTAACCCTCTGGGGAGAACTATACCCATCCCTCATGATGGCAAATTCCTCAAGATTCAAAGCTCTCCTGACCTCTCAACACCTTTGTCATGGGGACAAACTATATTCAAAGGATAGCTCTAGCTTTTACTATTTGATGAAGGAAGGAGAGGGGTTTAGGACAGAGGTGGTAGGAGTGAGGGACAGTTGTAGGTAAGGTGTTAACTAGAACTTGCTCTCTGTAGGAGCTGAGGGTATAGATTACCAGGACAGTGCTTACTGGGCATGTGAAAGGCCCAGGCTTTGATACTCTGCATTGAAAAAAAAAAAAAGCTCTTTCTGGATTATTTAATCCCTTCTGTGGGAAGCTAGCCCATCTAATGTTTTTGGTGTGATTGGGCCTGAACTGAACCTACTAAGCATAAAGATGATAGAAGGTTTTGTGACAGGGACAAACACAACTTCTAGAATAATGAATGTTTCATTGAAAAGAATGCTAGGTGTGTCCTGAGGACAAAGTGCATAGCGTGCACTTTGACCGTTCGCCTGTCCTGTTTCCTCTCTGCTGTCCTTCCCTCTTCCCATTGGGTCACTTTACCCCCCAAAGTCCCTTTTCTACTTCTGTGCCCCCTTAAAAAAAAAAACAACTAGATTACAAATATGAGTCAAGGGCTCTAGAAAGGGCTCAGCAGTTAAGAGCACATGCAGCTCCTACAAAAGATGGGGACTCAATCCCAACACCCACATGGCAACTTACAACCATCCATAACTCCTGTTCCAGGGGATCTGACGCTCTCTTCTGTTCTCCCCAGGCACTGTGCGACATGGTTGCACTTACATCGTCCGGGTAAACACTCATACACATAAAATAAAAATATATTTTAAAAAATGAGACAAATCATATGGTATTTGCCTTTCTTTTTTTTTTTCGGAAGGGTAATATGCCAACATGTAACAAGATTTGGGTATTTGCCTTTCTAAGTCTGGCTTATTTTTGCTTTATCTGATTATCACCACTTCCACCATTTTCTTATAAATGACATAATTTCATCTTTCTTTGTGGTTGACTAATACTTCATTTTGCATGTAGGCCACATCTAATTTATCTATTCTATGCTGATAAATCCTGAACATAATTCTGAACATTTTCAAGAAACTATTAATATGATTGTGTATATGCCATGCAGAAGTCAGAGGACAACTGTTACAGTTGATTCTCTCCTTCCTTCATGTTATCTGGGAATGGAATTCAGGTCACCTTTACCCACTGAGCCATCTCCTCAGCCTAAGTCCTGAATATAAATAGTTCCCTGCCATTTACTAGAAAGCGCCAGAATCTTCTTAGAAAAGTATCTGTTTCCTCATCTCTCGTTTGCCCGGTGTTCCCTTGGGCAGTTTAAGGAGCATCTTTGAAAATCACAGCACTGGAGTCACAGGATGAGCAACACAGCTCCCTTACCCTGCAGAAGGCTCTCCCCTACGCAGCCCCCCTAGAAGTTCCCTCCTTCCACCCTGCCCCTTGCAGGGTACCTCTCCAACCCCCCATAAGGCCCAGCCTTAAACCTCGATTGGGAGCCCAGGATGAGGAGCAGAACCCCCCACCACCACCAAGAGGCCTGGCCTCAAGTGGCATGACCTCATTTCACAGGGAGCCCAGGTCCTGCCCAGACCCCTTGAGGGAGCCTCGTGCCATGAATGGCCTCACTGCTAATGTCAGGTACGGTATGCTATCTCGGCTTCCAGGAACTGTAGGACTGAGGGGCACTTTGCTCCCTCTACCTTGGTGCCTGCCAGTTGTTTAGATGTGGGAAGGAGAGAACACTGGATCATCTGGAAAAATCTGGAAACTGGAACTTTTACATGAGACCTTTGAGTTTTCAGTGCTTGCCAGGCCTTCGCATTTTCTAGCCAGGTGGTGCGAGCCAAGTGCACTCAGGAGTGTGGCTGGCCTGGCTCCATGCTGTGGCTGCCACTCACTTTCTAAACTCTGAGAACATTGCTTCTTTGAATGGTGGAATCTGCTGAAGACCACCCCCCCCAACTTATTTTCTGTTAGCACTTTTCCTCTTAGCTCCTCCTTGTGTCTTATTTAAATGTGTGCTATTGTGATAAGCAACTGGTACTCCTGTCTGGGCCCTTATTTGGAAATAGGGTCTTTGTAGATGTAATCGACTTAAGATGAAGTCTAGATAGTTCAACAAGGCTGACGTCCTCATAAGAGAAGACAAACACAAGGAGAGATGATGTGAAGATCAAGGCTCTCATTGGGGGCTGAAGAGATGGCGGTTAAGAATACTGGCTGCTCTTGCAGAGGACCCAGGTCCAGTTCCCAGCAACCACATGGCAGCTACACAACCATAACTTCAGTTCTGGGGGATCCAATGCTCTCTTCTGTTCTCCAAACACTGTATGACTCAGCTACACTTGCATACATGCAGGCAATACACTCGTACATGTAAAAAAAAAAAAAGGCTCTCCAACTGGAGGTGGAGGAACAGGTAGGAAGGCCGTGTCTCTAAATTCAGAGGTGCCAACACTTTCTGGCAACACCAGAAGCTAAGAGAGGGGCATGGAGAGCCTTCTTCCCTACAGAGAGCACAGCCCTAACATGACTTCACACTTGAAACCTCCAAACCTGGAAGATAGCCCCTTTCTGCTGTTTCATTTGTTGTCAGACTGGGGGTTGGATACTATGGATGGAATGAAACTTGTTGCCCCTGAGACTCATGATTGCCAGTGTGCCCTATTGGAGGCTGGGACTTTAAGAGGAGATGGGGTTCTCTGACGAGTGAGGTCTTGGTCTCTAAAGTAGTTGCTGTCTGACTCTGTCACGGATGTCCTCTGTCTTCTGTATTGGCTGCCTTCCTGTTCACTATGCCATTGTGTTATGAATCCAGCACAAGGTGCCTTAACAGATGTGGCCACTCAGCCTCGGACTTCCAGCCTCTAGAACCATGAGCCTTTGGCTGAGATCCAGTGTATTGACACCTTTGCACCCTGACCCCCAAATATGCTGCTTGTTTCAGGTATTCTGTTGTAGCAACAGAAAACAGAGCAGGACAGACAGGAAGAGAAGAACATCCTTCCTGTCATCCTCCCTGCCCCAGTCACCACTCCACAACGTATCCACATGAGGAACCTGATCTAGTTCTTAGACAATTTGAATGGCGTCTCCAAAATCATTGACTTTCCAGGAATTTTCAAATCTGGCTTTGTGCAAGTAAGAAAATGTGTCTGGTACCGATTCTCTGTACTCAGAGACCGAAATACAGCAGCTGCTCATGGCCACAAATGATTCCCTCCAAGTAACAGAAGCAACTTGTGACTGTGGGGCTTGTGGTCTGAAAAGACAGAAAAAGACCGAGGGAGTGGGTGACACCCCACACGCTTTGTGCCTACTGCACAGATCACTCCCTATGGAGAAGATACAAATGGGACTTGAAAGTCTTAACCAGGTCTTTGTAGGGAGGGCCATGATGATCACATGCAGGAAACAGCCTTGTACCCTCAAGGAAGATGCTAGAATCAGTGCATGGATTTACTTTAGTGTGCATCTCCGAAATTCTGGGGCTTGGCCGGTGGGGGAGCAGGCCTGGGTAGTCCTGACTAGCCTGGAACTCACGGTCCTCCTGCCTTCGTCTCCTCCCTCTTGCTGGGATTTCAACATGTGCCACTACACCCAGTGGCATCTCTCTTCTTTCCATGCATGGTGTGAGCTGGAATTCTCCCAAAGACAGGTGTTTAGAGAATACAAGTGCTTGCCTGTGGGCCTGAGGGCTCTTCTCTGGAAACTTATAAACTAGGGAAAGGGAACCTCCAGTGGGGTTTGACCAGGAAGGGTCAGAGAGCAGATTCCAGGGAAGACTTCTGGCTGGGCAGGAGCAGGGCTGGGTCGTTAAGAACCTAGAGTTAAGTATGATGGGTTCATAATCTTGTTGTTTTTCAGGTATGTCTTTTAGACATTCAACTTAACCTCTCTGTGCCTTGTTTCTTATCTAGCAGATGGGCTCAAGGATCAATAAATGAGTTGAAGTCAAGTATCTGGGGTGATGACACTGCTTTAATAAATACAGAGCCAGGTGACTTAGTGTCAGGGATGCTGAGGAATCACTCCCAAGATCAACGGCATCTAACAACCATCATTCCCGCTTTAAGCTGTGTGTTCCAGCCTCATTTAGGTGCCTGTGGCTGACATGGTTTGGCTGATCCAGGGTGGGCTTGGCTGGGAAAGGCTCTCCAAGGAACTTTTGCTCTTTCTGAGGCCAGCCGGCACAGTGTTAGTAGAGGCACAAGATCACACGCAGAAGAGCATAGCATCCCGAGACCCAGGCTGAGAACTTCCCACACGCCACAGCATCTACCTTCCCTCTTGGCCAAAGTAAATCCCTTAGTGAAGCCTGGAGGCCACAGTGAGCAAGTGGAGAGGCAAAGGGTAGGATGGAAGTGGGCCAAAGAAGAGCCCACCTGGTTCTTGCTGACTACCAAGGGAATGCTCTGCCGATTATTGTTTAATAAGAAGCGCTGGGCTGAGAATCCAGCTTCAGATTCTATATCCTGGCCTTGAGTTTACAAATTGACCTGTTGTGTCACTTCTGCACCTAACTTGGAAGGGTTAAATCTACTAAGTCAGGCTCCAGTTCTTAGACCAACTTCTAGCCCTGGAGATTAGGCGAGTGGACAGGTGTTGTAGAATAGCCTGTGGTCCTAACATTTGGAAAGCCAAGGCATGAGGGTGATCAGCTTAAGGCCAGCCTGGGCTACATAAGAAGACTCCATTTCAGAAAAGGAGAGGGGGAAAAAAAAGTTTAGGTGAGTGTGCTGCTGTATTAGAATTTCATGGGCCGACTCCCCTCAGGCAACCTTGTATTTGAGCAGTCTTTTCCTCTCCTTTCTTTTCTCTTTTTTCAGTTCTGGGGATCTGAACCCAGGCCAGGTACATGCCTAGGCAAGTACTCTACCACTGAGCCACCAGCCCAGCCTAGGAGGGGGGTTCCTAAAAAAAAACTCTTCTAAGCATGCCTTCTGAGGACTTTTGGCTGTTGGGCCATAGTAAACCCCACACTGAGCACAGTGACTAAGGATGCTTAGAAATGGCAGGATTGGGGAGGGATGTTATCTTAGTTACCCAAGAGCTGGGCCCAATTACCAATGGGGGAGGGGTCTTAAAGGGACAGTACAGCTTGCTGCTGCAATTAAGCTTTCCCAACTTACAATTCTGGTTTCCTCTTTTGCACCAGTGTGTGTTTAAGTAGAAATCCCCTTGACGACAGAATGCTATTAAAATCTTCCATGTGGAAGCAGCCTAGGCAAGGAGAGCTCACTCCTAGGAGAAGCCTGCACCAGGAACCCAGCTGTGGACTCCTTCTCTGGCAAAAGCAAGCAACTGTCAGAAAACTCTGCATAATGGATGAGTGACTGAAAGAACTTGGGAACTTGTGCCTTCAACCTGCGCCTCAGCCATTGCTCTGTCTAACCCCTTCTTCTGAAAGCTCCCTCTTGACA
This sequence comes from Rhizomys pruinosus, assembly GCA_009823505.1. Lineage (NCBI taxonomy): Eukaryota > Metazoa > Chordata > Mammalia > Rodentia > Spalacidae > Rhizomys > Rhizomys pruinosus. The sequence goes on along the minus strand of VZQC01011742.1, from coordinate 759,331 downwards.
GTCCCTGACTCTGTCAGCCCCAAATCAGAGAAAACCATATTTTAAGACCTTTGTTGAAGACTTTTAAACTTTAATTTGCTTTTTGTGTGTATGTGTGACAGGGTCTCGTGCTGGCTTGGAACTAGTAGTGATCTTCTTGCCTCAGCCTCCTAAGTGCTAGGATTGTAGGCATGCATGCACTACCATGCCTACTTACTTATCTTTCTTTCTTTCCTTTTTTTTTTTTTTTTTTGCAACAGGGTCTTTCTCTATAGCTCTGGCTGTCCTGGAACTCCAGGCAATCCTCCTGCCTCTGCCTCCTGTGTGCTCAGGGCACAGACATGCACTACCATACTTGGTCCTCAAATTTTGATGGTGATTTATGCAAACAACCACATTTAGCGTTGTGACTAGAGCCCATATGTGTGTGCACACAGCCACTGATGAAACCAAAGTTTCAAGAAATGTTGTATTTTGTTACATCCAAACAGAACGTGGTGAGCACTGAGTCACAATCCAGGATGAGAAACTCTGGCCCACTTCAAATGCGTGTGTTGTCTGAATCTTGTGATTCCCATTCCTTTGAAAATAAATCCACCTATGACTTAAAAGGGAAGTCACCCAAATTATTGGATAAGTAACAGCACAGGAGATGCTCCAAGAAGCTGTGAAGGGGACAAGAGCTAGAAGAAAAGCAACAGAAAACAACAACAACAACAACAACAACAACAAAAGAAAAGCAACAGTGTTGTTGATGGGTGTCTAAACTCTTACAGCTCAGATGGGGAAACCATGCCACTAATAGGACAGTCACTCCAAGTGTCCAAGACAGGCTGCCAAGAAAGTGAAGACCCAAGTTCCAGTGTTAGCTCTCTCCCCTTTGAAAATCAGTTTTGTCATCTGTTGAATGGGTTTTTATGAATCACATACAAAGTGAGGCACTTAGAAATGCTTAAAGTGGCGCACACCTTTAATCCTAGCACTTGGGAGGCAGAGGCAGGCAGATCTTTGTGAGTTCAAGGCCAGCCTGGTCTACAGAGTGACTTCCAGGACAGCTGGGGCTACAGGGAGACCCTGTCTTCTCAAAAAGAGCAAAAAAAAAAAAAAAAAAAAAAAAATGCTTAAAGTAAAAAAAAGAAAAAGAAACGCTTAAAGTTCAGGGTGCAGAGCAGACCCACAGACCCAGTGCGCCAGCCTTCCTTTTCCGGGTGGTCATCTTTACAAGCTCACCTGTGTTCTAGGCTTCCTATCAAAGGGAGCCATGATTGCAGTGCCTGACTCCAGTCCCACACCCATGTCCAGATACTCTGCTGTATTAGGACGGAACTGCGCTTGGTGAAGCTGGGTGAAGTCCTGCCTTAGAGGAGGAAGGACTCGTGTGGGGCCTCCAACTTTGCAATTGTACATCTTCAAAGCCCTCCACAAAACCCAAGTGAAAGGCTGATCCTGGGACTGCCCTTTGCAAAGAGAGTGACAGAGGGTCCACACAGAAGATGGCCTGTTCCTGGAGATGTTTCTAAAGGCTCCTCACATTCCACACCTCCCTGTCTTGCTTCACAGAAGGCCTAAGCCAAGCCAACACACCATCCGAGAGTCTTTGCTCAATTTGAGCTCAGATGGATGCCGCAACCCAGAAGCCAACTCATACGTTTAAACAGTTAAGAGGAAAACAGACTCAGCAAGGAACTCCAACCCTGGATTTAGCCGGGGTGAATTTTCCTTCTCTGGGATTTCCTGTTCCTTTTCTGGATGTTTCTATCTATCTAATGTTCCTTGGAAGTTGGTTTTAAGGGCATCAACTCTGTAGTGGAAGAAAACCTTACACAGACTTGAGCTTAGCTGCTAAAATCTCAACCACTGCTAAACTGTGTGGATCTAGACTCTGTCAGTTTCCCTTTACAGTAGAAAGAGACCAAACTCCAAGACTAAGCTTAGAGTGTACACACAGCGAAAGACCAGCACAGCTGTCCCCCAAGTGCCTAGGAGGTGGGCCACAGGGACAGCAGGACTCCTGGTGGGGACAGAGACAGGTCTTTAAGAGAGAAGGCCTCCTGCAATGTTAGTTAAAATTTAACAATTTTAAAAATGTAAATTATCTAGCATCCTCCATTGCACCGGGTGGGGGGCAGCTAGGACGGAACAATGGGCTGGGATTGGATAATTTACTCAGTGCTAAAATTCCAGGAAGTTTGTGTTGATGTGGGCCTGGATGTTGTTACAGTTTAGCCCAAATCTAAATCTTTGTCTTCCTATTACAGTTGAGAGGACATTTTTCTACTCAGTCATTTTTACAGTTGTAATTTTTACCCCCTTTCATCAAATAGAGCTGGTTAGATTAGCAGCTCTTAGCACCGAGATGAAAATATTGGTAGGGCCCAGTGGGTCGTTTTGTTTACTCTAACAGTGCAGGCTTTGATCTAAACATATTTCCTGGGGTCTGGACCAGATGACCAAATTCCTGTCTTATCCTTTTCCACTTTTCTGCGAATCTCAGATTGCTGCCTTACTGAGGGACCCTTTGAAATTCACTGTACGCCCCCCCCCACTTTGTTACCTTCTCTGACATTTGTTTCATTTGGGGTGAAGTGTGGAACTCCCAGCAAAGAATCTATGGCTTTATTTTTCTAATGGAACTGCTAAGTTTTAACAATGGGAGCTTCTTTCTTTCTTTCTTTCTTTCTTTCTTTCTTTCTTTCTTTAACTTCTCTTTCTTGACATTTGCAACATGCCAAAACAATTAGCAAATAATCTACTGCTAGAAGTCCATGTTAACTGCAAATCGCGTGGAATTTTCTGTTTGAACATTTAAAAAAAAATATATATATATATATAAAATTTAAAAATATTGCTGACCCCCCTCCGCTTCCACTAAAACTCATTTGAATAAATCTGGCCTGGGAAGCTGGGTTGTGAAAACCCAAAAGGTTGGCTTCAGTTTCGCTCATTGATCTGTAAGGCCCTTCCTTCAATCTCCCTGCCCCCTCCTCACCACTCCCCGCAAGAGCCAGTAAAAGGTCGAATCTTCTTTTCCTCCGTAGATCCCTATCACCATCAACTGCTCTTTCAAGAGTATTTTCCAGAAAGAGGGAAACTCATATTGGGGGAGGGGAGTAAGCAGTGCAGAGGTGTGTGTGTGTGTGTGTGTGTGTGTGTGGAGGGTGGTGGTGGTGGTGGAGATCATAAAAGAATAGGAGGTAAAGACAGTGACCCAGAGGAAGAAACGTAACAGAAAGAAACAGATCGCTAGAGTTTGTAAACCTTGGGTCACTGACACCGCTGTACTTCGGGTGTCTTTACAATTCACTATTTTTTTTTTAATTTTATTTATTTTGTATGTGTATGAATGTGCTGTCTGCATGCAGGTTTGTGCACCCGTGTGGCGCAATGCCTCGGAGGTCAGAAGAGGGTCGGATTCCCCTGGAACTGGAGTTAAAGACGGTTCTCAGCTGCCATGTGGGTGCTGGGCATCGAACCCAGGTCCTCTGCAAGAGCAGTCGGTGCTCTTAACTGCTAGGCCATCTCTCCAGTCCCACAATTCACTTTTTTTTTTTCTGTCTTTTTGACAATTCACTTTTTATTTTTTAAATTTTTTTTTTTATTATTTATTTCTGTATGTGTATGAATGTACTGTCTGCATGCAGGTTTGTGCACCCGTGTCGTGCAATGCCGCGGAGGTCAGAAGAGGGTGTCGGATTCCCCTGGAACTGGAGTTCTCCTGGAATTGGAGTTTCAGACGGTTCTCGGCCGCCATGTGGGTGCTGGGGATCGAACCCGGGTCCTCTGAAAGAGCGGTCGGCGCTCTTAACCGCTAGGCCATCTCTCCAGCCCCTTGACAATTCACTTTTTAAAAAGAGTCACCAAAGTGAACATTTTCAGTTCAAAAATTTTGTGAACTTGGTTGGCAATCTGCTCTGCAACGGCAGTTCTTACTTCAGTTAACCAGATTCGGGTGATTCCAAACCACCAAGATGCCCCTCAAATTCTAGAGGAGAAAAGAAGGCGCGAGAGGCTGGGTGGCAGAGTGGCGCAGAGGTGCGCATCTCTGGGAACCCACCCAGTTGTTGTATAAAACCAGTCCTTTCTTGGGGTGGGCTGAGCCCACCTCTGGGTATCTCTGGGCTGCGGGCACTTTCTGGGTTTAGAATGGATGGAGAGGGTGATGGGCAGGTAGTGATCCATACATTAGAAGATACTCATCAATTCACAGATAGGGAGGAACAAAAGATGGGAGGAGGGGCGCAGACAGAGGAAGACTGCGACCTCATCCCGGGGCTGAGGCGGCACCAAATGTTACTTTAGCTCGCCTTTAACCCTCCAGCAGAAAACGCTAGAGGGGAGGTGCGAGGGAAAAAAGAGCTTGGCGCTCGCTGCTGGGTGGAACCCGCCTCGCAGCCCACGGGGCGCCTAGCCAGTCCCGAGCGGGACCCCGGGGATCCTGGAGCGCGCGCGCGGGCGGGCGGGCAGGCGCGAGCGGCGGGGAGCCTGGCTGCCGGGCCCTGACGGTGGCCGCTGCCCGCCATCGTCTCGGGGGTCCCCAGCCTTGGTGCAGCTCAGCTGCCGTGGCCCACGCAGCCCCCAATAGCCGTCTCCTCTCCCGGAGCCCACAAGAGGGGGCGGCCAGGCCTCGGAGGTGGGCTGGACTCTCCCTCCCCGAGCTTCGGGTGCTGTGGCGCCGGGCGGCTCCTTGCAACCGGTGATTTGGAGGCGCCCCCCACCCGCACTTCCTCCGGCTCTAGGCCCCAGCCCTGAGACCCCGTCAGTGTTCTGGGCCTCCGGGTCTAGGGACAAGTTCTGGCCCACACAGCAGGAAACTTCCGCTGGAGTCTGCAAGGCTTTTCACCCTCACCTGGCCGCAGCCGGGGCTACCATGGTTCGTTCACCTCCTCCCTGAAACAAAGAAAGAAGTTCACTGCACACAACCTTCCTACTGCTCAGCCCAAACTGTGCACAGAAATGAAACACCCTCCGCCTCTGACAAAAGGCAAAAAGGAAGAGGATCAGTCGGGGCGGGGGTGAATTTTGGTGATGAAATGTTCAAGTTGATCCTAGAGATCTTGTATAATAGACTTTTTATTTTAAATATGCATGTGCTTTTAAATGCCTAAAAGACTAATTAAATAAAAAACATGTTGACCTCCTGGGTTGAGGCCCAGTTTCTGAGTCAGATTATATAACCCTGCTGCATGGGGAATTCTCCAGTAATGCGGCTCAGCCGCCTGAAAAAAAAAAAAAAAGAAGCCACAATCAAGTGAAACAGAACCAGAACAGTTAAAGCTCAAATCCAAATCCAGACCCTGTTTGGGGGAACTCACCTGTCAGGATGGGAGCTTCAACCACAACTTCTTTCTGGCTTTTTTTTTTACCCCCTCCTTTGGGAGGTAACTGTGGAAGAAGACCAAAGATAACTCCCCAGGCAAATGATGGATATTGGGGGAATATCTAGATCTCCAAATTTCAAAATAAAAGGTGAATGCAGGCCATGAAGGCCTGTTTCTGTCATGTCTTTAGTTTCTTGTTTAGAAGATACCTGCTCCATTATATAATTTATGGCTACCTGGGGAAGTGTTCAAATATATTTAAGGGCCTGGCTAAAGAGAAATGCACTCTAAAAACACAGACACAGTATGTTGTTTTATCTGTTGCAAAAAAATGTATTTGATTACTTGAGTAAAATTACAGTATCTCTGTTGTTAGTATTAAATGTTAAAGAAATTGGACTCCCCCTTTTCCTTTCAACTTTCCGAGAAAGTGCATGTAACAGCCCAACTTTTTTTCTTTCTTCCATACCTAATACAAAATAAACCAACACTATACCTGCTCTCTGAATCAAGAAGCATCTGCTCTTTCTAGGAACATATATACATTTTAATGAAAGTGATATTCCTTACTGTATATACAAGAACACCTATGTTTTCTCCGCTGAAGGTTGTTCAACATACTATACTTAGCAGCACTGTGAAATCCCAGCACACATCCTCTATTGTGAATATACCCTACAAGGCAAAAATGCTACGTCTCAGGTTCAACTACCAAAACAACACTTGTGTTTTGTTTTTTTCTCTAAAGAATTCTGCGTGCTTATTACTGTACAGAAACTTATTAACATTGAAGACGACTCAAGTAAAAAGCACAATACAAATTGCAGTTCAAAACGGAAATGGTTAAACCTACATAAAAAAAAAAGCAGGTTGAAGTTTAGAATCAAAATGAAAACAAAAACAAAACAAAACAAACAAACAAAAAAACCCAAACCTTTCAACGATCCACACTATTCAGACTTACAGTCCTTTCCTTAAATCTGTTTGGAAAGATTAGACAATGTGTTTGCTGATAAAATTTTCCAGCAGGATCAAAGTGTACATTTATATACAGACTTTATTAGAGATCTAATGCATCACGGAGGCATTGCATCAACACCAGATTCATATTAAACTGGATACAGAAAATAAGTTAATGCCAGATTAAGACCGCCTAGCAGGGCAACTTGCAATTGCCATAAATGTTACAGCAAGCTTACAGCACTCTAGCCCATTAGTATTTAGTCCAAAATACAGAAGACCAAAGTTAATGCTTGCATTCTGTTTGCAAAGCGAGGTTATATCACTAATAAATAAGCTTTCTTAGAACTCTAGAGGTTGAACAACATACAAAAGAATGTCTTCATAATGTTGTAGTTCATAGACCCAGGGGACCAGAAGGTAAGGGGGGACGGGACAGGAGGCAACCACGGGTGGCATTCTGAGTGGGAACACGCTGTCTCTGGTGAGTTGTTGCTTTAGTTTGTGACGATTTCCTTGCTGTCCTCCACGAAGCGGGTAAAGCGGAAGTTGGTTCCATTCTCGCTGCTCGCCATTTTCTCCAGGCCAGCCAGAGGAGCACTGGGTTCCGAGTTCTGGAGCTTTTCCATGTTTCCAGTCAGCCCGCTGATAGGTGAGCTGCTCCCACTGCCCAAGCTTCCAGGAATTGGAGGAATGCCACCGTTCTGAATGACGGAGATCTCGTTGGCTTTCATGGCCAGCCCATTGGACAGCGCCGCTGTGTACTGATTCCAGAAACTGGAAGGATCCCCACTTCCTGACCTCGCCACCAGATCCTTCTGGAACATTTCTGGGAACTTGACGGGATTCCCTCCTAGAAATGTCATGGGGCCATCCACAGAGAGCCGCCGTCCTCGGCGTGCAGGGGTGCTGTTCCACATGTGAGTGCCCATGTGGACCTGTGATGTGGGGTAGGGAAGAGAGAGAGGAGGAAAAAAAAAAAGAGAGCCAGAAGCTTAATAGCTGAATCTGTCTCAACTCATATCCCAACACTCGACAAAGCAAGTGGCCTAAATGTCTATTCTTATTATGTGACAGACAGGGGAAAGATACCAGGAACCATCCACTCCCGTGGACTAGTAATAACGTGTTTGCTCTCTGCAGCCCTGAGCCGTCTCTCCTCTTCCCAAGGCAAAGATGCCTTACTTACTCTTTTTTTATTACCTGTATTTAGCTTATAATGGCCTGAAGCGAGCCAGGCAGTCGCAGATAGCTCCTTTCAGGGTTAGAATTGTTATGTCCACTCTCATTGCGATGGTAAGTATTGTATCTGACACCCTTTACCCTGTAAATGTCCTTTTCAGATGGAAGAAAGTACCCCTCACTGATTGCCCAATGGAGGGCTCGCATGGCGAGAGAAAAGCCCAGAAAGTAATTATTCATCTCACATTACTGGCAGCAATCTCCTGAGGAATACTCTGTCAACAGAAAAATGCCCATAGTGAGAGTGCTCAACTGTTGCTCTAGAACGTAAGCATATTTGCTTTCTTTCCAACACATATCAGTAGGAAATGTTGTATAATCAATTATCATAATACCCATTAGCAGAAGAGTGATGTTATTGTTTCTAGAAAAACCAACCATGCCGGACTGCAGTTATGAAAAATTGCTGCATATGCCGAGGAGAACCGTAATTATTAAGTGATACGGGCAGTGCACAGGCCACATGGCGCTCTTTAATCAATACCCATGGCAACGCCAGGCTGTCTGATTTGGTAGGTAAAGCAATTCATTTGGTGCACTTAGCGAGACAACAGAGGGGCTGCTGCTTCGCTTAGGTACCAAATCATTCAAGGCATGGTGACATGCAGCAAGGTACAGGCTGCCCTTGTCCCTGCCATGATCCTGACCTCACAGGCCCCTTCATTTCTCCCTCTGTGAGCTGTGTGCAGCAGGTCCCCTTTCCAGAAGCTTCTCCCTGACTATCCAGCTTAGGGCTGGGCACCAGGAGCATGAACTACCATCAATGAAGGGCCTGAGAAAGGGCTGATGGGTGGTGGGACGCAGAAGAGCAGGTACCTTTAGATTGCCTTTTGTTGTGAATGCTCTTCCACAGATAGTGCAAGCAAAAGGTTTCTCTCCAGTGTGAGTTCTCTCGTGGATCTGCAGGGCACTCGATGAGGAGAAGGTTTTGCCACATGTGTTGCAATAGTGCTGCTTGGGAGTTCGCCGGGGCAGAGCTGGGAGCAGAACTGGGGAGGTGGCGGAGGAGGACAGAGGCCCGGAAGGGACATGACTAGTGGGGGCATCCTTACTGTCCTGAGGAGAAACATGCACAAAGCCGTTGACCTCTGTCTTGATGAGAGATGACAAGGAGTTGGCGGGAATCACCGCAGAGTTCTGATTGGAGCCGAGGCTGGAGCTGGGCTCAAAGAGCTGTGATGGCAGATCTCGCATCTGATGTGTCAACATGTGCTGCTTCAAATTACCCTTTGTGGAAAAGCCACGATTGCAAACTGTGCAAATGAACGGTCTCTCTTTGGTATGACTTCTGTAGTGAATGTCCAAGGCACTCTGACAAGCAAAGGTTTTGCCGCAAATGTCGCAAGCAGTGTTTTTAAATTTACCCCGGTCTCTGAAAGGGAAGAGGATTCCCAAAGAATCTTCTTTGACGATTTTCTCTGCATGAGTAGAGGTCAAGTCCAAAGCACCCCCGTTCACTGGGGTGGGAGACAGACCATTGGCAAACTCGCCTGGTCCTGTTCTCTGTGGCTTCTCTTCTATGCTGGGTGACTTGTGGAACTCCTGGGTGCTGTTGGATGGGGACAGAGCCTGCATGGACGAAGCAGACTCGGAGATGGCCGGGCTGCCGGCACTCTGGCTCTCCATATCACCACCCACCGAGGACGAGTCATTGGTCAGCACGTCCCCTTCCACAGACCCATTCTCTACTGACTTCAGGCTGGCCTGCAGCTGCTCTGCCAGGCCAGCATTGATCATCTTCATCTGGTTTTCCAAAGCAGCGATGCTAGACATCTCGAGGGGCAGAGGCGAAGAAGACAGGCTGTCTTGGGAAGCATCAGCTGACTTGGGTGTATCAGGGATGCTGCCCTCAGGACAGTCTTCCATGTTCTCATCAGAGAAGTTGTCCAAGTCATCAAAATTTTTCTCATCAAAGGAGCCTGTGTCAGACTCCATGGACTCAGGGTAGCTGTCGGGGACCGGGGTATTGGGTATCTGGCCTCCCATATGCATTCGAATGTGCTGCTGAAGGACCACTGCGTTTGTGAACTTCTTCTGGCAGATGGGGCAGGAATGCTGGACTCTGAGGGGGGGCATAGCTCGGTGGACACTGTAGTGGGTCTTAAGGTTCCCTTTTGTGGTAAAAGCCCGGCCACAGATCTTACATTTGAAGGGTCTCTCCCCAGTGTGTGTCCGGTAGTGCATTTTCAAGGCGCTCTGACAGCTGAGAACCCGGTGGCAGATGACACACTCGTTGGGGTCAGTAGCCTTCTTGTCAATATTTTCTACCAGCTGCTGCAGCTTGGATGTTTCTGAGGCCTGGGCTGAGTCTAAGAGGCCCCCAAAAGGAAACTTGGCCTTGAACTGCTCAGACATGAGTGGCAATAAAGGGTTGGTGAAGGTGGCCCCTCCTGGGCCACAGTCAGCCAGTGGAGAGCTCAGGGTGCTGTTGCTTGCTGCTGGGACCGAGCTGGAAGGGGCCACACCACTCTCTTCGCTTTTGCCACTGAAGGGAGGCAGGGAAGACCCTTCAGCTTCCTCTGCGAGCCCACCAGGGTTTCTTGTGGCCAAATCGGGGACCCCGGAGTCACTTTTCACTGAGCCTGGGGGGCTGACAGTAGAATGGCTAATAGGGATGGGGGCTGGCTCTTCCGTCTTGATGAAGGGTGTGAGGCTCGGGAGGGTCGGGGGCAATGGCAGGCCGACGGAAGTGGTCAGAGTGGGCAGGACGGGCTTGGTGTCCAGCCAGCTAGTGACTGGCTTTTCTGGGGGAATGGACATGCCGTAGGGGATGCCGGTACTGGTGGGGATGTTGTCCAAATGCTCAGGCACCGGATAGGGGTTCATCTGGATGTGGGGGTACTTCTCTTTGTGGCGCTGGAAGTGGACTTTCAGGTTCCCCTTGGTGGAGAACCTGTTCCCGCAGATGTTGCACTTGAACGGCCTCTCTCCCGTGTGGGAGCGCAAGTGTATCTGCAAGGCACTGTCACTCCCGAAGACCTTCGCACAGAACCTGCACTTGTGTTTGAAGAATGCCTCATCTGAAGTACTTTTTGCTTCGAAGGCAGTGACATTTGGTGGCTTGCTTTTTCTTTGCTGGGCCAAGGAAGACAGGGAGTTTAAATCCTCTGCAGTTGTTCCAAGATTGGGCAAAGGGCTGGGGAAAACCGCGTTAGCAGGGGTCGGCTGAGGTAGAAGTGGATTAGATGCAGGACTTAATAAACTGCTTATTGCAAATGCTGGTGAGGATGACGCAGAGACTGCTGGGGGGCTGACGTGGGAGGCACCAGCACTTGAAGCCACTTTTTCTGCGGACGGGGTGGGAACGGCCGCCACTATGCTCATGTTGGGTGAAGTGCCGCTGCTGGGCTGGACGATGGTGCTGCCAGAGCTGCTCTGAGGTAGCTGGACTGCGGGGAGCTGTTTCACACCGCTAATGCTGGCAGATTGGCTAGCAAGGCTCTGTGCTAATCCAGCTGCCGCTGCCAGCTGCTGAGATAAATGGGAACTTAGCGTGGACAAGGGGTTGGCAGATGTTCTTAAAGTACCTTGAGAAGGGCTAGAAGATGTTGGCAGGTCTGCGTTCTGAGAAGCCAACAGCAGAATTTGGTGACGAATCTGTTCAATGAGCTGCAGCTGGTGGATCTGCTGCTGCTGTAGGGCTAGGAGCTGTTCCATGAGCGCTGGGATGGCCAGCTTGCCTCCGGAGGCTGCCCCACACCTTGCCTCCTGGGAGAACTGGGCCACTGCCACCTTGGTACTCTGAAGGTTCTCGATGATGACGTTGCTGTTGATCACGGAGAAGTTGCCCAGTGCGGTCAGGTCCCCGAGTTGAGGTAGAGAGGTTGTGATCGCTGAGGTACCCGTCGAGGAGCTGCCGTGGCAGCTTGGGGTGGTGATGTTGGTGGTGCCGCTGCTGCTGCTGCTGCTGCTGCTGCTGCTGCTGCTGCTGCCGCCGCCGCCGCCGCTGCTGCTGCTGCTGTTGCTACTGCTGGCGACAGGGGCCTCCACCTCCATGGACTCTTCCCGGTCAAGTCCCTTGTGTTCTGAAAGGTCGTTGCAGTCTTCTTGATCTGTTTTGTTCACCACGTCTTTCATTTGTTCATCAGGATTATTGGGAGGAGGACTGGGAGAGAAGGTTTTGGGTGGGGAAGCTGGGTTTTCATTGACGATCAAAACTAATTGATTTTTAGTGCAGCTTTTCTTGTGAAGCAGAAGATCTGATAGTTCAAAGAACTCAGCGCAGCATCGGCCACAGACGTGGGCATCCTTGCTCTTTGTGGGGCGACTCGGTTGACCCTTCTCTGTGTCTCCTACAAACATCAAAAGGTGCAGGGTTAAAAAATGAAGCCAGGACACACTGTCAGTAATGATTTGACAAGGAAAGAAAGGTTAATAAGTGTTTTCTATCTGCAAAACTCCAAAAAGCTCCTGAATACCAGGCAGTGTCACTTGGGATGTAGAGGAATTCTTGTCCAGCTGGCATCTCAGATAGTCACGGCCTTCAGATAATTCATCAAAATATAAAATAGCACGAAGGGAGACATTGGTACATAATGAAATTCCATAGCAAAATATTGATTTCCAATATTTTATACACCCGATTGTCTACTCGCCGGGAGAGGGTCCCGCAGCAGGCTGAGGACTTATTAGGCTCTTGAGTTTCTGTCAACCTTATTCATTTTCAACTGATTCAAAGATATCTGTGACAGTTTGTTCTGTCACTAAACTAATTTGTAGTCATTCAGCTTCCAATCAGTTGTTGACAAGGGGGGAAAATGCATATCACCCAGCTGGGCACTGCTGACTTCGGAGTCACCTCCAGCCCCACCTCCAGCCCCAGCTCAGGCACACCAGTGACAAACACACTTCATTTGCAGCAGTAACAGAGCTTCACCAGCCAGCACCCTTCAATCGCCTGACTACAAAAGGAAAAGAGACACAGTGCAGAGCGTACCAGGAACGTGTTCCTACACAGGCCTGCCTGGTTGCTACCCACCACCCCACGTAGGGTGATCTTTTGAATTCAAGAATGCAGGCCTGGCCACCACTTTGCTAATCAAGGAATATTTGCTAATCAGTGCTCCAAGAGGCAACAGCATGCCTCTGAATGTTCTTAAAATGTGCTCTTTCTAGCTATAAAAACTGGCATGAGACCTACAGTTCCACCCAAACAGCACAATGTGGAACGCTGTGCTGTGGCTGAGAAGTGACCCCTCCAGAAAGAACGGTGCTTGCAGGGGAGCTTGGCAATTCCTGTGTGAATGCCTTCAAAATCAGTTTGCTCTTCACTTTTATCTAACAGACTGTCCTGAACCTTTTCTTATAAAAATCCCTTTATTTCATGTTTGTTTCCACTGGTTGCTCAGATGTCTTCTCACTAAGATCCATTTGTAAATTAAACATAAAAAAGCTAGCATCCTATTCAAAAGACAGGATGGTATCCCCATGTTTGCCCAGCATGGGGAACACCAACTTCTGTTGTACAAATGGTGTGTGGTCACCTCCGAAGGCTGTGGAAAAAAAAAGAAAAAGAAAAAGAAAAAAAAAAAACTGTTTAATTCAAGGATTACCTCCCTGCATGCTTTTCTACAGAGCTGAATCAGATAATAGGTAGTTTCCATGACTTCCAAATTGAATCTCCTAGAAAACTTGCGGAAAAAAAAGTAATTGCAGATATGAATACATGCAAAAATCAAAACGCTGCTTTCCTCCCCCCCCCAACCCCCCCAGTTAACCCAGAGTCCATTAAAAAGAGCCAGAGGTTGCCTTTATGGATTAAGCATCTAAAAAAGCCCGAAGAGTTTTGCATTTCAGAAAATATAATTAACACCTAAATAGTCATTTGTGGAAAATTCCTTAACTCTATCTGCCTTGAGTGATACGGAAGTCGATTAGGACCTCTGGTAAAGTAAACCAATATATGCACACGTTCCTTCCTGACTTGGAGCGTTATTTTAGTAGCTAAGTTATACTTAATAAGCCAGCTTTCCTAATCTCCATCTTTAAATCTCCACAAGGTTATAGTGCAAAATGCATTAACAACACCAAACAAATCGCAGTTGTGGCAGAAAATACCAATCACGACCCAGTTTTAATTTAATGTTTAATCATCCTAATTGGCACCAGATTCCCATACACATTTAAGGTGCTGTTTTAAGCACTTTCTGTCTCTCCTCCTGCCTAAAAATAATATAAACAAAATATTAAATGAAATTTGCTAAAGTTACATTGCTTAACTTGGGACAAAATAATGTGACAAAAATTCTGTTTAAAGCTTCTTATTTTGACAACCAATTTTAAATGATGCATCCATTTCAGAGGCTTATTTTAAACTAGGAAATGCAATTCCTAATATATTCAACAGAAATGTTATTTCTTTCTCTTTGCACATTTCCATATGTAATGGTTATGTTTCCATCTACTTTTACAGCCAATTATGAAGGAACAAAAGCTATTCTGTTTGTTCACACATTTTCAACAAAATGCATTAAAACTATTATGTCAGCATGTTCTATTAAGCTCTGCATTCAGTGGAAAATACTTTTCAACCAGCTCACATTTATCAAAACATAAAGCCACTTTAAAACACAGTTTTGCTTGGTCAGCTGGGCTTAGACAAATAATGACAGATTCAGAACTAAATAACTAGCAGGGGAATCAGAAAACTGACTTCATCAATTGTACACATTACAATGTAGTTGCTTCAAATATTTAGCACATCTGTGCTCACGATTAAAGGACATTTTAATTCTTTATAACTTGCAAACATCTGATATTCTTATAACATATAGAAAAAAATAAAAGCAAGGTTACTTTGGAGGATTTAACTGATTATTTATTACTCTCCTGCAGTCAGATTCTGAATTTGTGCTGCTTCAAGACACTCTAGAGAATTTTCAAGTTTTTCGATTTGAACATTTTTTTATTTAGGATTGTGTTAACTGGATAGAAAATATAGATGATTAAAAATAAATGCCTGCCTGCTTGCTTCTAAGAGAGAGACTGTGTTAAAAAGTTGGCCATATTGTAGCTTAGATTTTCACAACAATTTCATAAGCTGACATTTGATCTTCCTGTAGAGGCAACTAATTTAATTTCCTGATGTTTATGAACACTTTGCCCTCCCCTCCCCCCCCAAAATCTGGGTATGTATTTTGATTCGCTTCAGAAGCAGGTGCCAATGCACTGCAATAATATCTAAATTTAAGCCTATCTGTATCATAAACAAGATTCCACTAAAACAGCTTAAAGAGGACAGGCTGAAGATGGGCAGGAATCTTTAACTACAGAAAGGAGTATTTTAAGTTGCAAAAAGGTCACACACACAAACACACACACACACAAACACCACACACACAGGATGTGCTCTAATTCATTTTTCTGATCTTACTCTATCTTGTTATCTCTCAAGAATCTGTTACACAGGATTGCAAGTAGTGACCTCATTACAGTAACTACAGTTGCCTTGTTCATTGTGCTATGGTGAACACAGCATTCCAAGTTCTTTTCTATGAAATTTGTACCCAATTTAATTTTGAAATTCTAGTCAGATAGGTACACTTAAGGAAGCAGAGTTCTGTTTTGTTTAAATTATGTACACAAAAAAAGATACTTAGGATTTTTGTGTCTTTTTTGGATGAAGGAAGTAGTGTTATTTTGTCACCAAATTTGTACTAACATTCCAGGTGTCTTAGCTCTTGCTGTACTATTTAGGTGCTTGATGGCCAATTCAAATTTGTTACTTTTTTATCCTCTGAACCAAAGATTACCAGATGGGAGGCAGAAAGCTGAAGCAGTTGCAACCTATCTGTCTACTGAAAAAACAAAAATAAAACTATGTCTCATACAGAAAGATTCAGCCAGCTGGAAAAGAAAACAACAAAACAAAAACCCAAAAAGAAAGGAAGGAAGGAAGGAAAGAGAGAGAAAGAGAGAAAGAAAGAAAGAAAGAACCCAACTACCAGGCTCTAGCAGATTTAGGTTTTTTTTTTTTGGGAGCCCCTTAGAAACACACTTAAACCGCACTTCCCATTACCTTAAGACTACATTAGCATCTCTTAGCAGAACCTCCCACAATAATGGGGTTGGGACCCATAATTTTAACAGGCTGTTCCTTTACAGGGACCTATTTGGAAAGACCATCACAGTATTTGATTGAGTGATCCTTTATCTTTTTTTTTTTAAAGACTGAATCTGAATGTCCAACTTAAGATTCCAAACAAACTGTAAACACTACAACATTTACTGTGTGTGTTTTCTGGAACATTTAAAAGTTTCCTTCATGCAATATGCAACCAAACGACAAACTGAATCGCCCCTTTCAAGTTCACGCAGTACTGGCCAGGATTATATGTTCTAGAGTGGAAGGATACGGGGGAAACCTCTGAAAAATCAACCACAAGGCCAAGATACTCCATTTAAAACATTGGTCCCTGCCCATCTTCAGCTCACAATAAATGAAAGGGAAAAATGTCTTCCCGTGGATGAATCAAAATGAACACTAGATGGGGTTCCAGTTGTAAGGGTTTGTTCAAAAACTTCTTTGTGGCTTTCCTATTCCAGTGACGCGTAAAAGAGAGACTCCTTAAGGCGAGATCTAAATGCTGACTACACAAACATTGGCAAAGACACAAGAAACTAAATCCCTGTTGTTTGAGGGTGAAGCTGAGCTATGGGAACTACCTGTCAATCTTCCCCTTTGGGGGTCTGGCATCTGGGGGTGGCAGGGGAATAAGGTTAGGAAAAGAAGCCAAGCTGATAAGGAGAAACTAAAATAAACTACTAACTTCCTGCTAAGTGACTAGTGAGACTCAATTTGGGGGTCACTGGGAAGACACTGAAGGACATATTATGATCTGGACCTTGTCACCTTTGCATGGGGGGAGGCTAGCAAAGGTTAAAATAGCTCCACACATCTAGGTTTTCTAAAAGCCTGGTACTCAACCTTTTTTTCTTCTGGGGGGAGGGGTGTTAGCTCCTGGGTTCTCATTCTCTCTCTCTCTCCCACTCTCTGTTTGGTTCTCTAAGAATATTTTGGAACATAAGACTATCTATCTGTATTAGGGATTCTGTTAGGGTGTCGAAGAAATTTGTTCTGGCTACTATACACTGAGATGGCTTTGAACAGTTTCAAAACCTGTAACCCGCCTGTATCCCCGGAGATTCCACTAAGATCTCTTCCAGAATTCTGAAGGATGCTGTTAGCAACGACAACTTGAGGCCTCCAGACAGAGTAGAAAGAAACAGCTTTCTCCAAATACTACTCTAGAATTTGTACTTGTACCCATGAGGCACTGCAGAGACCGGATGTACAACATGCCATCAAATATTCAGCACCAAAAAGCCACCTTCACACGTTTTGTCTCAAGCCCAAGCAAGCTCTGCTGTTCTTGTTGTTAATATTTTAGGAGCTATCTGGAGCCTGAAGCAAATCTCAAAAAACAAATCAAAACAAAAAAAGTACTTCATATTTTCTCATCCAGAATCTTCCATTATGGAAAACTTAAAACAGGCCCGATTAAACATGAATTCTTTCCAACTGCCTTATCTTGCAGGTGTCAGTTTTTTAAAAAAAGCAATTCATTATAGTTCTAACCTTTTGGGTCCAGAAATCAATGTGAGGCCATTAAGCTGCTCACAATGAGCAAATTACTTTGGTAAATAATAGGATTTCATTATTAATATGAGTAAGAGGGATTTTTATGATACTTCATAGGAGAGCCAATGTTTTATCTGGAACTCTTGATGTTTTTATTTTCTTCCAAGATTACCTTTTTCTTAAAAGAGCTGGGCAGCAAAACAGCTAAATGGAGTCGAATGGGCCCTCCATGTAGCTCCAAGAATCTTGAAACCATCCCCCCCAGGGGGGGGTGAGGGACACACACACACACACACACACACACACACACACACGCACCAACGAACACATACCAGCAACTCAAATCCTTAAGAAACCACATATAAAAAATCATTAGATTCATACATTCCCTTTCCTGAGAATTATCTATCTTGGTAAATAATCTTACCAGTGGCAGCTATCTTTCTACAAGTAATTTGAGACTTGTTGACTATCTTTTAAGAGACAAGTCCTATTTAACATCATTCTGGCTTCATAAGAAACAGAAGAACCCCCCCCCCCACAAAACATTAAGATTATTCTCGAGTGTTTCTGGTAACATAGGTGTGCCTAAATAGAACAAAATAATCGACATTCTAAGATCAATCAAATAATTTTTTGTAACTTGTTTCCATGGCACTGCTAGGGTAGCTGTTTAGCATGGCATGGTTTCCTTTGTAAGTTCGTTTGTACTTACACACACACATACACACACACACCCAGAGCACAGACACACTTCGACACACAAGGGGACTGTGGCTGCTTCAGGGCCACTGGGCCTGGGTCTGCAAACTTTTCTAGGTCTTGTTCTGGGTAGAGGGCCTACAGTTTGAGGGATCAGCGTGAGGAAAAATCATAAACCTGGCTTACTTCTGAAATACTTGATATTTCACTTGTCACATTTTAAGACCATCTCAAGATAAAAGAATGAACAAGGCTGGTGGTGTGTAAAGAGGGGACTACCTTCTAAAACAACCAAATCAAACCACAAAGCCACACAGCTCCTTAAGCTCATGTTCTTGATGGGGAAATAGATGGAGATTGCTGGGTTCACCAGAGAAAAGGTGACTTTTTAAAACTGTCATGAACTTCCATTTCTATTTATCTCACAACTCTCCCGGATTAAAAGAACTGGGCCTTGGGAGGCCCCTGTACCTCAGGTGGTGGAGAGGGTTACTTATGTACTAATATTATTACAACACACTAAATCCTGTAACCCTGTTACAAAAACTACCCTCCAGGCAACTTCTCCCCAACTTATTGTTCAGCCATGTAAAAAAGTCATAACCTAAAACTATTACTACTAAAGAAAAGGAGGGAGTGAGGCTAGGTGAGAAACAGGCCTGTGAGGGTGTTTCCTAGGGTGCTCAGAATACATCATTGCTTTATAGACAATGAACTAGCTTTCAAGAAAAAGAGAAAAAAGAAGCAAAAAAGAGAAAGAAAGAAATGAAGAGAAAGAGAAGAGAAAGAAACTTGATTCAGTTCCTTAATTAACTTACCTCAAAGCTCAAATAAACTAAAAACTTGTACTAATAAATAATAATAGTAAGAGGTAGTGAACGCCTTTTATTCTATGGCTTTATGAGACGCCTTAACTATTAAAAATTCCAGATCCGGAGTCGCAAAGTGAAGAACTAGCAAACATCATTTCTTCCGAAGCCTGAGGTGTTGTTTTTTTTCCCCTAACTTTTTGGGTGAAAATACAAACAATCAGAAAAATTTACAAAATAAAAACCTCTCTACTCACTAGTTAGTTTTTTTCGTATGTAAATTAAGTTTAACAGTATCCCAAGGCCAAAGGTCTCACCAGAAACTTGAGGGAAAGCTGGTGTGGGGGCGGCGAGAAACCTACGAAACTAGCCGAAAAACCCCAGGAAAATACTCGTAGTGGTTGTTGCGGCCTTGGTTAATTCCATCCGGGTTTGCCCTCGGAACCTGTTCCTTTGGGCTGGGAACCAGGGTTTTTTTCAAGGGATCTTTCCGGCGCACCGACAGAGGAGAGACACAGCAAAGGCTCCACGCTTGGGAAGGTGCTCAGAAGCGGCTCACGCCGCAAGCAGTAGTCTTAGTGGGTCTCAAGTCGCCCGAAAAAGGTCCAGCTATCCAATGCCAGGGCTGCCCTGAAGCCAGGACGAAGGACTGCTCCGCGCGGGGGTCCTACGCGCCCCAGCGGCCTCTGGGGACCGAGTTCCCGACGTTGGGCTCCAGCGGCCAGAGAGCAGCGGCCAGAGGTGCAGATCTCGGGTCGCTCTTCGGAGCTCTGCTGGGGTGCAGCTCCCTCTACACCTCACAGCGCCTCCGGGGACCTGAGATCCCGAGAGGCCGCTGAGTCCCGGCAGTTCCGGGGCTGGGTGCAGCCGAGGTGCAGACACAGCATGTGGCGACCCGGGGACCAAGCGGACCGACGCCGCGGCATCGCCCGGGGCGCGGGCCAGAGCGCTCCGTGGCCGCGGCCACCAAGCTCAAGTCAAGCCGGGGAACAAGGGTCCGCGTTCTGTACCCCAAATCCCTGCCCGTATCTCTCCTACGCTCGGCCTCAGTGCAGACACACAAACTTTTCTGGGACATGTCCATTCCCCGGGGACCCGGCCGCGGTCCCCTGCACCGAAGCGACTGCCTGCTTCGAGAGTCTCCTCTGGCGGGCTCACCCCCACTCCCCCAGACCTGAAAACGACCCGAAGTCCCTTTCCGGGATCATCCAGGAAGGATGGGGCGCAATCCGCGGTGGGCACAAACCCAAGCCCGAATTCTGGGGGCTATGGGTGCAAATCTGGGGAGAAAAGATGAGGGGCAAACTTGGGGAGCCAGAGCGCGACACTTCGCTGTCCTCAGACACAGTCTCCCGAGCAACGGCGCAGCAAACTCGGCCCGCGACCTCAGGGTGTTGCGCCTGGACCCAGGTCCCCGCTTCACACAGCTCCGAACCCCCCCAAGAGGCCCCACTTGGCCCGCCGGCTGAGGGGGAGTGGGAGCGTGGGGAGGGGGCGCAGTGAGCTTCCCACGCGCTCGGCGGTCGGCCACCGGCACCAAGTAAACTTCTTTCCGGCCGGCAGCGGGGCTGAGCGGCGAGGGCCCCGGGTCCTCAGCGCGGCGGATGGGGCGCGAGGGGCCCCGCGTGGGCAGCCACGGCTGGCCTGTCCCCGCGCTCCCGGGAACGGCGCGAGCGGAGGAGTATGGGCGACCGGCCCTGCCTCAGCTCGGCCGAGGACGCTCAACTCCGGAAAGGTCCTGCCAGGACCGGCTGGCTCTCTCGGGGCAGGGGAAGCGCGGCGCGGCCAATGGAAATCGAGAAAGAATGAAATAAAACCGCCTCGCCGAGGGCAGCAGGCGAGCGCGGCGGCGGCTGGGCGGTGGGCGCCGGGCCCCCGCGTGTGCGTGGGTCCGAGTGTGCGCGTGAGTGCGTGTGTCTGTGTGTCTTCGGCGCGGCCCGGAGCACTCACCATCTCGCCGGGGGAGCGAGGCCACTTCGGGGTCGGATTGGAAATGTTGAGGCTTCGCTTGCTTCCTCCGCGACATGCTGGCTCAAACATCAGCTGGGGCAGAATAAAAAATTACTAAAAAAAAATCTTCTCAAAATTACGGAAATCGAGCGGCGGCGGCGGCGGCTCCCCCCTCCCGCCGGCCCGCCCGCCCCCTCCCCGGCTCCCCGGCCCCGGGCGCAGCGCGCATGTGTCCTGCTATAATTATGATTATCAATAATGCATTGCGATTAATCATAGAGGGGCTCTTTGAAAGGCGATTGGCACCGGGCCAGCGCTATTCAAACCCGCTCGCCTTAATCAATTAGTTCGTGATTTGCTGCAGACCCCTGTCTCTCCGCGCGCTGGCCCAATAAGCCGGCCGCGGGGCTGGCTCTGCGCGCCGCGCCGCCCGGCACTGGGTTAACCCTCTTGGCGACCGCCCGGGACTCCGCGGCCGCCGGGGGCCTGCGTCCTCCCCACTGCGCGCCCGGCGCCCCGGCCGGCGCCCCCCGCTCCTCCCCTCCCCGCCCCCCATCCCGGGCTGGGCCGACCCGAATTAGCATGCCCTCCCCCGGAGCCGGGCGCCGCGGGCCGGTGGGGGTGGGGACCCGGGCTGCGGGCGCGCGAACTTCCCAACTCCCGCGCTGCGCCGGCCTGGCCCCGGGGGGAGGGCGTTCTGTGGCGGGATGGGGGGAGAGCTGGGTGGAGGGCGTCCAGTGGGGGGTCTTGTGGCGGGATGGGGGGGCGTCCCGTTTCGAGAGTGTTCCTGAATTTCTTTAAGAGCTACCAGAAAGCAGCCCACCCCCACCTTCATAAAAAAAAAAAAAAAGCGCGTGGGGAAGAGCCAGCCCCACGCCGGTCCGCCTCCCGCCCGCGGCCGGGCCTCCCTCCCTCCCGCCCGGCTCGGCGTTCCCTAGGCCGGAGTTCTCCATCCCCAGGATCTCGGGCTCGCGGGGGCGCGAAGAGGACCCAGGAAAGGTTTGGGAAGGTCTGGGGCCTGGGGGGTGGGACAGTGTTCTCGCCACCCGGTCCTCCCCCTCCCTGCGGGCTACGGTGTTCCAGCCTCTCGCAGGCTCCCAGGCTCCCTTTCTCTACCTAGGACATTCCCAGGACAATTAGGGCTGAAGTTTTCGGGAGAAGCGCCCCGAGCCCGTGGGATAAGGGGGCGGCTCGGCTCCGCCCAGGACCCCTCCCAACCTACCCCCCCCCCCCGGCTGCCGGGGTTGGCTGCAGGGCGCGTCACTCCGCGGGGAGGCGGCGGCGGCGCTGGCGCCTCTGAGCCCCGGGCGGGTGGAGAGCCTGGACCCGCCTGGGCTCCGAGTTCAGCTCCGGCGAGAGGGAAGGAGGGAGGGGCGCGGTTAAACCAGGGTTGGGCAGCGCGCCCCCGTCCTGGGAGCTGCGGTTGGAGCCCGATCCTGGGCACCCCTAGTGCCAGGGACCCTGGACTCCCTGCCCTGAGCCCGGAGTGAGCGAGCTGGGTGGGGGTCCCTGGCTGCTGCTCCTAGGCTTGGCTGCAGCTCGCCTTCACTTTTCGGGCACTTGCCAGGCGCCCAAAACTTTTTGCTGTGTTTCCATCTCCCAGAGCTGGGAGACCAGCCTCCCTTACCGGAGTCCTGGAACCGGGAACCCGGACCCTGCACTCCCTCTGCCGGGCGCCTAAGTCCGCGAACCTGAGGCTCAGCCTAGATCTTCCCCTCGCGCCTCGGGGTCTCCTCTCGCCGAGGTTCCCGCAGTCCTGCTCCCGAACGACTAAACTCTAAACTTCGGCCGAGTGCTGGGGGTGGAGGGGGAGGGTGTGCAGACACACAATCCTTGCCCTATCTCGCGATCGGGAAAGGAGAGGGCTCATAAGGACGCCCCAATTCCGGAGCGCCTACGAGTCTGGATAGTGCACAGTCGGTTCGCGCGAAGTGGGCATCAGCCTCCCGTGCAGAACCTCAGAACTCCGGACCCACGCCGCGCTCCCTGAAATGATTTATTTTTCCTGGTCCAATTCATTTTTTTAACCTGTGATGGTTGAATTTATCTTTTTTATCTGTTGGCTTTATTACTTTTTCCTGGTATAACTTCTCCCTCTTCATTCTCCCTGTTCGCCTGTCCCACCTGAGTTCTGCCTCAGCTCCCCCACCCCCCACCGGCGTCTCCCTGGTCTCCTGCCATCCTGCGCCTCTGTCTTTCCCCAGGTCCTGTTGGGCACAGTAGATTTTGATAAAAAGACAAACGAAGCTATCAGTGGGTCTGATGTTGAAGAATGAAGATAATAACGTTTCCATAGGTTGTGCTTCAAATGCCATTATTTCTCACTGAATATTTAAAGAGATCCCTAGGCAAAGATGGATTTGCGCGCTCCTGGGGTGCGAGCCGCTCGCTTACCCCAAAGCCCCGGGAACGTGTTCCAACCCAGCACTTTTAAATCCCGCAGCCGCTCCCACCTCGCCAACAGGAGCTCTCGAAAACACACCCACGCGCACCCTTCCACCCTTCCGGGTGCACCAAGAATCCCACGCGCACTCGCTTCTGGCTTCTCGCTTCTCGCTTCTCGCTTCTCGCTTCTCGGAATGTGCCGGCGTTTGGAGACGCCCTCATCGGCCTCTGATTCTTAGTTTGAACGTGCGGGTCTCTGGCGCTCTCGGGGTGCCAGAATCCGAGTGGAGCTGGCGGTCCCCAAAACCTCGCGGTGTGCTCGGCGGGAAGCTTCAGGGAGTTAGCTTCTCACGTGCTCCTGGCTCCAAGTGTGCTAAAAATGGGGGTACTGTCCCTCCCCCTAAATACAGCAACTAGCAAAAAAAAATGCAAAAAGTGCTCCGCACTGCTTAATTGAAAACGGGCGAGCAGAGATGAATTAATTGGGAGGTATCTCAACTTTAATAACTTTTTTCGTTCTTCGGGGTCCTCGACGACTCAGAGGCCGGCGCCTGGCTCTGTGCGCTGCATCCCCTGCTAATTTCTTGTTTGTTTTCTTTTCCTTTGGCCGGGAGAGAGAAGAGAGGAGATGGAGGAGGGGGGATGGGAGGAAGGGGACGGTCAGGACCGCGAGGAGAGGAGAATTGGTCTTTATTGTTGGTGGCGATTCATCAATTACGAGCCATTGTCTCGCGCCCAAGTTCCGCGGTTCGCTGGTGCGGTCTCCGAAGTGTCAGGGAGCTGGCTAGGCTCCTATGCCTCGATGCAAAGACACAATTAAATCAATAAAACCCGACAGAGTGGGGGTTAATTTTTAGTTTTTAAACAGGTCCAAAAAGCGGAGGCGAACAAGGCGTCACAGCTGGGGTCCCTCTCCACGCCAGCAGACCTTGAGGCCTGAGCGCTCTCCGTGGGGTCGCACCCTCCTAGCCGCGGATGGGGGTGGCGGATGGGAAATCGGGACGAAGAAGTTGCTGTTCGCAGGTTCCTCTCGAGGAGGCCCTGGTCCTTAGGGACAGATCAGCCACAGAGAATGGGGGTGGCCAGAAGTGAGAGAGGTGGCAGCTGGACCGGGGTCGCGACCTCGCGTACCAAGAAGAACCACAGGGCGGGAGGTGCCTGGCTGAGGCGCAAACTCATTTTCAGGGGTTTGGTGCCTGTTTTTTTTGAATATTAACCCTCATTTTCCCCGAGGTATAACGTTTCCTGGGAGGACTGTCCGGACTAAGTGCCGTGGCCTAAGGCCGGTGGCCACGACAGCTTTTCCAGGGAAGGGATAGTGGCATTGAAGCGTCCCATTCTGAGGTCTGGTTCTGCTGGCCGTAAATTTACTAATTCTCGGCCAACTTGATTCGTGTCTGGGATTGTGCCTGGCATGAGGCCTTGTCTAGGTCTCCGACCCCCTTTCCGGTTTCGGCCCACGCAGTTTGAGCACCCTACTCTAGAGGTGGAGGTCGTTTCCAAGCGCCCTGCCCACGCCCTAGCTCTCCAAATATCCAACGCTAGGCCCTTCTGGCCCCAGGCGGAGGCTACATGGGCAGTGGAAGAGGTTTCGTTTTCCTGCACCAGGCAAAAAAGCGGCAAAAAGACGGCAGCGGCGCCCCGGGGGCGGGGAGCAGGCACATCGATGGTATCAACATTATTGATGGGGAAACGTTCAGGGCAGGAGCCGGGAGATCAGGTTCCCAGTGCTTCCCCTCCCCGGAGGTGGGTGGGACCAAGTGGGTGGTGAGCTTTGTGTGCAGTGTCTGTGCCTGTGTGCGTGTGCGTTTGTGTGTATGTGTATGTGTGTGCGTGCACGCGTGCATGTGTGTGTGTTTGAGGATGGGGCGCCTGGATGCACCCTCATTAACCACCTGGGGTTTATTTGTATTTTTCTTGTCTGGAAGCCTGCGGGGGTGAGAGGTGGGAGGAACAGAAGAAAGGTAGAGGTGGTTTGTCCAACTCCAGCCCTTGGGGTTCTTTTCTGGACTTGGGGCTGTGTATTTGGGGAAGGTGGGGAGGAGGGGGGCTGATGACATAAAGTAAAAAAAAAAAAATTTGGAAAACATCTATGGAATTCTGCCATTTTCCAAGCCTGGGACTCTGCTTTCCTGGGAGTTTCACAGACTCTTTTCCTA
Organism: Rhizomys pruinosus; assembly: GCA_009823505.1. Lineage (NCBI taxonomy): Eukaryota > Metazoa > Chordata > Mammalia > Rodentia > Spalacidae > Rhizomys > Rhizomys pruinosus. The sequence continues at coordinate 734,247 of VZQC01011742.1, read as the reverse complement.
AGAAATCTTGCAAATTCTAACTTCCACCTTGGACCCAGGCGAGGTTTCGAACCTTCGAGAGCAGAGTGGGTGTCTCCACCCTTGGCCAAGCGATCTGCACGCGCTTTGGTCTCGGACTCCCCAGTAGCTAACTCCTGACCGGGTGATTAAAACGCAGTTGGGGGGTGGCCTCCAGTCGCCCACCTCCGAAGTCTCCCTTTAGACCCGTGCCTCGGCAGCGCCCAGGTGCTGGCTCAGGAAGGACATTCAGCTGCTTCTAGCGGAGGCGGGATTCCAGGTCAGGATTCCCTGCTGCTTGGAGCGGCAAACTTTGCTTTCCTCTCCTACAGCGGCACTGAGAAACTGACCCGGCTGGAGACCGAAAAAGCTGGAGACCTTAACTTAACGTCCACGGTGTGCTTCAATTCGCCGAGCCTCGCAAGCAACAGTGCCTCGCTAAGGGGTGTAAAATTCCTCCCAGAGGAAATGTCCTGGGGCAGAGAAAGTGGAAAAGACTAATCGAATTTATAAAAAGAAAACCTTTGCTTCCTTTTGGTTAAACCCCTTTGCGGTTTTCTGAGAGACAGAGGGGGAAAAAAAATTACCACCAAGCAATTGCGTGTAGCTAATTCTTGGAACAAGTAAGTAGGATGTTTAGAAAGCCCAGCAGGATGTAGATCCCCCTCCAGCATGAAGTAGGTCCCGAGGATCCACGAAGAGTGATTGGTTCTCACTGAGTGCCTTCAGCTGAAATTGAGAGTGAGGTCTCTAGGGCCCCCATTCTTGTGTGTGCTCATTTGAGGGTGACTGGGGACCTACCAGAGAACATTTACATTACTAAAGGGGCTCCTTTTCAGCCACGCCCACGTGACCCAGAGGTGGACCAAGCATATGGCTTCCAGAAAACTTTTTTCCCCCTTCAAGTCCACTGGTACAATTTTTTTTCAGCAAAGCTTCCATTTTTAAAGAACAAGTTAAACATTTTCAGAGATGTTGGCTTTACAGAAAGGTTGCATGCCATGAGAACCTGCTCCGTGGGAGGCTTCTCCACACTGATTTTCATGGGGGCAAAGCACCTTTTGATTTCATTTTGGTAGGAATATAAAATGGCCAGGTCTGATTTCAGAACTTTCTGGGGAACTGGAGCTTGCCCATCAGCAAGGCCTGTCCGTCACTCCCATGAGTGATAACCTGTAAGACTCAGCTGAGCTCTGGCTCTCATAGAGAATCTCTCTCTCTCTCTCTCTCTCTCTCTCGTCCTTTTCAGACAGGGTCTCTCTGTAGCTCCAGCTGCCTGGAACTCTCTCTGTAACCAAGCTGGCCTTGAACTCACAAAGATCTGCCTCTCTCCTCCTGAGTGCTAGGATTAAAGGCATGCGTCTCTCTGCTGACTTTTTTTTTTTTTTTTTTTTTTTTTTTTGTATGTGTATGTGCACCTGTGTCGTGCAATGGCGCGGAGGTCAGAAGAGGGTGTCAGATTCCCCTGGAACTGGAGTTCTCCTGGAATTGGAGTTACAGACGGTTCTCAGCCGATGTGGGTGCTGGGGATCGAACCCTGGTCCTCTGCAAGAGCAGTCGGTGCTCTTAACCGCTAAGCTATCTCTCCAGCCCCCTCTCTGCTGACTTTTAAGGGGAGGTTTTCCTCCTGGTGGACAGTAGTAAAGTCTCTGCTGGGTGCTGTGGTCAAAGCTGCAACTTTACTGGGTCGACACCATCAAATCCAATCCATCCTCTCTTCTTCAAACTTGCGTTCTTAATTATTGCAGTTTCTCCCAGTTTTTCTCCTGTTCTGTCCAGCCATAGCAACAACAATTCTTCTCAACTCTTCTATGTGGAGCTGGGAATTTAAGATACTAACATTTCCCAGCTCCAAACCTGTTTCTCCTTGAATTCTTTTAAGTTAGAAACCCAGACTCCTCCAAGCTCGTGTAGTACTATGAAGAGGCCCTCCTGTCTCTTCTTCCCTCTCCTGGTTATTATACATTGTCACTCTACCCTGATCTCAAGAATTTCCTAACTTTGCCAGACTCTTTGGCACACTGTTTTTTTTTTTTTTTTTTTTTTAAAAAAAACAAAATCTGATCCAAAGGAGACCTTCTCTGAGCATTAGTCTGTGGTGCATTTAATGTCTGAGCTCTGCAGAATTTAAAGCTCAGGTCTGGCTCCAGCCTTTTCTTGGGCTGTGCTGGATGCTCAGAACGGAACACCAGCCAATGCTCCCTTCTACAACCGAGGCATATGATTTCAAGTGTGTTGAAGTGAAGGCTGTTTCCCAAGTTTGCTTTTGATTTTTCTTTCTACTCTGGACCTCAAAACACCTCCAGTTTGGGGGAAGTATGTTAAGCAGATCAGTGCCCGTGATCTCAGCTGCCCATCCTCTGCAACCTTTCTTTGGCTCATCTCAGATATTTGCAAGGACCAGTCTTCTTGCACATGTGGTATTTGGGTGTTGAGAGTGTGGAGCTAGAGTTGATTATTCAGTTTTTTTTTTTTTTTTTTTTTTTTTTTTTTTGTATTTTCGAGACAGGGTTTCCCTGTAGCCCCAGCTGTCCTGGAACTCACTCTGTAGACCAGGCTGGCCTTGAACTCACAAAGATCCGCCTGTCTCTCCCTCCTGAGTGCTAGGATTAAAGGCGTGCACCACCGCGCCTGGCTTTTTTTGTGTGTGTGTGTGTGTGTGATTATTCAGTTTTATAACTTGGTTATATCATTTAACAGAGGAGGAAACATAGTGCTAGGCTTGGTTTGTGTTCCTATGACCTCGTTTAAATTAATTTCACAGGCCTCCATTTTCCTGCTTTGTTAAATGTAGTTAGTGGAGGAGATGTACAGTGCTGGGCAGCATCTAGTAAGGAGCTAGCTTTGCTTCCTATGAGCAGAAAAATCTCTCCATCTGCCTCCAAGAGTTCCTTCGTCTGCTAAATGGAGATAATAATAGTCCTTATTTCATAGGGTTCCGGGGACTAAAAGAGTTAATATGTATGAAGAATTTAGGATGGTGGCTGGCATGTAATTACAATGCAAGTGTTAGCTATTATTGTCATGACTTCACAGCGTTGTTGTGGGGATCAAATGATATAATGTGATCAAAATATCATCCTCCGTTCATCTGTCCATCCATTCATTTATCCATTCACTCCATATAGTAACGTGTTGGGCGTGGGAGACACCACTGGGAAACATTGGCATTCATTTCCTTGCTTCTAGCAATTAATCAAATGAGTTATTTCCTGGAGTGCATTATCGCCTGGCTCAGTGTTGAGGGTAGAGGGAACAAACTGTGCGGTGACCGGAGTAAAAAGCAGGGCTTAGTTTAGGAAGTCTTTGCCATTCTAATAAATAAATCTGTGTATGAGCCAAGCTGGGTGAGTTACCTATGTGGGTCCTGGGTCAGGGGCAGACCTTATACATGTTCCTGCAAGGCTCATGAGCACTGTAGACACCGGAGTGGCTGGCTCCTCAGATGCCAGGCTGTTCTTTCTGGGTATTTTATTTGGCCGTACTGTGTATAGAGTCCCCTGAGTTATGTAGAAAACAGAGCAGAACGAAACAATAAGACAGTTTTTCCCTGGGCCTCAAAGGTATTAACTAGCAGCAATGTCCAAGGCCTTGCTTTTCTGCCCTTTTTGTTTTCAGTTTGTCAGATTATGAAAATTCACCCTGGTCATTCCAATAGTGCATACTTCCTGACGCCCATCTGGCCTGTCAGTTTGGATTTAGACCCACCAATGGCTATGGCTTTGCCCACCGTTATTAGGATTATACCCATGTAATGGCTAAATGTAAAGGAATACCTGCAGGCAGACTGCAAAGTACCCTCACAAGCCCCTCCCTGTGCTGTGAGATTAGAATTCTCCTTACAGTTGGAATCTGGAAAAAGGACTAATACCTGCTAGTGGAGGAGCTCTGTGACATGGGTAGGACAGGTGTATGTGCCCCTTGGAAACACCAGACAACAAGTGTCCTTTGAAACATTCACAGATGTCAGCAAGTGGAGGGCGAGGTGTCCTTTCCCTGGTGCTGGGGGAACCGAGTCCATTTAATATGTCATTTGATGTCTTTCTCCTCAAAAATAGTGCCTGGGGGCCATGAGGGTTTATTTAGAGGCTTTAAGGAGCTTGGCAGTATGTAAATTATGCGTGAGTGAGTGTCCTTCTGCTTCCTGTGGCCACCGTTGGGGACTTAAACATGATGGAGCATCTCAGATGATTTGTGGTAACGTTGCAGCAGCAGGGAGCCCTTCCCCCACGCCTGGCTGCTGCTCTCTTTGCATTGCATAGGCTTCCACTTGGCGGCATCTCTGTCTATCCAGACACCTGACCTGATCTAGGAGTGGCCTCCAGTGTTGGTGGGCAGCCCTCTAAATATCTTTGCTTCAGGGAATACTGGGATTTTCCCAAGCCAAAGGTTTTGTGAGTTTAGAGAACACAGTTCCGTTTCCAGTGGCTCCTGACCCCCTCACGCATCCCTTCCTTCACCCACACACTCATCCAGCAAATATAGGCTGAGCATCTTTACCATGTGGGTGATGATTTTAGGCATGAAAGATTTAACAGTAACCAGGACAGACAGGCCTCTGCCCTTCTGGAGCCTGAATTCTGAAGAGAGGGACAAAGGAACAGACTTAATAACTTCAGAGAATGGTAAGCACTTTAGAAAGTAAAGCTAGCTAGTCATGTCCTGTCACAAGCTGGACAACCTCAGTTCAATCTCCAGAACCCACATAAAGATGGAGAGAGAACCAGCTCCACAAAATTGTTCTCTAATGCGTACACGTGCGCGCGCACGCACACACACACACACACACACACACATACACACACATACACACACATACACGCATACACACACACATACACACACACACACACACACACACACCTGCTCCATGGCATGCATGCGACAATAATAACAACAATAAATTGAAATTTAAAAGCTGTCCTTCAACAATTACTGGAAGTGGATACAATTTACAAAAGATTTAAAGGGAAGTGGAAATTGTCAGTGTCATGTTTAAACACTTGAAAGTTCTCTGGGACTTCATCATATTTGATCTGGGGACATGGGACTGAATTGGCACTGAGTCACCTATATTGATCCTAGAGAGAACATAGTTTTCCTTGTGTTTCTAGGGACTAATGATGCTTCCTACTAGTCTGTATAGGAAAAAAAGACCACTGAAATTCAGGAATTTGCATAGTCTGAGAGTTATACTTTCTCCCTGGGGAGATGGTGTCACTGCAGCTTCCTGTAACAGGTACATCAGGAGGGAGCTCACATCTGCAGCTGGACCTACTCAGAGCTGCAGCCTGTGTTGGTATGCAGTAGCCCAGCTGTGGTGAAGAGTCGTTTCTGGTGAAAGACTAGTAGGTTTCTTTTTTCCCTCAATCTGTTATGGACCACTACTTATGCAAAACATAATAATATATATTGTTATAAAATAGAATAGAAAACAGAATCATGCAAAATCTAACCCCAAGTTATCTTGTATTATCTGCCTTTCACCAGAACCTGCTACGCAGTCATGGACTGTGATGATAGGCTCTGAGAGGCGGAGGGGATCCTTCCTATACACATGCTCTGATTTCTGTATAGAAGCATGCAGTGGGTTATTTCCTTTAGGAGTCTTAGTTCCAACAACAGGGTCAAATTTAAACAGAGAAACTTCTAGTGGAATTGGGGAGCACACAGGGAATCAGTCTCAGTTGGTCCAGAGTCAGTTCCCAGAACAGCTCCTGAAGGCCATTGCCCTGACTGCTGCTGCTGGAAGCAGTTCCACTCTGGCTCTGACAGAGCCAAGTAGCAGCCCTAGCCCCAGGATGATCTCAGTAGAGCCCACTCTTTATAGGGCCTGGCTCCTGTGTCAAGCCTTGCTGAGGAGTATTTGGTAGCTTGTCATGGCTGCAAGGGAAGCTTGGAGCATGGACACATGGCATTTGCAGCTTCTGTTGTGGGAAGCAGCTAAGGTTCACAGTGTAGGCAGTTCCCTGAGCTGGATGAAGCAGAATACCAAGATCTGTGTGGGCTCTGTCAGCTCCATGCCCCATCAGAGCATTTCAGAGCACTCTTACCATAGCAGAGAACCTACCTCCCTTAGAGCACAAGCTTACCGTCAGGCCTAGGGCAGCACTCTTGAGTTCATCTCCAGATTTTTGTTGAGCTGTGCCTTTGAACATTTCTCAGCTCCATCTTCTGAGTTGAGTCTCCAGTGAAACTGTTCAGGGGCTCATGGCCCTCAGAAGATTAGTGGGCTATCCTCAGGAAAAGGGGAATGAGACGGTGGCTGTTAATCACTGCACACTTGTCAGGATCCAGATGGGTGTGGTCCCAGGTTAGCTCACTGTACCCCCAGAGCTCTATAAAGTATTTCTGTGGTTTCTAGTTCACACATGGGGATGGAGGCATGTTGGCCATTTCTGTGGAGTCTCAGAGCTCTAGAGTTGCTTGCTGCCTAAAACCAGCTTTGTGTCTTGTTTACCAGAAAACAATGTTAAATGAGGCTCAGTGGCACATGACCTGCACTCTGGAAGCTGAGGCAGGGGACTGACAGCTTAGCCCAGCCTGGGCTGCATAGTGACACTTTGTCTCAACCCTCAAGATCCTCCAAACATAAATGAAACAATAACAACGTTAAAACTAAGCGAAGCTAAAATACCAGCCAAAAAATGTTAAGGCTCTCAGGTAAGGGGTGATTTGGAGTGAGACTCTGGAGCTCACAGGACTATGAGCTGGACTTTTTCTGTTGGGGGTAGAGATTTACTAGGATAAGGGCTGTGGCCTCTTTGTGGTTTTTATGTGTGGTCTGTAAATGCCTTCGATTTAGACCTGATGAAACAGTGGAGAGCTTAAAGCTAACCCCGCCTCAGTGAATTAAACTGTCTTTGAACCTCTGATTCCTGATGAGTTGATGGGTGGTGCCAGCTGTCAGTCTGTGGAGCCCTGGCCTCCCATCCTGCCTTCCAGTAATTAAGACAAGCAGAAGGTTCAGGTTCTACTTTACAGTGTAGAGTAAGGTACATGCTGAAGAAAGTGCTGGGATTTGGGAAAAGGAAGTCTGCATTAACCCCTATTCTGTTAGTAGCAGCAGGATTTAGCCTGAGTGTTTTCACCTGGCAGAACATCATTGTGGTCCGGTGTTAACTGAAGGATTTCATCTGTGCAGTTACCTGCCTGGGGGCTGAAGCCCCCAGGCTCTCACCCTCTCTCCAGGGGCAGGCCATCAGTATTGTTGAATGAATGAGTTTAGAAAGGGGGTGTGGCTGGCTGTGTGCTCTGCCTACAGTTTACATTTGGAATAGCCTCAAAAGCCTATGTGTTAAAGGCTTGGTCTCTACATGGGTTTCTTGTGAGGGAGTGGAAACGTTTTAGGGCTGGGGCCTAGAGAAAAGAGTGCAAGCCACTGGGGACATGCCCTGAAGGGATGATGAGATCCAAGCCAGTTCTGGTTTTGTTTTGTTTTGTTTTCTTTCTGGGCTGGAGGTGAGCAGTTTGCTCTGCACAGACCCCCACTGTGCGGTGCTGCCTCCCCAAAGAACAACCAGCCTCATAGCCAAGAAGCACTATATTGACATAATCTTTACAACCAGGATCCAAGCCGGGCCTGGTGGCACATGTCTTTAATCCCAGCACTCAGAAGGCAGAGGCAGGCGGATCTCTATGAGTTCAAGGCCAGCCTGTGGCCTACATAGGGAGTTCCAGGCCAGCTGGGGCTACAGGGAGATTCTATTTCAAAAAGACCAAAGTGTGGTAGGGGGGGAAAGCCAGGAGCCAAATAACCTGAGCATCTGAGGTGTTTGCTATGGTGAGCAGGTGCTGACAGTTGAGCACTATCAGTGCTGATGGATGCTGCTAATCTAGCCTTGTGCTCTCATTAGAGAGCAGAACACACACCAATGTCTTCTAGGATAACCCAAGTCTCTCCTTAGGCTGAAGATTGTGAATTAGAAGGTTAAAGATCAAAGTAAAGCCTGAGATTCCAAATTTCCACTGAGCTCTAAGGTGAGGCAACAAGCCGTGGACTGTTGTTTGTAAATGGTATTTTCACAAGCCTGTTCAACATGCAAGGCTGGGTGAGGTAAGAGGGCAGTTCCCCTAGCTGGTGACCTTCTAGTAGGAGTGTGACCTAGTTCTCCATCTCATCCTATAGGAACTGTCCCCAGGGACAAAGCACACCCTCTTTTCTCACAGGAAGCCTCAAGGAAAGCCTAGCCATAGTCTCTTATATTTCCATATTTGGTAAAAATGATGGGTCTGGTAGCCTCTTGGTCTGAGTCACTGGCTCATGGCACTCAGTGTCAGTAACCACCAACACTGCCTAGAGTGGTGTGTGGAGCACCTGGTGTGTGCTGAGCATGCGCTAGGCCCTTCAAGCACTGCTTTGATGGTGCTCTGGCATCTCCCAGAGTTCTCTCAGCAGTCCAGTGACACTGGGCATAATTGTGTAGGTTCTGGGGTGGTTAGCTTCTCGACATACTGGCTATTCTAGTCAGTGTTTTCTTGCTGTGACAAAATATCTGAGCACAAGAACTTAAGGGAGGAAGGATTACATTTGGCTCTGGGTTTCAGTCCATCAGGGTATGGGAAGACATGGCAGAGATGAGCAGCTCACAGGAAGGAGAGAGAGAGAGAGAGAGAGAGAGAGAGAGAGAGAGAGAGAGAGAGAGAGAGAGAAAGAGACTGCGTCAGGGCTGTGGTAGCAGCAAGCTTCCTTTAATTTCATCTGGGTCTCCAACTTATGGGCTGGTGCTAGCCACATTTAGGTACATCTAGCCACATTTAGGTACATCTAGCCACATTTAGATACATCTAGCCACATTTAGGTACATTTAGGCACATGTCCCCCTTTAGTCAATATCCCCTTTGGAATACCCTCATGACCGCCAGAGTATTCCGATCTCAATCCAGTCAAGTTCACAATCAAAATCCACTGTAATACCATGCTTGTTCCTGCCTCTACATCTTTGCTTGCAGCAGCTGATTTCAGCCGAGGGAGACTTCCAGCCTGGGGTCAGTCTTTTAGCTGTCACAAGTGGTGAGTACTAGAAGGCACCTAGAGAGCAGAGATCAGGGAGAATGCTAAGCACCAAGCACCGGCACAGCACAGGACAGCCTCCTGCAAAAAAATGTTTGGTATCGCAGTGTGTGTTGTGTGTAGGAGCCTCTGCTGGGGTGGTTCAGCCTGTGGAAAATGCTCTGCCTGTTCCCACCTTGGAGTCCTTTGAAGATTGCCTAAAGCTGATCTGGGAGTGAAAATTTTCACTAATAATTTTTATTCCTTTTAGGAATATGAGTCTAAACCCAAGACCAGAGAGGGCTTCCCTGTGTCCCCTTACCCTGCCCACTGCCTTTCACAGGATATTGTGAATTCACATTCCTATGCAGTGTAGGGGGAAGGGGGAAGGGAGGAAAGGACCCCTGTGGTTTTCTATATTTGTGCTGTTTGATAATTGGGCATTACTTTTTAGGTCACTGTCCACCCTTTCTTAGCAAGATCAGTCAGGAGTGTCCACCCAGGATGAGGGGCAGGCTACTTAGACCCATTCTGGCTGCAAGATCCAGACCAGTTAGTTTATTTCACTTTTCAAATGCAGGACAAAGAATGAAAAAATAGCACTTTAATAAGCAACTAGTTTGGCAAAATAGCACCTTCTCCAAAAAATGAGGAAGGTGTGACGAGTGTGGCTTCCCTCAAATTATTCAGTTTGGAATGGATCTCGCTCAGCAGCACGTGGGGCCTCGCAATACCTTCCCTGGAGCCAGCAGATTCTGTCTGCTGCATTCCGTCCTGCACAGCACACGGGAACACAATGGACTGGTCCTTGGAGGGGGCCAGGCATGTTGCCTCCTGAAATGGTTTCTTTGCTGCAGGCTTGTGCAGGAGATGTTTATCAGAGAGGGGTGGACAGGTCTGCAATGGACAGGCTTCCATTCTGTCTCCTGTGGCCTTTTATTGCTAGTGATAGGTGCCATCAGTGTCTTGCCTGAGAAATGGCCGTGCTGCAGGCACCACTGTCGAGCATCTTATTGATCTGTGCTCCACCTCCCTGGAAGAAGACAAGAGTAGTAAAAATTCAGGGGTGGCTGGCTGGTGTGGCCATGGTGCTGCGGGCTACAGCTGCTCTGAGGTGAGGGTAGGTGTCATCATCCCTACAGATGCTCTCTCTACAGTTGCTGAGCCTTGTCCTTTGTGTCCTGGGACACAGCCCAGCCTGGAGGCACATCAACTCTTCAGCAAGATACATGTGGCTTCTGATTTCTTTTCCCCATTGAAACTGTATGGCTGAGATTCATTTTCTCACCGTTGACCCAACGGACCTCCATAAAATAGGGATGAAAGCAATTAATCTGGGGCAGAATGCTGGAGAATCCCATTCATAAATAATCCTTCTTGCCCACCAGCCCCAGCACCAGTATGTGAGTGGAGATTTATGAGCTCAAACCTATGGGCCATGCTTGGAAAGGAGTGCGTGCCCAGCCTCTGACTTTGCATACAAGTTTAAATGGTTATGATCGATATATTGCCACAAGAACCAAAGGAAATTTTTATGGCATGTACCTAAGACTTTATAATGTAAAAGAGACAGGATCAGCCAACAGCCCCAACCCAAGCATAAAACCTATCTTACAAATAAACACAAAGGCACTTTGGCAAAAGTTCTGCAGAGAAAGATCTATGGAGAGTGGGCTAAGATGAATGTGCAGAAGTGTGCCAGGGTTAGGGGAGGTGGCATTGCTTAGTTACAGCTGTGTGGTTAAGGAGTCTGGCAGAGCCTGGGGGCTGATTATGACTCTCCCACCTTTGAGCTACATGACCTCGGACTACCCACTCACGTTACCTCTACATCATTTTATTGATGGAAACAGTACCTGCCTTCATAAGATTGCTTTTTTTCTTTTTGGTGGTGCAGGGGGTTTAAACCCAGGGTTTCACGCATGCTAAGCTAGTGCTCCACCATCGAACAACAGCTCTAACCCTACATAAAGTTTTTCTAAGGATTAAATGAACTAAAGTATGTAAAATGTTTAGCTCATCCTTGTAGCATTTAATAGCCAAATGTTAAGGAAGGTCAAGGAGATAATGATGGTAATGATGGTGATGACAGTGAAGATAGTGATTATGATGATGGTGATGATGATGGTCATGGTAGTGATGATGGTGATGGTGATGATGGTGGGAATGATGGTGATGGTGAAGAAGATGATGATGGTGATGATGGTGGTCATGGTAGTGATGATGATGGTAATGATCGTGGGAATGGTGATGATGGTGAAGAAGATGATGATGATGGTGATGATGATAATGATGGTGGTCATGGTAGTGATGATGGGGATGGTGATGATGGTGGGAATGATGATGATGATGATATGAAGAAGATGGTGATGGTGATGATGATAATGATGGTGGTCATGGTAGTGATGATGGGGATGATGATGATGATGGTGGAAATGATGGTGAACAAGATGATGATGATGGTGATGATGATAATGATGGTGGTCATGGTAGTGATGATGGTGATAGTGATGATTACAATGGCAGTGATAGTGGCAAGGGTGATGGTGGTAGGAAGTATGGTGATGATGATGATGATGGTTGTGTTCATGGTGAAGATGTGGATGGTGATGATGGTGGTCACGATGGTGATGTTATGGTGGTAACAATGGTGATGGTGATGATAGACATGGTAATGAAGGTGACGGTGATGGTGATAATGGTTGTGGTCTGCTGGTGTCTGAAATGTTCCAAATTACAAAGCATGGCCAAATACCTTACTCATTGGCTTTATACCCTTGTCAGGTAAGAAGCAAGTGCAGCCACTCCAAGCATGGCTAGTAGCCAAGAGGTCCAGCAAAGCAGTTATAGCCATGTCCCTAAGACAGTTCTCTGTTCTGTAGAGCTGGCCTTGGACCGCTGCCCTTGCCCCCTCTGATTTTGCTGGGCTCCCATGAACTGTGTGGAGAAGACACTGCAATGTCTTTTTTCATGTGAAGACTAGCAAAGTATGGTTTGCATTGCCAGCATCATTGCTTGATGTTCTTGTTTGTTTGGTGTTGGATTTGGATCATCTGTGTTTCCATATTGTGTTCATGTAATGTTGCCAATTCACAGTGAATATGGCAAATGTGAGACCCTAAGCAGCCAACATCTAAGTGTAAAAGAAAAGTTGTCAATTACACAGCCAGGTCATCCCTTCCTAAGGCCATGGGAGTCTGAAACATCTCAATAATTAACTTATACGGACCCTGATCAAGTGCTGGCCATTCAGTGAAATGCTTTACAAATGCAACTGCAGTAAAGCTTGGCAGCAGCCTACACAGAAAGCCCCGTGTCTGCCAGCATTCTTGGCTATGAGCAGCAGAGGCTGAGTCACTGTCGTAAAGGGAGGAAGTTTATTGGAAGCACATTGGGACTTTCAAGAGCTGTAAGACTGGTAGAATACAAGGCCATGAAAAGGAGTGTGGACTCAAGGAACCCTAGCCAGCCAGGTAGGCTATGGTGTGTTTTCCAGAGCTGGTCTCGGACCTCTGCCCTTGAGCCCTGTTCCTCTGCTGCCCGGACTCCCGACAGCTGCTCCCATCGACAGCACTTCTAGCCATCCCTATGCCTCCTTCAAGCAACATGGTAGGGTATACCTCAGGATTTGACCTCTGGCTGGCTGGGAAAAGCAATCTGGTTCGTTATGCATTGAACAGGTTGTCTTTCACCAGAGCTGAATGCCATCGAGGTGTTGCCAAGAGGAGTTTTACAGATAGCAGACTAAATTGTCTGAATTGCTAAACACCACCACAATAACACGAATGTCCCTATTGTACAGATTAATAAACAGATGCTCAGAAGGGCTGGTGAGTTGCCCAACTTCTCACAGGGAGCAAGTAGCCCAGCCGAGCTGGGGTTTCTACTAAGGATTCTAACATGCATGTCTCCACTCCTAATCACTAAGTCATTGTTTTTGGTTAGTTGGAGCAGGCGAGCTGGCAATAGTATAACAGCCTACTCTAGGGATTAACTGATGAAAATTTAGTACCTCATATACCCAGAGTTCCTTAATACAAAGCTGTAGGCATGCCTTCAGGGGCCTGTGCCTGCCTCTTACAAAGGCTGGGCTCCCTTGGGACTGCACGGGGTAGTCACAGTCCTCAGGGCACCTGCTTACCTGTTCATGTTCCATTGACAGCAGTTTTCATACTTGCTTTAAAGCACATGAAGAAACTTCTTTGATGCCTTCCACAATTGTCTCCTTGAGTTGGACATACCATCACTGCTTAAATACCTACTGGACAGTTAGCCTCAAATCTACCATGGGAGCTGGAGTAAGACTTCAAGCTGCATGGCTTATACAAGACGATGAAAGGACTGGGAGCTGACTGTGGCCCACTAGAGAGTCATAAACCACATGAATTCATGTGTTTGTCTTAGTAAATGTTCTCTTCCTAGGAGAGCAGCTCACCCTAACTCAAACGCACATCCCAGCAGCCATTTTCAGTGCCCTGCCTTCCTCTTCCTGCTGCGGGCTCATCGACAGGCCAAGGAACAGAGGTACCAAACTTTTGTTTTAGGGGAGTTTAGTGGGGTTCCTACAGAGCAAATGAGGGAAGCGTCCACTTACATGGTGCCGACCTTTCCCAGAGTCCCCTGCAGGTTCCCAGTGAGCACCACTTAGGTGGCTTTTTGAGCCCCTAGAGTCTAAGTTTCCACACATACATGAGGAGATGATTCGATATCGCCATGGACTTTGCAGCCCCTGCATTTCATATTCCCACTGCTGGACCAGATTTCTAAGGACAGTGGTTGGCTGAGTTACTCAGCAAATTAGGGAAGGAGCTAGGAATTGAACCCATTGTAAGGACAAGACTCATGTTCACTGCTGCCATATTCAGATGGATACTGGGTAAAGACTTGCTGAGTGAGTAAATGAGTGAGTATATGAATACAAATTAATGTAGGTTTCAAAGACTGCTACTTCTGTTAGGCTTCCGGAGAGGAAGGACTGTTCTGAATGGGGTTAGACCTCCTGAAGTTGATGTAAGAACTGGCCAGGACAGAGATGTTGGATCTCACCCTATTTGACACGGGGATCTGGAACCAGCGCAACTGTCGGGAATAGTGGGGATGAACTGCAGGGAAAGTAGCCCACAGGCCTGGGTAGGACATCCCCAGAGTATGGGATGCCTCTGCTGAGCCAGGGACCAGATGCTTCGGGGCTGCCTAGGAGTCGCAGCACTGTGGAGGTGAAGCGGGTCTGTGGGGTACTGTCACTCAGTACAGCTCCTGAGCTCTGCATCCCAAGGCACATGGCTGAGTGCTGTCCCAGGCTCTGTGCCAAAGAGGATCACAACATTTTTGAGGGTTTTGATGGATGTCAAGGCCAAGGTGAGGCCTTCAATATAAGAATCTTGTGTTCTAGTCCAACAAGAGTTTCTTATTAATTTTCATTCATATATTCATTTTTTAAAGGAAGTCACAGGATTTCTAGCAGACAGAGATAGAAAGGTAATATCTCTTCATAAAGGGCTTTTAATCTTTTTATTATTATTGTGACCCAACTTTAAAATACATTTTTGGTCCAGTGAGATGCCTCAGTAGGTAAAAATGTTTGCTACCAAGACTGAGATAACGAGTTCAATCCCCAGTATCTGAGTGGAAGAAGGAAAGAACAGAATTACTGTTTTTTAAAAATTTACTCTCATGTTAAATTAATTAATTAATTATTTAATTAATTTTTTGGTCAAGATGACTCTATACCTGACAGAATCAATTTTTTATTGAAGTTTTGTACATTTCATATATTTCTTAATCAAATCTACACCCATTCCCCCTTCCGTGCCCCCACCCCCACCCCACCAGAGCTCATGCATTCCCCCATACACATCTTTTATCTTTTCTGTCTTTTTAAAAATTTTGATGCAGAAGTTTACTGTTTCAGGCAGAAGTTTACTGTTTCAGTCAGTTCTTTGACCCAGTCTTTTGTTGTTGTTGTTGTTCCTTCCAATTTGTATCACGCCAAAATATGCATATATGCATGCCACACATATATCAAGATTATGATGTTATAGGTTTTAGCATCTTCAGCTTATGATTTCTTTTTTTTCCTTTAATAGGCTGAAAGATGTCATGTTTTCCTTAAGGAACTGTTTTGAAGGCTCCTCCTTGGCAAACCCAAACAACCATCAGTCCTGCCCTTGTGCTCCTCATTGGAGTCTTCCCTTCCCGTGGTCACCAAATGGAGTTCAGTAAGCACTGCATCATGTCTTGATCTTCCTGCTGGCCTGAATGATACAGCCTGGGTAGTCCAACAATGGCAGTCTATACTCTGAAGAGGCTAAATCCCCAGTAGCTGCTCAGTCTACAAGCTGGATGTCTCAGCAGTCCCCATCTGGCACTGAAGGTTTGGAGGATTCTTGGAGAGACATGAGCCTTCAGTCCATATTGGAAAGTTGAAAAGCTGTGTCTCATGTCTTTGAAGGATGGCAAAAGCAGTGGCAGCCACAGGGTAGCTGCACTTGCTAGTAAGAATTAAAGACAGGCAAAACAACGGTGCTTTTTTTTTCTTTTTCTTTCTTTCTTTTGTTTTTTGTCTTTTTACTAAGATCTCAAGTTTTATACCTGAAGTACAATTTCTCAGGCCTTACTGATTATTTATTTCTGGTTATACTATCCTTTTGGATGTTTAAGGCCACACGGCATTATTATTTTTTTCACATAAATTTATTTTTGTTTTTTTATCAAATCTAGACCCATGTCACCCCCCATTCCCCCACCCCACCAGAGCTCATGCATTCTGCCAAACATGCTTTTCATCTCTTTGTCAGTCTTTCTCAATATTCTCCATGAGGAAGTTGACTGTTTTGAGCAGAAGTTCACTGCTTCAGTCAGTTCTTTGATGAAGTCCTTTCTGTTGTTGTTGTTGTTGTTGTTGTTGTTATTGTTGTTTCCAATATGCATCACTCCCAACTGCTTTGGACAAAAGCTCAAGGGGCCATGCACAAGAAATACTTACAACTAGGTAATTGGCACTAGCATCCACAGATGAGGGATACCATTCGTCGTTTGTTTTTCTGGGACTGTGTTACTTCACTCAGCATGATGTCCTCTAGCTCCAGCCATTTTCCTGCAATGCTCATGATGTCATCTTTCTTTACTGCTGCATAGAACTCCCTTGTGTAGATGTACCACATTTTCTCTATTGACTCATCAGTTGAGGGGCATTTGGGTTGGTTCCAGCTCCTTGCTATTGTGAAGAGAGCTGAAATAAACATGGCCGTGCATGTATCTCTGTGGTGGGGTGAGTCTTGAGGGTACATGCCCAGGAGTGGTATGGCTGGGTCAGGTGGCAAGTTCATTCCAAGTCTTCCAAGGGTTCTCCACATTGCTTTCCATAGTGGCTGTATGAGTTTACATTCCCACCAGCAGTGGAAGAGTGTTCCCCTTTCCCCACAACCTCTCCAGCACTTGGTATTGTTTGTTTCCTTGATCCTTGCCAGTCTTAATTGGAGTAAGATGATATCTTAAAATGGTTTTGATTTGTATTTCCTTAATGATTAGTAATGTTGAACACTTCTTAAGGTGTTTCTCAGCCATCTCTAATTCCTCACTTGTGAAGTCTCTGTTCATTTCTTTGCTCCATCTATTGAGTGGGTCATTTGTTTTCTTTCTTCTTTGTTTTTTGAGTAGTTTATATATTCTGGAAATCAATGCTTTGTCAAATGTTTCTGCGGTGAAGATTTCCTCCCACTCTGTGGGAGGCATTATTTTTTTTTAAGATAGGGCCTTACCGTTGGCCTGGAACTTGCTACGTAGACCAGGCTGGTCTCGAACTCATAGAGATCCACCTGCCTCTTCCTCCTGAGTGTGGAATTAAAGGCATACTGGGTAAAAGGAGTGATTGTTGAAAGTTGTCCTTTGATCTCCATATGAACATGAACACTGTGGAATGTGCACACACACATACACACATTCACACACATGCAAACACACATGCAAACACACATGTGCAAATAAAATCTAATAAAAAGCACATTTTCTGAGTCAAGGGTATAGCTCAGTGGTAGAGTGAATGCCTAGCAGGTACCAGCTTTGGGTTTGATCTTTAGCAATGCAATCAATCAATCAATCAATCAATCAGTCAATTGGTCATCAGTCTATACTCCCAGCTACCCAGGAGGAGGACACCAGAGGATCATTTAAGCTCGTGAATTCAAGGCCATCCTGGGTGATATAGAAATGTCCTGTCTCAAAGTTGAGCATGGTGACAAATGCCTTTAATCCCAGGACTCAGGAGAGAGAGGCAGGTGGATTTCTGTGAATTCAAGGCCAGCCTGGTCTACATAGGAAGTTCCAGGCCAGCTGGGGCTACAGGGAGACCCTGTCTCAAAAAGAAAAAACAAACAGAAAATAGAAATGTGCTGTCTCAAAAATAAATCCTCATCCATCAGGATCCAGTGTGCATAGACATATGTGTTACTGAAGAGTTTGGAGAAATAAGTGATTGTGATAGAGGTGATACATTTTATTTTATTTTATTTATTTATGTGTATGAATGTATTGTCTGCGCGTAGGTTTGTGCACCCGTGTCATGCAATGCCGCGGAGGTCAGAAGAGGGCATCAGATTCCCCTGGAACTGGAGTTGTCCTGGAATTGGAGTTACAGACAGTTCTCAGCCGCCATGTGGGTGCTGGGGATCGAACCCGGGTCCTCTGCAAGAGCGGTCAGTGCTCTTAACCACTAGGCCGACTCTCCAGCCCCCAGAGGTGATACATTTTTAATCCAATAATCTTCAGGGTGGAGCCCAGACCACAGTGCCTGAGAACTTGCTGGAAATACAGGTTCCTACTTGGATTTACTGATAGTAGTTCTGTGAGCTTGATCAAGCCTTCCAGGTGGTCCTGGAACTCACTAAAATCTAAGATATAGTGTAAAATACCACAGTTGCCTAATGTAGTTAATAAACAAAAAACAAATATAGTCATTAAGTTTAGGAATAGCATAAAGGCCACTTGAAACATCTCCAAGCCTTCTCCTGCTCTTTTTTGCTCACCTCATCTCAGTGGAATTCCTTTGTGGTTGTCAAACCCACAGGACCTCTACCTCCTGAACCACTGGGGTGCTGCCTGGACAGCCCAACTCTGATGTAGCTGGTTTATGCTCCAAGGGGGCTAGGGAGGTGACTTAGAGGCCCTCCTCGGGGAGCCTGTCCTACCCAAACTTCTCTCTGACCATCTAGTTCCCCTTGGCACAATAGATTGTTGTCTCCAACACAGCGTCAGCTGCAAAAAAACAATGCCTGGAACATGGTAGGTCCTCAACAAATATTTGTGGTGAGAAAAACGAATTATTGAGTGATCCATCACAGGTACTGAGGCACACTGGACTCTGAGGTACATTTTCAAGCCACAAAGCCCCGCCCCACCCCACCCCACCCCACCCCACCCTCTACTTCCTCTAAGGAAAGCCTACTGCAATAATGAAGAACAAGGAAGGAATGAGGATCGCTCCTGTGGGTGTTCCCTGCCTGCCTTCTTGTCAGGGCACCTGATTAAGGTGCGTTTCAGGCAAACTGCCCATTTGCTTCTAGTATGTCCTTAATTCCCTTAAGCACAGTCCAGTAAGAGTCCACAACATGCTCAGGCTTCTTTGGACAGTTGTTGAGTGTCAGGGAGGCAAGAGCTTGGGAGAATGCTGAGAATGTCACTTTCCACTTACTGCGTGGCTAAGGTGTGGACCATCTGTGAGCAACCTCTGGCAAGTTGAAAGAGCTCTGGCTTTGGAGTCTACCACACACAGGCCTGTAAGTGACATCTAGAAGGAGCCCAGGGCATGAAAAAGGACTTGGAGTGATTTGCATAATGATTTGGATAGGGCGCTCTAGTCACTGGAGCAGGTGGGAATAAATGATGATGCCCAAGGCTTGCCTTAAGGATCCATGGCCTCTGCCTGTTCACAGTCTCCGCACTGGAGTCCTGCCTGGAAAGGTGGTGGCTTGGGTGGTCCCTGAGAGCTTTCTTGCCATCCTCTCCATAAGTATGCATCTGCAAACACCTTGGCCAGAAGAGAGCCTAGCCCCTTGCCAAGCTGTCTGATGGATGGCAGGCCTTCAGCATGACTCATGGGCTTTCACAGCTGAAACCATTAAAGGTTATTCTCTTTTTAATTCCTTGTGGTCTGTGGTCTTTCTCACTCGTTCCTTAGAGAAACCTCTGATTTTCACTTGTGAGACGCTCGGCTGAGCTTGTCATACCCTAAAAGGTGATTTCAGTTCTCTGATGCCAAAGAACCCTTTCTGCTAATCAAAACACAGCTGCAGAGGCCCGTGTGATTTGCTAATGGGCACCCCAACTCGGGGGTATGTCTGTCTGTACCTGGAAAATAGATGTAATTAGGATAACAGATATCATAAGGCATATGCTAATGCAGCAGGTAAAAACGGACTGGAAATGCGACAGGGCTCATGTTGCTGAATCCCAGCAGCCCAGCTGTGCAGCTTAACCAGACGCCAACACCATCACCCCCAGGCCTTTTCCAGTACCAGCTCTGGGGCCCTCTCTGCATGTTTCATCCTCTCTGCTGGGTGCTTCTTGCAAATGACATTTTATTTTAAATGTCCAATTAGATGCCCCTAATGTTCCAAAGATGCTCTTCCAGTGGCTCGAGGTTTCAAGAGGTTGCAGGGACCATAGCATCTAGAGGGAAATGAGGGGCGGCGGGGCGGGCGGGGGGGGGGTATCGAGACCACGTCAGTGTTTTATCTTTAATAAGGATCCTGTCTTCAGAGTGACACTGACCAGGAGAACCTGGAACATCCTTACTGATCCAGTGCCACCAGGGGCAAGGGGACTTGTCAGAGTCAGAAGGTACAGGTTACATTCCATTGTTGCCTCTTCCCACCATGTACATTTGGACAAGGGACTTACCTCACTGGGCCTTGGGATCTTAACCCTAAAATGAGCTCTATCCTATCATGTAACTCAAAGGGCCTGGGAAGGTAGAAGCTTAGATAATATTACTCTTTGTCATAGTTCACAGAAGGGTAAAGAAAGTCAAGGAATCACCAGGACCCTCGTTTGACCCCATCACTCCATCTCCAGGTCCTTGTATACTCTACTTCCTGTTCGAGCCTCCATTCCCTCATCTGTAAAGTAGACTAACTTGTGCCTTCTTTCCTGGACTATTATCAATAGACAGCCAATCTAAGTATACAGGGGACTGAACATCTTACAACAGTGTTTCATTAAACAAGTGTAGCCATGCATGCCAGGTGTGGACTCTGGGCCCAGGGAAGATCTCAGTCTGGTGGCATTGGGGAGACCCTCACTCTGGACACTTTGTATCTCACGGGAGTTGAGCAGGATTTGCTTCCATTTTGTCTATCCAAAGGGCTACTAATGCTGCCAGCCTTTACCCAGCCAGCAGACCGATAGTGTGAACATTCAACTTCAACCAAGCCATCAGGTCCTGCAGTGCACATTCAACTTTGAGACTGGGGCCCATGTGCTCCCCACTTTTCAGAGGTTTTTTTGTTGTTGATATTTTATTTATTGAGACAGAGTCTCATTATGTACCATTGGCTGGCCTGGAACACACTATGTAGTCTAAGCTAGCCTCTAATTCATAGAGATCTCCCCTCCTCTGTCTCCCAAGTGATGGGATTAAAGGCGTGCACCACTGTGCCAGGCGAACTATTTATATTTATTTATTTATTTATTTAGTTAGTCTTTTTGAGATAGGTCTCCCTGTAGCCCCAGCTGGCCTAGAACTCATATAGACCAGGTTGACCTTGATCTCACAGAGCTCTGCCTGCCACTGCCTCCTGAGTGCTGGGACTAAAGGTGTATGCCATCATGACCAGCTTTGTTTCCTTTTATTTTATGTATATGAGTGCTTTGACTGCATATATATAAGTGCACCGAAGGCAGACAATGCCTATGGAAGGCAGAAGAGGACATCAGATTCCCTAGAACTGGGTTAACTATGGTTATTAGCCGCCATATGGGTGCTGGGAACTGAACTGGATCCTCTGCAAGAACAGCCAGTGCTCTTAACCACTGAGCTTCTCCAGCCCTATTCTCCACACTATTTTTTTGGAGACTAGTATGCCTCCCAAGCTGGCCTGATACTCTCAGTTTTTCTGTCGTGGCTTCCTGAACGATGGGATTACAGGGTGTACCACCACGAGTGGCCTGAGCCTGTACCTTTTTCAATTTCTTTTTTTATTTTTTTCGTCTTTTTGAGACAAGGTCTCCCTGTAGCCCCAGCTATCCTGGAACTCACTCTGTAGACCAGGCTGGCCTTGAACTCACAAAGATCCACCTGCCTCTGCCTTCTAAGTGCATGCGCCACCACGCCCAGCCCCTTTTTCAATTTCTTTTTATTTGCTGTTGAAAGCCCAATATGTTGCAAATGATCAGGAAACATGTTCATATTGGTGAATGAATAATGAGTCCTTTGAGTGACTAGATGACTGGATGGTGATGTCTATCTCAAGTGATGGCTCTGCCCTGAGGAGGCTGTGGAGATCTGCCCTACCAGTCACTGAGTACAACATGGGCTCACCTACCTGTGTCTGGGATTCTGGCTCTCAAATGGCCCTCATGCCAGTGTCTGCCTGGTGAACTGTCTGGCTTTGAGATCCTATCTTGGTTTTGTCTTTTTAATTTTTCTTATTTATTCATTTGTTTGTTTGCAGCACTGAGGGTTGGCAAGTTTTCTACCACTGAGCTCTAGACCCCACCCTTTACAAAAATTTTTCTTTTAAAGCAGGGTCTCACTAAGTTGCTCAGGCTGGCTTTGAATTTACTCTGTAGTCCTGGCTAGCCTTGAACTTGTGGTTCTTTTACTTCCGCCTCTTGAGTAACTGGGATTATAGGTCTGGTTTTGCCATATCTTACCAATGACCTTGTTTGAGTCTCAGCTCTAGAATAATGGCTGAATTTGACTTTGTAGGACTCTGGTGTGGATTCTTTGGACTTGGTGTGTACAAGCCTAGCATGTGTGCTAAGCAGAAGGTGGAAGAATGACAGGTATCTCCTCCTCCAACCTCAAGTGCCACCTCCCTCTCCTCCTCCACCCTCCTTTCTTCCTCATTCCTCAGATCTAGGGATAGCATTTCCTATGCAGCCTGACTCAAGTCCCAGAAGTGAATGTGATTCTTATCTAGTCTAGCGTGGCATTGATAGTTTTATGCTGCTGAAGGCATCAATGTTTGTTCAATAGTGTAAGTCTTAAATAAGCATCTACATGACACATTGCAGATGATGAAAGCTGTCTGCTCGAAAGATCATCTCACACGATCATGTTTCCATCATTATCTGGGGCGTCTGCAGTGGCGAATCCCTGCAGCTACTTAAATGATAACATTAGTCCTAATACCATGTAAAATGACTAGTTCCTCGGGGTAGGTTTATTTTTAATAGTGCATGTCAGCAGCAAATAGCTAGGAAGACCCCAGAGAAAAAGCCTAGCTCACGTTCTCACTGAAGTGATGATATGGATATATTTAATATCTGTATTAAAAACCTTTTAGGCACCATGGTGATATTGAACTGGATAGTTAGAAGCATGCAGGCGAAACCTGGGGCTGTTTATAGCCACTCAGCTGTGTGTGTTGTGAAATCCCCTTGAGGTTGTTCAAAGTCAAACTTGGGCTTCAAAAATCTTTGACAGACATTTGACGCCCACAGTAAAAATCTCTGAAACACAAGCCCAGTGGATAAAGTCACTCCACCTCGCAGCTTGGTAAGTGTGTTGATAAGTTTGCTATGCTATTAAAATGTTTGATCACTCGCCTACAGCAAGAACAAGGTTCCATCTGAGGTTGTAGTTTATTAGAGTGTCCAAAACATACTTGTTATTTGTTCAAAAGGTGGCTAGGGATGCTTAAAGGGAAATAAGCCACTTAAAAAAATTGCTTTGTAGCCCAGGCTGGCCCCAAACTCTCCTTGTTTTTGCCTCCAGAGGGCTGGGATTATAGTAGGCATGAGCCCCTGCCTAATTACAGACCACACTTTGAAATCCCACACAGATTGGCACATGACATTATTTTGGAGTTGATGCAGAGGAGACGATACACAACGTGCACTGGTCTCCCATCCCACCCTCCACAGGCCAGCTTGTTGCGTGCCCATCAGACAGTTGCTGCAAAGATGCCAGGACTGGCCCAAAAGGGGAAGTCACAGCAGGGGAGGAGAAGCCTCCCTGCTAGAGTCAAGATGAGGATTCTTCTTTGCCTGTGGGTATGGGAGACTGTAAGAAAGGTAGGGGGTAAAAAACCCAACTGCCTGGCCAAGGAAAGCCTCTTGGGAAAAGGACTCCCCGCTGTGAGGCTGGCACAGAGTGTGGGGGCGGGGCCTGGGCAAGCCCGGAAGTGCGCTGCTGGGGGCGCTATTTTTAGATGACAAGGAAAATGGATACTGAGGCCTGTGATAGCCCCAGGAGCAGCATCTCTACCAGGCTGCGGGCCCTGGTGGGTATTGGCAGAGGTGGGGTCTAGGGTATTATTTCTGTCTGGCTGTCTCTGAGGCCATCGGAAGACCCACTTATGCCTCCGGCGCCTCACATGGCCTCTCGTGGCACAGCATCCTCCCCTTCTCTGGTGGAGGAGTGGAGATCTTTCAAGGTTACAGACATGGATGCAGCACAGGCCAAACACTCTCTTCTGTTGGTTCATGGTGATTCTGCTGAGCCCATCATTACCTGTGCTGTGTATGGCAGAGCTGTGCTGGTGTTCAGGCACAGGTCCGCTGGGTTGGGGGCGCGGACTCAGTTCTGGGTACTGTCTTGAAAGTGCTGTCTCTTGACTCTCACAGGGCCACTGAGCTGGGGATGATATCATGGTTCTTCACAGGAGTCCCTGACCAGAAGTGGATCCCAGTTTAGGGGCTCCTCACCAAGGAAAGAAATGCCATAGTATAATCAGGGGCAGGGTGGAGAAGGCTGCGAAGAGAAGGGCTGCAAAGCCTGGCAGTGTACCCTTGAGTGGAAAGTTAGGAGCACGTGACTTCTGCCTTGGCCAGTAGTATGCTAATAAAACATGCCTGTCCCTTCCTAGGGACATATTCAGGGCCCATGTGTGATTGTCTATTCTCTTCCCAACGCTGGCTGCCTCTGATCGGTCCTGGATTGAATAGGAAAGCTGGGCTAAGATGTCTATATCCATAGACCCAAAGAGGGACTGCTTCTGGATACACACCCCCTGGAACCACGGCATGTCATTTGACCTTGGCCATATATCTCCTGGGGCTCCACTCATTCTTGGGGAGCTGGGGGGGGGGCATGACCAGTAAAGGAAAGCATGGCTCTGAACACAAAGATTAAGGAGAGAGCAATCACAGAAGAAACTAGTGCACGCCAAGAATCCCTGAGCTCTGCAGTCACCCCCAGGTTCCTGTGGGGGCTGTAAGGAGAAAGAAGCTCATGCCGGCCGACATTAGAAAAGGGTTATACCCTGAAATGAAGTCCGTTGGTGTAGGATTTAGCAGGATCTTAAACCATGCATGCTGTGGTCATCAAAAGTGGCCCTGCCTGGCGTGGAAACCACCAACCCTGTTTGCAATTTTTGTAGTCTTTTGGGAAAGATTGTGATCCAGAATATTCTTTGAGACATCATTCTGTCTAATCTTTCTTTAAGGCTTTCTTTCACCACCTCCTAATACCTTAGTCCCTCCCTTTCTTTCCAAAATTTATCTATCTATCTATCTATCTATCTATCTATCTATCTATGTATCTATCTATGTATCTACCTATCTATCTGTCTACCTATCTATCTTCTATTATCTTTCTATACTTTTACTATTATTTGTTTATTTACTTACTTACTGAGATGGAGCCTCATGTTTCCCAGGCTGGCCTTGAACTCTCTATGTGGGGGAAGATGGCCTTGAACTTCTGATTCTCCTGCCTCTGGGATTATAGCCTGCATCCCCACACTTGGCCCGTGCTTGGTTTATGCAGCCCTTCCCAGACCAGTTCTTTATAGGCTGAGTTACATCCCCAGCCCTCTTTTTTTTTTTTTTTTTTTGTAAGGATTGCAGTTTTCAGTTTCAGGAAATGGGTCCTTTCTGTAAATCCGTTATTTTAAAAATATAGGTGATCAATAGAGTGTGGGGGAGGGTACTATACATATATCACTGTCAAGGGAGCGCGCACACACACACACACACACACACACACACACATGCCCCTGAGCCCCTGAGCTTTAGGCTAGTTATAGGTGTCCAATCCTGGTCCCTAACTCAGGGTGACTTTAACAGTTGGAATTTCCAGCCCCTAAGGAAGAAGGGGGACAAGGGAGATAGCAACTTTCTCAAGGAGACGTCTACCCTCAGCCTGGGGACACAGACTGGGGGAGGAGGAGAGGGAAGGAGGAGGAGAGGGAAGCCTCTGAGCAGCTCAGCAAAAGGGGCCCCTTTTATGACCTTCCTGTTTATGGTGAGAAGTAAGCAGCCGGGGAGCCAGGTTGTCGCTGAAAACAGCTGGCTGGGGACATCTTCTAGCGGGTGGGGGAATCTGCCACTCATGTTGTCTGAGCAGGATGCATTGTTTTACACCAGCGTCTTGGGGCATTTTTGCTTCTCTCCAAACCATCTGCTTCACTCACATGGGTGGCCTTGTGGGTTTTTTTTTTTTGTGGGTGACTATGGGGGTCTGTGTGTGCAACCCTCAGGGGGCAGATCTTCACTGTGACACGGGGCAGCTGTGTGACTTCAGGTGATCCTGGTGCTTCTCAGAGCCTCACTTGCAGGGGTTCCTGGTAGCCTCTCAGGGATTTGGGAGAATGTGCAGATGGATGTGTCTGGCATGTGGTGAGTGTCAGTAGTGTTTACAGCTCTAGTGGTTTCATCTTCCCTCCAGCCTCAGCTCGGGGCCTCAGGAGGGGCATGGGGGGGTTGAAGGGACTCCACTTACATGCTCTGAACCGCTCTCTCTGGCTTGGCACACAGAACACTCTGCCTCCAGGGAAATGTGGGCTGTGATGGACCACAAGGTGCCCAAAGAGATGAAGAATGCCGAGCCAAGGCAGCAAGCACCAGGAGAAATCAATAAACTATAATTATCACGAATGTGCGTGTGTCTGTGTCAGGGTTGAGAGTCCTGAAGACAGAGAAAGAGTTGGGAAGGGCAGGGAAGATGCCAGAGGGAGAACAAGACCCCCCCAGCACACACGCGCGCGCGCGCGCGCGCGCGCGCACACACACACACACACACACACACACACACACAGAATTGCGCAACAAAGGAACCATGGGAAAAATCTCCCTTGACTTCCTGGCATCTCGGGGTGGGCAGGACACGGGACCTGTCCTGGGGGCCACTGACCTGCCTCGGCTACTGCTAAGTCCTCATCTACACCACTCCTCCCAATTACAAACACAGCAATAAGAGAAGAGCCCAAATACAGTATCTAGAAAGAACATGCATAACGTTTTGCTACAAGGATGAAATTTACTAATGTCTGCTTATGAGGTGTCAGACCTATGGATTTAATCACACTCAGATACTGAAATGACAGAAACTATAGCATGCTAGGTTAGAAACAGAACTGACACCTCCTGCCAGCACTGTGCCTCCTGGCGCCTACCTTCCAGGCTCTGGAAACAGGGGAGTGCCACCCGCTTCCACTTTTGTTTCTTTCCTGTCACTTACCTTTTAAAGAGAAGTTTAATTTTACAGCAAAATTGGGAGGCAGGCACAGAGCTTTCCCAGATACTCCGTCCCCTTTGCCATGGTGGCCAACACACATTTTGAGGTATTAGACAAGGAGAGATTACTGAATCTGTGGGTTCCCTGACCCCCTTTCCCTCACTGACCCAGTTCCCTTTACCAGCCCACCAGCTGCATTGCTCCAGGGTGATGTGGTTTCTCGCCCTTCTGGATCTGTCAGAGCAACCCTCATAGGAGGAATGCTTTCATAATGCTTGGAGGTGGTGAGTCCCTGGTCTACTTCATCTTATGTTTTGGGTCATTCTGAGGACTGAACCCAGAGCCTGGTCCTGTCAGGTAAGCCTGCTACCAATGCACCAACGAGTTCTATTGCTAGCCCACTTTTTACTTTTCATTTTGAGACAGGATCTTAGTAAGTTGTCCAGGATGGCCTTGGACTCATCCATGTAAACCCTGGCAGCCCTTGAACTTCAAATCCTTCTGCTTCTGCCTCCTGAGGGCCGAGATTAAAAGGTGTTTACCACCAGGCCTGCACATCTGAGTTTGAGAGTTTTTCTTTTTCTCCTTCTGAAGAACTAGGGATCAATCCCAGGCTTGGTGCATGCTAGGCAACCGCTCTGCCCCCAAGTCGCATCCTAGCCCTGAAGGACATTTTGGGATACAGAGCAAATATGCAAGCCAGCTTACTTTCCATTTGGGCTTTGCTGTGTCTAGGCACTGGGCTGAGAGTTTTCACAAGCATTATCTCATTAGCAGGCTTCATCTCCATGACACCCACGGGAACAATTTCTAGCCCCATTTGTGGTTGAGCTGTGGATGACCACATCCCTGCCCTTCCCCCTCACAGAGCATGTAGCCTAGTGGATGCCCAAGTGGCTGTCAGCGTGTCACTGTGCCCTCACTACCTTCTCCAGCAAGGAAACTGAGGTTTGGGAGGTTCTCACAGTTGGGAGGGGGTGGGGGCCAGGGGGAAACTTGACTCAATAAAAGGAAGGAATTCTATGAAGTCCACTGTATAGTGGAGGTTTCCAGGGCAGCTGTCTTGTATGGGCTTCCTGGCAGTTGCTGCGTCCTTTCATCAGGAAGAATGGAGAACTTCCTTTTCCAGCCCTGGGCTACAGGTTTTACAAGTCTGGGGAATGGGGTGGCTGCCCAGGTTTCTAGGAAGCAGAGGGCCAGAGATAGCACAGCCCCCATGCTGGGTCAGTGGGACCTTCTACCCTTAGCATCCTCTCCAGGCAGTCACTGCCCAAGACCATCCTTTCCTGGGACAGGTTCCACCTGTTTGTCCACTCATCCTTTCTCTGTGGGGAAATCAGAGAATTTCTGGTATACCAGCACTTTTGGGGTGTAGGGAGTCCCACTTCTGCCCTGGCGTGTGCTCTCTAATTCCCCTACTGGACTTTTGGAAGGAGAATGGGATTTCATTCCTTCCATTTTTATGCTATTTCTGACTTTGGACAAAGGCAGCAGGGAACTTCCTTTTGTTCCTATCTTTTTGTTTTGTGTTTTCATTTCACAGTGTATAAATTTTCTGGAAATATTAATTTGGACACAATGAAACCAGATGCCAGAGACCTCAGCTGCCCCATGGGTAGCAGTCATCACTTTCCTTGGCTTCATAAACACAACAGGGTGTTTCAATTTAGGAAGTTATTTTCTTACTTTGATAAGATATGGATAAAGGGTGGTTTTAAAATAGTAATGTCACCAGGGGTGGGGGGGGTGGCGCACGCTTTTAATCCTAGCACTTGGGAGGCAGAGGCAGGCAGATCTTTGTGAGTTCAAGGCCAGCCTGGTCTACAGAGTGAGTTCCAGGACAGCTGGGGCTACAGGGAGACCCTGTCTCGAAAAGACCAAATAAATAAAATAAATTAAAAAAATTAAAAAGATAATAATGTCTACTTTTTCATTTTAATTCAAGGATAAAGTCAGTCATAGACTGGGGATCTGTCATGAAAATGGAGCTTCTAGCATGGCCAACAGGGCTCACGAGCAGGTAAGGGAATGGTCCATCCTGATTCTTCAGCTTCAGCCCCCAAATCTGCCTGCTCCTCTATGCCATTCAGAAACACCAGCGTGAGAGTCTGCAAAGCAACTAAAGGAGCCTTTGATCTGAAGCAGCTGATCTTCAAGCCAAAGGAATCTTTACTTCTTTCATACTCTGGTCTAGTCTGTCGGGTGTAAAGGAGAGTTGTGTCATCTCCTACAGGGTGATCATTTTCATGAGAAGTTTTCTTACTGGCTTTAAGGTTAAGGAGACATCTCGAAGCTCTGAAAGAGTGACAGTGTGTGTGTGGGGGGTCATGCAAATGGTGACGTTCTCCTCTACAATTGCCACTTAGCTTCATCCCTCTCTTTGTAGCTTCCGCTGGTCCCTGTCTTCTCTTTCCGCCCTCTCCAAGCCAGGCAAGAGGCTGGCTGGCTTGAGTATCTATGGGTAGTCTGAGGGGAAGGAGGCTGAGGGAACAGAGTAATTTCCCTAAGCAAAATCTGGGGCTGGGCTAAGAGCTGCATGTCAAGAGGAAGATGAGTACAAGGATAGCAGTGACTTTCTTTTTTAAATATTTTATTTATTATTTTTATTTTGTGAATTAGTGTATTGCCTGCATGTATGTATGTGTACCCTGTCGTGCAACACCCCAGGAGGTCAGAAGAGGGCGTCAGATACTCTGGAACTGGAGTTAGGGCATTGTTAGCTACTTTGTGGGTTCTGGGATTTGAACCTGGGTCTTCTTCTGTAAGAGCAGACAATGCTCTTAATCATTGAGCCATCATCTCTCCAGTCTGCCTTTTTAAATTTTTTTTTTTTTTTTTTTTTTGTCTTTTTGCAGACATGTCTCCCTGTAGCCCCAAGCTCTCACTGGCCTGTGGAACTTGCGTATATAGACCAGGCTGACCTTGAAACTCACAGAGATCCACCCTGCCTCTGCCTCCCACAGTTTGGGATTTTAAAGGCATTAGCCACCACACCTAGCCCTGACTATCTTTTTTGATACTGTTTGACATTCCAAGGCTGGTAAGACCTCCCATTCTGAATTCTTTATGAAATGGTTTATAAAACCTGTGGCTGGTAGGACTGAGAACTTAGGAAGAAAAATTATCCATTTTCCTAAAACACACTAATCTGATGCATGTACTTCGTGAGAACAGGCAGTGAAGAAGGCAGGAATTCCCCTGCCGCCGCTGCCGAGACAGCTCGCGAGCTGCTTTGCTGACTGCATCATTCATTTTTTTCCTTTTCTAAATTGATTTGTTTGTACTTTTCATACAATATATTTTTATTGTATTTAGGTCCTCTCACCTATCTGCAACCCCTGCCAAATTTCATGTGCTATGTTTTATGTTTGTAAATATATGTGCACATGTATGCCTGTAGAGTCAAATTTGTGTCCCAAATGTCCTTCAGTATAGATCTATGTGCTGGAGCCTGGTTAACCAACCAAGAGTCACACCCTTACAAAAGACAGACTTTCAGCCAAGTGTGTGGTGGCACACGCCTTTTAATCCACACACTTGGGAGGAGAGCGGCAGGGTGGATCTCTGTGAGTTCCAGGCCAGCCTGGTCACCAAAGCGAGTCTAGGCCAGCTTGGGCTAAAGGGGACCCTTGCTCAAAACTACCAAAAAAAAAAAAAAAAAAAAAAGAAGACCGGAATTTTCCTTTCTCCAGCAGCCATCAGTTTCCAGTAGTTCCTGTGTAGGACTGTGCTTTCTTACCCCTCTACCTGCTACATCTATGCTGAAGATTTTGTCCGGCTTGAGCTTATGTGGGACTTGTGCATTGTGCATGCTGTCCCCATTGCTGTGAGTTCATATTGAGTAACTCTAGCTGACTGGAAAATTCTGATTCTTTGTGGCCGTCTATCACCTCTGGCTCTTACATGAGAAATTTGATGTAGGCGTCCTGTTCAGGGATAAGCACATCAGTCTCTTGTTCTCTGCCTATTGGACCAGTTGTGGGTTTCTGATTAATCACCATTGCTATATAAGGAAGCTTCTCTGGTGAGAGTTGACGAGATGCATTGGTCCATGGGTACGCAATAAAGTCATTAGGAGTGTGCTTTAATACTGGATCTATGTAGCAGAATAAAGAAAAATCAAACTGGATTACTCATTTCCTCTACCCATGTTAGTACACTTTACTTTCTTTTCTATGCTTTGAATATGTATATTTGATATTTGTGAACATTCATACTTTGTTTTTATTTGTTGGTTTTTCTTTTCTCCCATGTCAAGACTTTGCATCTCTGCTTAGATACCCAGAGATAGGAATTTAGCTGCCGGGTTGAACCTACCCATGCTGTCTTCTTACTGAGTAGTTCTGTGATCCGTGTTCCTCTGTGACATTCTCTAAAGGAACTGCTGTGGTCTGTCTCCTAAAGTGTGCATCAAGATGACTTTTGATGCAAAACTTTAAGCTTGCTCCAAGTTCTAAAAACATTTCCCTCATAATACACCAGAATTTCTGTCTATTAACATGGGCCTAGTGCACGCTGAGCTGATTTATAGTTGTATTAGGAAAACCTCCATTGGGATATAAAATACAGCGTCCCATGTTTGGCCTGATCTTACACACTATCGGCGATTGCAAGTGCATTTTATAACCCTGTGCCAAATCGAAATCAAGGTGATTTGTGCATCAATCTCATGGATAAAATCAGGGCACGCTCAGTTGCAGTCTGACCTTCATGGTACCTTTGCTGGTACAACTTGTCAATGTACTTTAGAAATTACCCAGGGACAGCTGGGAGATGTGGCAGAAGTGGCCAGAGTTAGACCAGAGGAATCAAAAGGGCTTAATGCTTACCTGGGGAAAACTCCACAGGAGGACAAAACTGGGAAGGGCTGTCACGGGGCTCTGTTCTATACAAGCACCACGGGTAGTACATGGCACCTTGGGCCTTATTCCCAGATCTTTCAATGCATCCCTGACCTGCCTTGCAATTCTAAAACCAAAAAGTGGACTGTTACAACAAGCTGACAGAAAACTGTCTGAGAAAGCTGACATGACACAGGCTCTTCTGCCTTACTTATAATCGTGAAAGCTGAGCTTACTGTAGGCCAGAGAAGTAATTCAGTTTTTAAAACGAACAGGGACAAGGAAATCAGTGGAAGCTATTTTACTCTCACTGACGCTGTCAACTGTTGGTTCTTCTTGCAATTGTCATAGAATGAGGTCAAGACTTCATGACAGAATCGACAGTTTTCCTTTCCTTTTTTTTTTTTTTGGTTTTTGAAGGTCCGACACCAGTCGCACCCACATCTCCATCAATGCAGTCACAATCCCCTAGAAGGGTTAAAGCTGTTTTGAACAGATTCATGGAAATTGTAGATTTTTAGAACCTAAAGTTTTCTCAGTGCTGCTGGTCAGAGGGTGTATTTAGGATAAATATTTTTAAGTTAGGGTATTATGACTATAATCTGAGTTTCTCAACTTATATTTAACCCAAACTTCTTTTTAAAGTAATTTCATCTCTTTTGACTCTGTACCCTGTCATAGCCCAGGGAGGAACTCAGATGGCTGTTCAAGTGCCACAGCCCACTCTGTGAAGTCCCTTTAAGATATGCTAATGGTGGGATGATTATTACGATAAATGCCTTGTGTAGGAAACTGAACTTAATTATAATATATATAATTAGTCACTGGTCAGCCTAGAGGTTATAATTTATTGTTCCCTAATTTTCCTTTATTATCAAAGATATTTAATTTAAACGAATTATTTTTTTAAAATAGCCTGATTTGAATGGTGAGGACTTAGTAAACTTCAAAACTATTTTTTCTAACTTTTCTAAGTCTCTTCATATACAATTTCAGGAAATCATACACCAGCATCACGGGTGGCTTGTACCTGTTTATTAAAAAAAAAAAAATGGGAAAAAGTACTTTTGTAAGAAGAAATAGACAGTGTTTTTCTTCCAGACCTTCATTTTGGGGATGCCAGACAAACTTTTATGACAGGAGGGTTCAAGTCCTAGTGGTAGGAATATGGACTTTGCAGGGCGAGACATCTTTTTATTAAGTAGACTCTCAGATGCTCTTCTGTGTAGGTAATAATTCCTCCCGGACAGAGTAAAAGAGAGCAGCCGCTTGTCACCCATGTCGCTTTTGTATAAAAGGACAGTCCCCTGGCTTTTCACAGGGCTTGTTCCATGCAGCTCCATGGGCTTTTCAGACAAAGGGCCCCTGCATTCTCTTCCTTGATCCCTGCCCTGTCACGACTCTGGGGTCCTTGACCACACAGGCCTGACTCTCTCCCATCCCTTTGTCTCTAAATTAATGCGGGTGTTAAGCGGGCCCTTGGCCCTGTGTGTGAGAGTGGCCTCCTCTGTCCTGCCTCCCAGGAATCTTTAATAAATGCAGCCACAGAATGACTCACAGTGTGTTAGTCTGAAATGTATCCACCGGGAAGTGACACAGGGATGTCAGCGTCGTCCCTCCTGAGAGGTAGGAACCACCATTCCCAGGGCGATGTCTGTAAGAATAAACCTTTCAGGCTCCCATGTGTCCCACCACAGATCATCCTCAGCTATTTGGACATTACTTTAGAACTTGCTGAATGCAGAGATCAGAATGCTGCTGTCTCCATTGTCTTCCCAGGTCAGAAATGGAGGTGGATGATTTTGTTTAGTGTTTTTTTTTTTTTTTTCTTTTTTCTTTTTTCTAAGACTGCAGCAATCAAAGTGCAACTCGAGTTCCTCCCGCGGATGTATATTGTGGTCTCTTGCTGGGGTGGGGTTGGGGCAACCTTTGAAGACAAAAACCTCAGATTACGTCAGGGGACTTTAGGGGAGCTCCACCTGGGTGGTGGACATGGAAGAGTTGTACAGCCTATGGGACACCTGGCCATCTCTGCAAAGGCTTCTCAACTGCTTCTCTGCCCAAGAAGCCCCATGTGTGAACACAAGGGTGCATGTGTCCTGAGGGGGATACTGAATGTAGGGAACCTAGAGCCAGTACACCCCCTAAAAAAGATGTCTTTCTGAATATTGCCCCAAGCGGGAAGTTTCAAGGGTAGGAACTGGTTTTTACAGATGGAGCTTCCGAGCTCCCAGTGGGGATTAATGTGGGTTAATGCTGAAGCCTGGCCCACACCCCTTTGCTGGCTCAGGGTCCAAGGTACCTACTGCCCAGCGGCTCCGGCTCCGGCTCCGGTGGTTCAGAGCTGCCGCCTGTCTTGGCAGCCCACAGGGAACGGCTGCCGCTGGCTGGAGAGGTAACGTCAGGCTGGGCTTGGGCTGTACGAGGCCTCTTCCCTTCTCCTGCTTCTCTCCCTCTCCTGAGTGTGACCTCAGCCAGTTCCAGGCATTTGGCTTCCTGTCTCAGGCTGTGCTGATGGGAGCCCTCCCTCAGTCATGAGGCTTATCACCAGGAATGCTGTGCAGTAGCAAAACCTGGCCTCCAGTTTCCCCTCAGCCAGACTCACCTGAGGTCTCAAAGCATCTGCGGATCTGATTTCTTCCTCTTTACCTTCCAAGAAGCACATGTTTTTATTACCAGTTAGTTTTTCTTTTAAGATTCATTTCCTGTCATCCCTGGGTCTGAGTTACAGAACCCTGGCCACTCCAAAGACACTAGAATTCCTTTCTCAAGGGCTGTGTTCAAAGCTGTGCCCAGCCTCTGGGAGGCTGGATGACATGAGCTCTGTGGAGCAGTGGACCCCAGATTTAGCCCTGATTCCCACTAGATTCATGAATAATACTGGGCAAGAGACCAAGCCCAGCACCACGCTGGCCCAGCTGGCAGGGCTGTGCTGAAATCTTGGAGAACTGTTGCTGAGTCCCTGCTGGATGGATCTCTGACCTGTATAAAGGTGCATTGGATCGACATTTGTCACAGTCCTCAGCTACTCAGATAATGACAACCATAAAGATGACTTCTCTTACACATGTAGTTTTTGTGGTTTTCTGATACAGAATCTTGCTATATAGCCTAGGCTGGCCTTGAACTTTTGATCCTCTCACTTGAGTCTCTCAAGTGCTGAGATCACAGGAATGTGCCACTGTGGGTAGCCCATGATCAATTCTTTAAATTATTTATTTGTTTTTGTGTATGAGTATTGAACCTGCATGTAAGTGTATCACATGTGTGCAATACCCATGGAGAGGATGTCAAATCCCCTGAATCTGGAGTTACAGACGGTTGTGAGTCATCATGTGGGTGCTGGGAATCTGTCTTGGATTCTCTGCAAGGGCAGCCAGTGCTATTAATCACTGAGCCATCTCTCCAGCCTTCTGTGATTAGCTCTCAATGAGATGAAGAGGATGACTATGGTGATGGTGATGGAGTTGAGAGAAGGCTTGCACATACAGGCCAGGGCAGTGGCTCAGTGGTAAGGTCTAACATGCATGAGGCCCTGGGTTCAAAATCGAATCTTCAAAGAACAGACATTGAAGCTAAACAAAATATTTGCAAATATAGCAGAGGATGCTGGACCAGCATTCCAGGCTCTTCCCCAAAGCTCCTCCTCATGAGAAATTGAAAATCAAGAAATGTCTGGGTTGTAGAGTGAGCCCTGGTCTTGGAGTCAGGTGGCTTCAAGCTCTTGAGATGCCAACCTTGCATGCGTTTCAGTTGCTCAAGCCTTGCTGTGTTCCTACATGGATTAGACAGAAATGTCGGGATGAAGTGGAAAGAGATCCTGGGTAGACATGCTTAGCACTCAGCCTAACACAGAAGGTACCCAGCAGGTATCTAGGTGGAGGGAGGCTTTGTGTCTTTGGAGAGGACTTGGGGGACCTCTGGAGGACAGTGGGGTGTGACACCCCTCCAGCTTATTTTAGCACTTTCTGGAGTTTGTGAGGCAGACTTGCAAGAATTTCTGGACTTCTGCAGGCAGGGCTCTGCTCCAGTAGTGAGGCAGCTTGCTGTTGCTGCCGCTCCTTGTAGAAGCAGTGACTCTGCAGCCCAGGTGCCTCTCCTATCCCCAGGTCATGTGTTCATGTTTGACTTCACTGAAAGTAAGCTCCCAAGCAAACACTCAAGAGGACAGGGATTCTAGCCTCCATGTTTATTGCTGTTCTCCCACTGTCTAGAATAGTCCTTAGCACATACTGGATGCTCCTGGTGGCACACAACTTTAATCACAGCATTTTGGAGGCAGAGGTAGGGGGATCTCTGTGAGACTGAAGCCAGTCTGGTCTATATAGAGAGTTCCAAGCTCACTGGGGCTTCAGGGAGACCGTGTCTCAAAAACCAAAACTAAAAATATGTTAGAAAAATGAAAGTTGTCTAGAGCCAGGACTGAGTATGGCAGAAAGAGCCTCTCCACGGAGAGCCCGGAGCATGGCGGAAAGGAGCCCAGAGGCTCTAAGATGTGACTCTGACCAAATGGTGGACTTTGTTCATCAAGTCTGCCGGTGACAACAGCTCTGCTTTCCAAGGCAGGATAACGTCAGCTGAGTCTACTGCAGCTTTGAATGTTAAGAGCTATGAAATTGATTTGAAAAGGACAATTTCAGGAAATTAAGCTAATTCTAGAAATCATAGCAGGTAGCGTTTCTAGAAAATATGCTACAGATGTGCTTTCTTAGAAGTTCCTAAACATCTTTCCAAATTAGCTCTTGGGTTGAGAAAAGAAAAGAAGAAACCATTTAGAGATGAACAGCAGCACAGACCGGAACCTGTGGGAGCCGGCTGAAGTAGAAAAGCATACAAGGGCTAAAGTAGTTAGGACAGCATACAACCTCAGTATGCACATTTACATAGGGAAGTGAAAACACATTTGACCCTGATAGCCAAATAAGAGGCTGGACAAACACTAACACCATCAGCTCTAACACACTCACACACATACAGATACACATACAAATACATTCAAATACAGCACATACACATACAAATACAAACACATACAAACACAAGTACAAACACATACATACAAGCATACACACATACACTGATACACATATTTACACATAATCATACTCGCATGCACAAACACATGTACACACTCCACATATATTCACACACACAAACATACACTCAAATATATATAAACACATGAAAACCACAAACATACACATACAGAGACACAAACACATACACTCACACACATATACACACATACCCTCACACACATATTCACATACACACAGAAATACAAACATACATATACCCATACAAAGACACTCATGCACATACAAACACATACACTAACATGCATGCATATACACATCCCACACACAAATACACATACATTTACACACATACACAAGCCTACATACATATACACACATAAACATTCACACATATACATAGATACACATATACACTCACATATACATATATAAAACTACATATACAAGCTGGGTGTAGTTGTGCACTAATCCCAGCACTCAGAAGGCAGAGGCAGGCAGATCTCTGTGAGTTCAAGTCCAGCTGGGACTACAGGGAGACCCTGTCTCTAAAACACCAAAAAAAAAAAATACACAAAGACACACATATACATACACACATACACATATACCCTTACATATATATACATATTTACATACAAATGTACACATACATACAAACACATATTCACATATGTACACACATATGTATGTGCACACACATGCATACAAAATAAGACATTTTCACCTAAACATTTTCAGAGTTAGGTCATGATACTGGGTTGTGTTTGTAACAGGATATTTTCTGACTAAGGTCACTAAGTGTGTTTTTCTGCTGGGTAATAATTGGAGTGTACACTGCCATTGTGCAGAGTGCAAGGCTTTGTGAGAGACATCACCACTGAAAATAGCCAGTCATTCTTTACTGTATGTAGGATGTCCTTGGAAAGTATTAGTGGAAGATGGAAGCAGTGGCCTGGGAGAGGTCCTGGGAGTGATGCTGAGTCTCAGTTGCCAATTCCACAAAGTCTGAACTCACAGGAGAGAATCCTTAGAGCACGCCTGTGTTATTTTGTTGTTGGTTAGGTTAATTGAGGGGGAAGACCTGCCCACTGTGGGCAGTGTCATTCCCTAACACTGGGATCCTGGACTGTATATAAAGGGGGGCTGAGCATAAGTATACATTGTCCCTACTTGACTGTGGACACAGTGTGACCAGCTTATTTAAACTCCCGCTGTAACTTCCCTGCTCATACTGAGCCAGAATAAACCCTTTCTCCCCTTAAGTTGCTTTTGTCAGGGTATTTTATCACAGCAACAGGAAAAGAAAGGAAGACACTGGACGGTGAGATCTGCTCACCATGGCACAGCGCTGGTGGGACCTGAAACCCTGGGTGTGGTAGGTGGGATTGAGGAGTGGGGAGGTAGACCCTGAGCCACCATCAGCAATCTACAGCGCTGGGATCTGGAGAGGCAGAGGAGGACAAAGAACAAGCTTCCTTCTCTGGTTCTTTGGTAGATATTCTGATGACTACTAGAAGCCAGACTCTCAGGTCTGTACTGGTGAGCAGAGACTCCTGAGAAATCCTGCCTGGGATCCAGCTGGAGCCTCAAAGGCCTCCAGTGTTTATTTCTTTCATCAGGCTTCTGTTCAGAACAGCAGCTTACAGAGTAGGCCACATACTTCCCTGTGATGTGTTCTCTGGTCAGAATGCTGTTTGTCCCTCTCTGATGCCCAGAGTCAAGTCATCAGTCCACCTGAGGCTGCTAGACCACACACACAGCTGCCTGGTTGTCAGACCCTGGGCGTCCCGGGACTTCACTGTGAGAATGGGTGTTTGGATGGACTTTCCATGACTTTCTGACTTCTTGAAGCCTTGCTTGGTTTGGTATGTTTTTGAGCTATAAAGTCAGCAGAATCATAATGCATATCTCACAGGTTGGGGAAGTTTTCAGTAGGAAATGCCCTAAATACTTTAGATCCCTGCCTGGTTTACCCATGAACACAATACAGAGGAGCTACCTGTGAGTTGTCTTTTGTGTCATTTTCATATTGAAAACAGAATAAACAGAGACCATAATATCCCATTTCAGAAGGGAGCTGAAATATATAATTTTGAGTCCTATGAAATAGTCAATGTCGTCGACAGAGGTGGTGGTCTTAGCCGACCTCTTGGGGATAATTGTTTGTTTTCCTATAAAAAAAAAAAAAGAAATAGACAATGTTTGATCATTTCTTCACTTATAAAAACAGTCCTTTTGCCAGGTGTAGTGGCACACGCCTTTAATCCTAGCACTTGGAAAGCAGAGGCAGGTAGATCTCTGTGAGTGTAAGGCCAGCCTGGTCTACATAGTGAGTTCCAGGAGAGCTATAGGGAGACCGAGACCCTTTCTCATAAAAACAAAAAAAAAAAAAAAAAAAAAAGAAGACCGACTTTTCCTTTCCCAGCAGCCATCAGTTTCCAGAAGTTCCTTGGGTAGGACTGTGCTTTCTTACCCCTCTACCTGCTACATCTATGCTGAGATTTTGTCCGGCTTGAGCTTATGTGGGACTTGTGCATTTGTGCATGCTGTCCCCATTGCTGTGAGTTCATATGAGTAACTTCTCAGCTGACTGGAAAATTCTGATTCTTTGTGGCCGTCTATCACCTCTGGCTCTTACAATGAGAAATTTGATGTAGGCGTCCTGTTCAGGGATAAGCACATAGTTTCTTGTTCTCTGCCTATTGGCCAGTTGTGGGTTTCTTGTTAATCACCATCTGCTATATAAGGAAGCTTCTCTGGTGAGAGTTGAGAGATGCATTGGTCCATGGGTACAGCAATAAGTCATTAGGAGTTGCTTTAATACTGGATCTATGTAGCAGAATAAAGAAAAATCAAACTGGATTACTCATTTCCTCTACCCATGTTAGTACACTTTACTTTCTTTTCTATGCTTGAATATGTTATTTAGATATTTGTGACATCATACTTTTGTTTTCTATTTGTTGTTTTTCTTTTTCTCCCATGTCAAGACTTTGCATCTCTGCTTAGATACCCAGAGATAGGAATTTAGCTGCCGGGTTGAACCTACCCATGCTGTCTTCTTACTGAGTAGTTCTGTGATCCGTGTTCCTCTGTGACATTCTCTAAAGGAACTGCTGTGGTCTGTCTCCTAAAGTGTGCATCAAGATGACTTTTGATGCAAAACTTTAAGCTTGCTCCAAGTTCTAAAAACATTTCCCTCATAATACACCAGAATTTCTGTCTATTAACATGGGCCTAGTGCACGCTGAGCTGATTTATAGTTGTATTAGGAAAACCTCCATTGGGATATAAAATACAGCGTCCCATGTTTGGCCTGATCTTACACACTATCGGCGATTGCAAGTGCATTTTATAACCCTGT
Organism: Rhizomys pruinosus; assembly: GCA_009823505.1. NCBI lineage: Eukaryota > Metazoa > Chordata > Mammalia > Rodentia > Spalacidae > Rhizomys > Rhizomys pruinosus. The sequence continues at coordinate 694,394 of VZQC01011742.1, read as the reverse complement.
GCCAAATCGAAATCAAGGTGATTTGTGCATCAATCTCATGGATAAAATCAGGGCACGCTCAGTTGCAGTCTGACCTTCATGGTACCTTTGCTGGTACAACTTGTCAATGTACTTTAGAAATTACCCAGGGACAGCTGGGAGATGTGGCAGAAGTGGCCAGAGTTAGACCAGCGGAATCAAAAGGCTTAACTGCTTACCTGGAAACTCCACAGAGGACAAAACTGAGGAAGAGGCTGTCACGGGGCTCTGTTCTATACAAGCACCACGGGTAGTACATGGCACCTTGGGCCTTATTCCCAGATCTTTCAATGCATCCCTGACCTGCCTTGCAATTCTAAAACCAAAAAGTGGACTGTTACAACAAGCTGACAGAAAACTGTCTGAGAAAGCTGACATGACACAGGCTCTTCTGCCTTACTTATAATCGTGAAAGCTGAGCTTACTGTAGGCCAGAGAAGTAATTCAGTTTTTAAAACGAACAGGGACAAGGAAATCAGTGGAAGCTATTTTACTCTCACTGACGCTGTCAACTGTTGGTTCTTCTTGCAATTGTCATAGAATGAGGTCAAGACTTCATGAGAATCGACAGTCTCTCTGTGAAGTTCAGACACCAGTCGCACCCACATCTCCATCAATGCAGTCACAATCCCCTAGAAGGGTTAAAGCTGTTTTGAACAGATTCATGGAAATTGTAGATTTTTAGAACCTAAAGTTTTCTCAGTGCTGCTGGTCAGAGGGTGTATTTAGGATAAATATTTTTAAGTTAGGGTATTATGACTATAATCTGAGTTTCTCAACTTATATTTAACCCAAACTTCTTTTTAAAGTAATTTCATCTCTTTTGACTCTGTACCCTGTCATAGCCCAGGGAGGAACTCAGATGGCTGTTCAAGTGCCACAGCCCACTCTGTGAAGTCCCTTTAAGATATGCTAATGGTGGGATGATTATTACGATAAATGCCTTGTGTAGGAAACTGAACTTAATTATAATATATATAATTAGTCACTGGTCAGCCTAGAGGTTATAATTTATTGTTCCCTAATTTTCCTTTATTATCAAAGATATTTAATTTAAACGAATTATTTTTTTAAAATAGCCTGATTTGAATGGTGAGGACTTAGTAAACTTCAAAACTATTTTTTCTAACTTTTCTAAGTCTCTTCATATACAATTTCAGGAAATCATACACCAGCATCACGGGTGGCTTGTACCTGTTTATTAAAAAAAAAAAAATGGGAAAAAGTACTTTTGTAAGAAGAAATAGACAGTGTTTTTCTTCCAGACCTTCATTTTGGGGATGCCAGACAAACTTTTATGACAGGAGGGTTCAAGTCCTAGTGGTAGGAATATGGACTTTGCAGGGCGAGACATCTTTTTATTAAGTAGACTCTCAGATGCTCTTCTGTGTAGGTAATAATTCCTCCCGGACAGAGTAAAAGAGAGCAGCCGCTTGTCACCCATGTCGCTTTTGTATAAAAGGACAGTCCCCTGGCTTTTCACAGGGCTTGTTCCATGCAGCTCCATGGGCTTTTCAGACAAAGGGCCCCTGCATTCTCTTCCTTGATCCCTGCCCTGTCACGACTCTGGGGTCCTTGACCACACAGGCCTGACTCTCTCCCATCCCTTTGTCTCTAAATTAATGCGGGTGTTAAGCGGGCCCTTGGCCCTGTGTGTGAGAGTGGCCTCCTCTGTCCTGCCTCCCAGGAATCTTTAATAAATGCAGCCACAGAATGACTCACAGTGTGTTAGTCTGAAATGTATCCACCGGGAAGTGACACAGGGATGTCAGCGTCGTCCCTCCTGAGAGGTAGGAACCACCATTCCCAGGGCGATGTCTGTAAGAATAAACCTTTCAGGCTCCCATGTGTCCCACCACAGATCATCCTCAGCTATTTGGACATTACTTTAGAACTTGCTGAATGCAGAGATCAGAATGCTGCTGTCTCCATTGTCTTCCCAGGTCAGAAATGGAGGTGGATGATTTTGTTTAGTGGTTTTTTTTTTTTTTTCTTTTTTTTTTTTTCTAAGACTGCAGCAATCAAAGTGCAACTCGAGTTCCTCCCGCGGATGTATATTGTGGTCTCTTGCTGGGGTGGGGTTGGGGCAACCTTTGAAGACAAAAACCTCAGATTACGTCAGGGGACTTTAGGGGAGCTCCACCTGGGTGGTGGACATGGAAGAGTTGTACAGCCTATGGGACACCTGGCCATCTCTGCAAAGGCTTCTCAACTGCTTCTCTGCCCAAGAAGCCCCATGTGTGAACACAAGGGTGCATGTGTCCTGAGGGGGATACTGAATGTAGGGAACCTAGAGCCAGTACACCCCCTAAAAAAGATGTCTTTCTGAATATTGCCCCAAGCGGGAAGTTTCAAGGGTAGGAACTGGTTTTTACAGATGGAGCTTCCGAGCTCCCAGTGGGGATTAATGTGGGTTAATGCTGAAGCCTGGCCCACACCCCTTTGCTGGCTCAGGGTCCAAGGTACCTACTGCCCAGCGGCTCCGGCTCCGGCTCCGGTGGTTCAGAGCTGCCGCCTGTCTTGGCAGCCCACAGGGAACGGCTGCCGCTGGCTGGAGAGGTAACGTCAGGCTGGGCTTGGGCTGTACGAGGCCTCTTCCCTTCTCCTGCTTCTCTCCCTCTCCTGAGTGTGACCTCAGCCAGTTCAGGCTATTTGGCTTCCTGTCTCAGGCTGTGCTGATGGGAGCCCTCCCTCAGTCATGAGGCTTATCACCAGGAATGCTGTGCAGTAGCAAAACCTGGCCTCCAGTTTCCCCTCAGCCAGACTCACCTGAGGTCTCAAAGCATCTGCGGATCTGATTTCTTCCTCTTTACCTTCCAAGAAGCACATGTTTTTATTACCAGTTAGTTTTTCTTTTAAGATTCATTTCCTGTCATCCCTGGGTCTGAGTTACAGAACCCCTGGCCCCACTCCAAAGGACACTAGAATTTCTTTCTCAAGGGCGCTGTTCAAAGCTTGTGCCCAGCCTCTGGGAGGCTGGATGACATGAGCTCTGTGGAGCAGTGGACCCCAGATTTAGCCCTGATTCCCACTAGATTCATGAATAATACTGGGCAAGAGACCAAGCCCAGCACCACGCTGGCCCAGCTGGCAGGGCTGTGCTGAAATCTTGGAGAACTGTTGCTGAGTCCCTGCTGGATGGATCTCTGACCTGTATAAAGGTGCATTGGATCGACATTTGTCACAGTCCTCAGCTACTCAGATAATGACAACCATAAAGATGACTTCTCTTACACATGTAGTTTTTGTGGTTTTCTGATACAGAATCTTGCTATATAGCCTTGATGCCCTTGAACTTTTGATCTCTCACTTGAGTCTCTCAAGTGCTGGATCACAGAAGTGCCCCATGTGGGTCGCCCATGATCCAATTCTTTAAAATTATTTATTTGTTTTTGTGTATGAGTATTGAACCCTTGCATTGTAAGTGTATCACATTGTGTGCAATACCCAAGAGGGCCATAAGAGGGTGCTGGACTCCCCTGGATCTGGAGTTACAGACGGTGTGAGTCATCATGTGGTTGCTGTGAATCTGTCTTGGATTCTCTGCAAGGGCAGCCAGTGCTATTAAATTCAGAGCCATCTCTCCGCCTTCTGTGATTAAGCCTCAATGAGATGAAGAGGGATGACTATTGGTGATGGTGATGAGTTTGAGAGAAGGCTTGCCACATACAGGGCCAGGGCACAGTGGCTCAGTGGTACAGGTCTAAACATGGAATGAGGCCCTGGGTTCAAAATCGAATCTTCAAAGAACAGACATTGAAGCTAAACAAAATATTTGCAAATATAGCAGAGGATGCTGGACCAGCATTCCAGGCTCTTCCCCAAAGCTCCTCCCTATGAGAAATTGAAAAAAATCAGAAAAATGTTGGGTGTGTAGAGTGAGCCCTGGTCTTGGAGTCAGGTGGCTTCAAGCTCTTGAGATGCCAACCTTGCATGCGTTTCAGTTGCTCAAGCCTTGCTGTGTTCCTACATGGATTAGACAGAAATGTCGGGATGAAGTGGAAAGAGATCCTGGGTAGACATGCTTAGCACTCAGCCTAACACAGAAGGTACCCAGCAGGTATCTAGGTGGAGGGAGGCTTTGTGTCTTTGGAGAGGACTTGGGGGACCTCTGGAGGACAGTGGGGTGTGACACCCCTCCAGCTTATTTTAGCACTTTCTGGAGTTTGTGAGGCAGACTTGCAAGAATTTCTGGACTTCTGCAGGCAGGGCTCTGCTCCAGTAGTGAGGCAGCTTGCTGTTGCTGCCGCTCCTTGTAGAAGCAGTGACTCTGCAGCCCAGGTGCCTCTCCTATCCCCAGGTCATGTGTTCATGTTTGACTTCACTGAAAGTAAGCTCCCAAGCAAACACTCAAGAGGACAGGGATTCTAGCCTCCATGTTTATTGCTGTTCTACTTTCTAGAATAGTCCTAGCACATACTGGCTGCTCCTGGTGGCACCACAACTTTAATCACAGCATTTTTGAGGCAGATGTAGGGGGATCTCTGTGAGACTGAAGCCAGTCTGCTCTATATAGAGAGTTCCAAGCTCACTGGGGCTTCAGGGGGACCCGTTTGTCTCAAAACCAAAAATAACACTATGTTAGAAAAAATGAAGTTGTCTAGAGCCAGGACTGAGTATGGCAGAAAGAGCCTCTCCACGGAGAGCCCGGAGCATGGCGGAAAGGAGCCCAGAGGCTCTAAGATGTGACTCTGACCAAATGGTGGACTTTGTTCATCAAGTCTGCCGGTGACAACAGCTCTGCTTTCCAAGGCAGGATAACGTCAGCTGAGTCTACTGCAGCTTTGAATGTTAAGAGCTATGAAATTGATTTGAAAAGGACAATTTCAGGAAATTAAGCTAATTCTAAAATTCATAAGCAGGTAGCGTTTCCTAGAAAATATGCTAACAGACTGTGCTTTCCTTAGAAGTTTCCTAAACATCTTACAATTAGCCTTGGTTGAGAAAAGAAAAGAGAAACCATTTAAGTGAACAGCAGCACAGACCGGAACCTGTGGGAGCCGGCTGAAGTAGAAAAGCATACAAGGGCTAAAGTAGTTAGGACAGCATACAACCTCAGTATGCACATTTACATAGGGAAGTGAAAACACATTTGACCCTGATAGCCAAATAAGAGGCTGGACAAACACTAACACCATCAGCTCTAACACACTCACACACCACATAAGTACTACAACAAATACATTAGCAAAACGAACAGCTACAGGAAGGGACACATACAAATAAACACATACAACACACAGTACAAACACATACATACAAGGCAATACACCCATACACTCTGTACACAATTCTCAACTAGATATCATACGTCGCATGCACAAACCCATTGTACACCAAACCCATTCATTCCACCACACACTGTACAAACATCAACTCAAAATATTATAAACACCATGGAAACCACAAACATACACATACAGAGACACCAACCACACAGACACTCACACACATAATACCACAAATACCCCACACACCAGTTCACCATACACACGAATACAAACATACCATTACCCATACAAACAGAAAAACACATCATGCACATACAAAACACATACACATGCATGCCACATATGACACACTCCTCACACACACAAATACACATTACATTTACACCATACCAGCCACATTACACTATCGCACATAACAATCAAGCACAGCATAAACATCACACATATACATAGAGACACATATCAACTCACATATACACTATATAAGAACTACATATACAAGCTTGGGGTGTAGTTGTTCACTAATCCCATCCTCAGAAGGCAGAGGGCAAGCAGATCTCTGTGAGTTCAAGTCCAGCTGGCATAACAGAGGATACCCTGTCTCTAAAACACCAAAAAAAAAAAATCACACACAAGTACACACTATAATAAACCTACCACAGTATACCCTATAACAATATTACAATATTTACAACCAAAATTGTACACATACCGATACAAAAACCACATATTACGATTGTTAACAAACATTTATTATCACAAACCCTGCTAAAAAAAAGGACTTTTCACCTAAACATTTTCAGTAGTTATGATCATGATTACTTGTTTTTTTGTTAACAGGATATTTCTGAACTAAAGTCACTAAGTGTGTTTTTCTGCTGGGTAATAATTGGAGTGTACACTGCCATTGTGCAGAGTGCAAGGCTTTGTGAGAGAATCAACTCCACCACTGAATGAATAGCCAGTCATTGCTTTACTGTATGTAGGATGTCCCTTCGTCAAGCTATTAGTTATCAATAATTTAGTGGTCCTGTTGAGAGGATCCTGGTAGTGATGCTAGTCTCAGTTTGCCAATCTCCACAAATTCTGAACTCACAGGGAGAATCCTTAGATCAACGGCCTGTGTTATTTTGTTGTTTGTTAGGTTAATTGAGGGGAGAGCCTGCCCACTGTGGCGCAGTGTCATTCCCTAACAACTGGATTCCATGGACTGTGTAATACAAATGGGTTGCTGACCTATCCCGTTCTACATTTTCCCTTAACTCTGGACTCGTGGTACCCGTGTTGACCAAGCTTATTATAAAAAACTCGCCGCCTCGCTTAAAAACTTCCCTGCCTCACTAGCTGAGAGAACGTATAAACCCTGTTCTTCTCCCCTTAAAGTTGCTTTTGTCAGGGTAATTTTCATCACAGCAACAGGAAAAAAAAGGAGACACTGGACGGTGTAGATCGCTCACCATGGCACAAAGCGCTGGTGGGACCTGAAACCCTGGGTGGTGGTAGGTGGGATTGAGGAGTGGGGATGTAGACCCTGACGACACCATCAGCAATCTACAGAGCAGCTGGGATCTGGAGAGCTGCAGCGGAGGACCAAAGAACAGCCCCCTTCCCTTCTCGATGGTTCTTTGTAGCTATTTCTGATGCACTACGTAGACGCCGCCCCTCACCGGTCTGTACTGGTGAGCACGGACTCCCTGGAACATCCGCTGGGCAATCCAGCTGGCGCCTCAAACGGCCGTCCAAGTGTTTTGTTCTTGCATCAGTTCGCTTCCTCAGCTTCAGACAGCCCGCGCTTACACGACGTGGCCACATACCTTCCCGTGCATGTGTTCCTCTGGTCCGACCTGGCTGTTTGTCCCTCTCTGACTAGACCCACGCGTCAGTCCTCCGTCCACCCGGGCTGCTCGACCCCACCCACACTGAAAGGCCACCGCTGCCTGGTTGTCCGACCCCTGGAGCGTCCCTGACTATCACATGTGTAGAATGGGGGTTTGGATGGAGTCTTTCCTGACTTTCGTGCCCTTTCTTGACGCCTTCTTAGGTTTGGTTGTTTTTGAGCCAATAATGTCGCAGAATCATAACTGACATGATCTCCCCAGTGTTGGCGGAAGTTTTCAGTAGGAAATGCCCTAATACTCTTAAGATCCCGCTTAACTGGTTTCACCCATGGAACACAATACAGAGGAGCTACCTGTGAAGTTTGTCTTTTGTGTAATTTTCATCATGAAAAACGATAAACAAGAGCCATAAATCCATTTCAAAGGTGAGCTTAAATATATATTTTTGCAGTCCTATGAAATAGTCAATGTCGTCGACAGAGGTGGTGGTCTTAGCCGACCTCTTGGGGATAATTGTTTGTTTTCCTACAAAAAAAAAAAGAAATAGACAATGTTTGCTTCATTTCTTCACTATAAAAATATATCAAATAAAAAAAAAAAAAGTGGCACACGCCTTTAATCCTGGCATTGGAAAGCAGAGGAGGTAATATCTTGTAGTTCAAGGCCAGTTGGTTCTACATAGTGAGTTCCAGGAGAGCTATAGGGAGACCCTGTTCTCGAAAATACCAAACAAAAAAAAAAAAAAAAAAAAGTCATTTCGTGGAGTCCACTTGATAAAATGTGGTCTAGGGATTCGTATCAGTGGAGACTTAAAGCTAATGAAGACTATGCATCGCTCTGTTTCTCTCGTGTAGTTACACAGAGAAACAAGAAGACGGTCTCGTCGGGCCGCCTTTTCCATTGTATTATTCTGTCCCCTCTGTCCCAGCAACTTGCCTGCTATTATATTTAACAGCGCACTGTATGGACAAGCTCTGTTAACCAGAAAGACCGGCTAGAAGAGTGTAGATGTGTTCATTTCTGTGTTCAGTTGTTAATTGATTTGATAATTGCCTGGGAGACAAACACAGACATACATATATATGCAAAATGAATGTCGGGCCGCAGGCTTTTTTCTAGACAGATGAAGATGTCTGAGTTATTGGAACTCGGATGTCACCTGAAAGAATAAAAGGAAGCACTGGGAAAAGGGGAAGAGGGTTGAGTCGGTGCGGTGGGGGAGGCGGGCGGGCGGTCCCTCTTGGTTATCAAGTGCTATGACTCTCCGAATATGACAATAAATCACTGCAGGAATCAATCAGGCGGGAGGCCACTGCTCTGCGCTGATAATGCATCAATCAATATTTAATGTTTACGCTTTAATTAATCCACACACGGGAAGCATTCTTTCAGTGACAAAAATAAAGGGATGAGAAATAAAACACCTTTTATATCAAGGAGCGGTGAGCACACGGCCTGTCTGGGTGCCTTTGATTGGAGCTCTCATTGATCACCAGGAGTCTCCCCAGCCATCCAGCTGCATTTGGATATCAAGCTAATGTGGGGGAGGGGCCCAGGGATGGCAGAATTCAGCCTGGGAAGGTGGTGGCTTCCTCAGAACTGGGGCCTGAGTGTGGATCCCTGCAAAGACAGCACAAAGCCAGGGCAAGTATTGGATTCCAGATATTGCTGTCTTCTCCCAGAAGGGACTCTGTCCACAGATGATGATCTATGACCGATAACTCTGGGGGAGACAGGATGAGCCTAGAGTCTTTTTCTCATCTGATCTGGAGAGCACAAGGGTAGTGCCAGAGGCAGGGATTGCAGTCCCAGCCACTAACACTCCTGGCTCCTCAAGCATGGTTTTTACGATGTGCCCTACTCTTTAAAAACACACTCACATTAATCACAATTCATCTGTAATGACACATGATTCTGTGGCTGGCAAATGGGCCCCACATTGCCTTTTGTAGACGTCCAGTCAAACATATATTACCAGGAGTTTGGTGAAATTTGACAGCCAATGTGCCTTTTGCTTGGCTTACCAGCAACTCTCAGGCCTTACCAGACTCATAGGTCTTGAATGGTGTACCTATGGTTTTGTTTGAGAAGATGGCTTGGTAGAGACATTGTTGGATTTTGACCTTCAGAGCCCCCTTATTGTTGAGCAGTGAGGCGAATTTAGCAGGTCTAAAAGACATCAGTCAGGACTGGGCACTGCTCAGGATAGAGCAGGACCCAGCATGCATGAGGTCATGGGTTCCATGGCCGACACCCTGGCATCCTTAACACCATAAAGGAGAAGAACACAAGAACCTAGATTTTCCCCCAAAGCAGTTCCTAAGATAAGAACTTGAAAGGGCCTATGAAATGACCCACCAGATGACAGTGTTTGCCACTAAGCCAAAGCGAGCCTGAGGATCTGAGACCTGGGACCCACATGGTAGAGGAGAGAATGGACTCCCCAAGTTGCCCTCTGGACTTCCACACATGTGACTTGGCATGTGCTCTACCACCTACAGATGCATACTCACACAAAATAACTAGAATGTCATAATACTACCATAAAAAGAACGTGAGAGGAAGTGGCTTATAAGTGAAATATGGCAGGGAAAGTGGCCACACGAGGAAGGAGATGCTGCCATTTTGGGCACCTGGAATTCCATCAGAATGGAACATTCATTTCAGACTTGTACCTCAGGGAGGGCCAGGAAGCTGGTGTGGTTCTCCCTGCTGGCTCTTGGTTTACGGTGTTAATGACCCACCTCCTCTGGGCTGCATAGTGAGACTCTGTCTCAAGACTTACAAAAACAAAAAGCAAAATCAAGCCAGGCACTGGGGTCCACACTTTTAATCCTAGCACTCAGGAGGCAGAGCCAAGTGGATCTCTATGAGCTGGAGGCTAGGCTTGGTCTACGTAGCAAGTTCTAGGCCAGTGAGACTGTGTCTCAAAAAGTTAGATAAGGGGCTGGAGAGATGGCTCAGTGGTTAAGAGTACTGGCTATTTTTGCAGAGGACCCAGGTTGGGTTCTCAGCACCCACATGACACCTAACAACCATCCTTAATTCCATCTCTAGGGAATTCAATGCTCTCTTCTAGTCTCCACAGGCATTGAATACACTTGGTGTGCTTACCAATATACATGTAAAACATTCTTATACATAAAATATAAAAATAAACAAATAAAAAACTTTTAGTAAACGAACTAAAACAAAACCAACCAAAGGAAAAAGGAGACACCCCCCCCTCCCAAACAAACCCCAACCTCACCCCTGGAAAACAAAACAAGACAAAACAAAGCAAATAGCCCACCCAATCAACCAACTAGCCAAGCAACAGGAGACTCAGGAAAGGTGCTTAGAATTGAGAGGGAATACATTCCTGGGAGAAAAAACAAATTATTCCTGGTAAAGACCTAATTCCCCAGCCCCAGCCCCCAACCCCTACAGGCTTCACCACCTCTTACCACCACAGTGAGGCTGCTACCAGCAGGAACTTTGGGGAGTCAAATCATGAAGTAGTTTAGGGGACATGTGTGAAATTCCCAGAGAAGGTACATATACCATCAGAGACACAGAGGAACTAGGCCTGGAAATCCTGCTTCACCCCTCCAGGTCATCTGTTATTTCAATATTTCTTCTTTTTCCTCCTTTGTTTCTACGAGACCTGACTGGCTGTCTTTGAGCAAAGCAAATTCTCATAGAATACAATTCTTCTGCATATGTTTACAAAGTCTACTTTCTAATGCAGGAACCACACTGTCCTCCACCAGATCAACACAATTGGACAAATATATTCAAGATTATTATGTAGAACATGTACCACAGTTGTCCAATGTAGACATTTCATTTTGTTCTCTTTGCTTTAAAGAGCATGCAACCCTCCCCAGTTCCCCTGCAGTTTACTAAATTTATTTCCACCACATGCATCATTGACTATAACATATTTCTAATTGGATGAATAGAATTTAAATTTTTCAGAGCTCCTGTTACAGGAAGCTCATCTATTCTATGTCATTTCGAGTCTTAAAGACTATTATGAAGACTTAGATTGCAAATAACAGCCTGGGCAGCAGTAACAAGTAAGGGGAAAGACAAACATGAGAGGCTGCTGACAGGGCCCACCACATCTCTGGTAATTTCAGTGAACAGTGTCACGGAGCATCTACTGGATTCCAGGACCTTGGTATTTATATCCAAAAGCCATGCTGTGGAAACTATTTTCTAGCAAATTTCTTGAGTTCTTAAATCCTGTAGCACCAAGGTGAAAATCTATCTTTCTTCAGCATTTTTCTCTGCACTCTTAACATTGTGTAGAGATCTATTGGGATTATTTTAATCTAGTTATTTGTGACCAGATATGACTTTTTTTTTCAAAGGAAAGTTGGCAGTGTCTGGAGTTATCTTTGATCATTATAGGGTAGGTATATCTTTGATCATTATAGGGCTCCAGGTATATGATAGGGAGAGGCAGAAGTACTTCCTACAGTGCACTTGGCAAGTTTGCACAGTAACCAATTCTTAGTTCAAAATGTCCACAGCGTCAGACATCAGAATCTGTTTACCACCATCTCTCCATCTGGGGTAGGGGCGGGTGCTGCCTATATAGTCCAAAAATCCAGCAAGGAAAGACGAGATGCTTATTAGTCCTCTACAGCCTCATAGGTATTTTTTGTTGTTGTTGTTGTTGTTTCTGGTACCCATCCCTGCCAGTGCCCAGTGATGCCCTGAATTGACTTAGGCCACATGCATATTTTTGAAGGTTATTTCCTGCAGTCTAACACTGAGCCAGACGGCCAGACCTGAGCTGTTTATATTAGAGCCACAGACAAATTGTTGCCAAAGAACAGGCCGGGAAGTCAAGAGTTTGGCTGTTCTTAGAGCAAGTATTGCCTATAGAAGCAGAATTAACCTTGTGGATGGATCTCTAAGTGGGTTCCCTGTTGGTCAGATTTAGACTCCTAGATCTTTTCCTTTGCCTTCCTGCTCCATTGGGCTTCATCCTGCTCACCAACCTTAATTCTTCTAGCCCTCTGTCTGGGAGCTGTTGAAATAATCTCTACATAAGCTCTACATCGTTCTGCACCAGCAAGCAAATGACATTACACTTGGCCCTGGCACTCCATTACTAGCTGTGTTAATCAAGCCTTCATCACTGGGCAAAGTGATTCAAAAGGAGTTGGGATTTATTTGGGTTCACGGTTTTAGAGGTTTCACTCCATGGACACTAGCTCCATTGCTCCAGGCTGTGGAGATGAAGAACATCATGGTGGCGTGGAATGTGGCAGACCACACACACACACACACACACACACACACACACACACACATACACACACACAAACACACGGAAGGGGGAGAGAGAGAGACAGAGACAGACAGAGATAGACAGAGACAGAGAGAGGGAATGCTGGGGACCACGTATAGTCCTCAAAGGCCAAACAAAGAGGACCCTCTCTTAAGGCAAGGCCTCACCTCCTAAATGTTCCAGCATCGCGCAGGGCGGCATCACTAGGGGGACCAAGCTTTAAACACGCGAGTCTACAGAACACTTCACATCCAAACCATGGAGTGGACTGGTTTTCTAGAAGTAAATCATGTATGTATCAGTTTTTATTTATTTATTTTTTTGAAGATTTTGGCATGACTATGAACCCCTTAGACGTTTATTTACTTAATAGTTTCCTTCTGGCTCATTAAAATTAATCTATACATCTTTTGGAAATGAATATTCACTCCTGGATAGAAATCAGTTTGTACAAATAAAAGGTAATAGAAAAAAAGAGTATAAAAGAAAAAAATTATTAAATTCTAATGAATTACTGCTGCTTCTTAAAGGTTCCGAACCCTAGGTCTACTCTTGGTTGCTTCTTCTTCTTTTTTTTTTTTTTTTTTTTTTGGTCTTTTCGAGACAGGGTCTCCTTGTAGCCCCAGCTGTCCTGGAATTCGCTCTGTAGACCAGGCTGGCCTTGAATTCACAAAGATCCGCCTGCTTCTGACTCCCAAGTGCTAGAATTAAAGGCATGTGCCACCATGCCCAGGCTTCTTTATTATTTTTTTTTCCAGGGCCTATACTGTCGAGTGCAGCTGAGTTGGCTCCACTGATACACGTGATAGTCTCCAAAAGCTGCTGTTTTGGCTCCATTTTATGCCCCAAGACCAAGGCAGCGGTGATTTCTGGGACTTGTAGTCCCGCTCCTTGTACCCTAGCAACTTGGTACTTCAGCTCCCACCATTTGCACCATTTGGCTTGGTGAGGTGTCTTATGGGAGTTGAAGTCTCATGACCAGCCACCTCATGGGGCAGACCATTTACTCAGAACTACAACTCCCATATTCGCTGCAATCTTGGCTGCCTTTGGTGTCCACCTGCTTTAAGTTGGCAGCAGAGGAAAATATTTAGAAAAAATTTCTTGTTTATTTTCTTTTTTTTTTTGGTCGATTGCATATTCTGTTCAAAAGTATTAGAGATGTAATTTTTATTAGAACATGTTCACAGGATTAGTTTTATTAATACTATATCACCCATTTGAACATAAAAGTTTGAGAAAATTTTGATCTTGGTTTCACAGTTGTGTTAACATTGTGCTATGTGTTTTATTGTATATTAGGTTTAATTTTCATATTTAATCCTTTTTAAACTATATGGTGGAGGTAACCATTTTTTTGTCTGATTTTTTTTTCAGAGCCAAGTGTTTATTGAAGTTTTTTGCATTTCAAACACTTCTTAATCAAATTTAGACCCGTTCCCCCATTCCTTGCCCCCTCCACCCTCCAGAGCTCATGCATTTTTCCATACATGTCTTTCATCTTTTTCTCAGACATTTAAAAAATTTTCGATGGAGAAGTTTTCTGTTTTGGGCTGAAGTTTACTGTTTCAGTCAGTTCTTTGATCCAGTCTTTTTTGTTGTTGTTGTTGTTCCTTTCCATTTGTGTCATGCCAAAATGCCAAAACATGCATATATGAATGCCACACTTATGTCAAGATTATGACATAATAGGTTTTAGCATCTTCAGCTTGTGATTTTTTTATTATTATTGTTTTTTTTTTTGTTTATTAGGCTGAAAGATGTCATGTTTTCCTTAAAGAATTGTTTGAAGCTTCCTCCTTGGCAAGCCCAAAGAACCATCAATCCTGCCCTTGTGCCCTACACTGGGGTCTTCCCTTCTTATAGTCACCAAATGAGGACCAGTAAGCACCATGTCCTGTCTTGATCTTCCTGTACTGGTCTCCATGATACAGCCTGGGTAGTTCAACAATGGCAGTCTATACTCCAAAGAGGCTAAATCCCCAGTAGCTGCTCAGTCCACAAGCTGGATGCCTCAGCAATCCCCAACTGGCTCTGAAGGTTTGGAGGATTTTTGGAGAGACGCGAGTCTTCAGTCCATATTGGAAGGTTGAAAAGCTGTGTCTCATGTCTTTGGAGGATGGCCAGAGCAATGGCAGCCACAGGGTAGATGCACTTCCCAATAAGAATTGAAGACAGGCAAAACAACAGTTTCTCTCTCTCTCTCTCTCTCTCTCTCTCTCTCTCTCTCTCTCTCTCTCTTAACCTTTTGTCTTTTTACTAAGATCTCTAGTTTTTATACCTGAAGTAAAATTTCTCAGGCCTTACTGATTATTTATTTTTGGTTATATTATCCTTTTGGATGTTTAAGGCCACACAGATAGCCCAGATTAACCAAGGTTTGTATTTTCTCAAGTTCAGTTGAGGATATGGTCCTCAGGGTCACTCAGGTTTGGGGGGGAGGGAGCCCCTGGCTTCTGTTGGCTTTTCATTTATCAGTTCCATCCACTCAAGGACAAAGTCAGGTCTTGCTAGACTAGGCTTCCCTTTTTGAAGCATAAGCAGAATTTCCTCTTTTTTTTTTTTTTTTTTTTTTTTTTTTTTTTTTTTTTTTTTTTTTNTAGCTCAAGGCTGGCTTTAGCTACTACATAGAGAGTTCAAGGGCCCCATAAAGAGTTCAAGGGCCCTGTGTTACAGGAGACCCTATTTTTTTTTTTTTTTTGTTATTCTTGAGACAGGGTCTCCCTGTAGTCCCAGCTGTCCTGGAACTCACTCTGTAGACCAGGCTGGCCTTGAACTCACAGAGATCCACTTGCTTCTGCCTCCTGAGAGGTAGGATAAAAGGCATGTGCCACCAGCCCAGCTCAGACTTTCCTCTTTGTAGACTGGACACTGGCTGAGATCTCCAAGACCTCCCTGCACAGGAAAACTGGTGACTCACATTTGCAGAACATTTCAAGAGATGGCCCCATGCATCGTCCCCTGGTAGTTAGTTGAACTCTGAGGGCAAGGAACAAAGTTATCCTTTAAGTCCCTGGGCCAAATTGGTATGGGTATTAAGTATGGTTCTTAAACTCCAGAAAGGCTAAATTACACCAGCCTGATACTTTTAAGTAATGTATAATATTTTAGAAAAGGCTTGAACGAAAGAACAAGGAATAATGTATAAGAAATATTATGGTGGCCGAGAACCGTCTGAAACTCCAATTCCAGGAGAACTCCAGTTCCAGGGGAATCCAACACCCTCTTCTGACCTCCACGGCATTGCACGACACGGGTACACAAACTTGCATGCAGACAGTACATTTATACACATACAGAAATAAATAAAATTAAAAAAATAAAAAAAGAAATACTAAGAAGCTCTCCCATAAAATAATACTGAGGTTAAACACAATGTCATGACAAACTAGTTTTTTTTTTTTTTTCATTCATTTTAGTGCTGGGGTTTCATTCGGTAATCATGGACTTTATCATTCAGCTACATGCCAGCTCAACATTTACTTTTGCTTTTTTACTTTTTTTGTTTTGTTACTATTTTTTCCATTTTGATTTTATATTCTAAAATATGCATATGTACCCTCCACCCATATACCAAAATTCTAGCCTGAAAATAAATGGTAGGTTAATTCTAGAACTTGTTAAGGGATTCACTATATAAGGGTATAGTTGTTTTCAGATCATGAGGAATATAACATTAACGTTGCTCAGTTTGCCTTACAACTAGGTACTTGGTGATAGAATACATGGATGAGGGATACCATTTGTCAGTTGTTTTTCTGAGACTGTGTTACTTCACTTAACATAATATCTTCCTGTTCCATCCATTTACCTTCAAAATTCATGATGTCATATTTCTTTACCAATGCATAGAAATCCATTGTGTAGATGTACCATATTTTCTCTATCCACTCATCAGTTGGGGGGCACTTGGGTTGGTTCCAGCTCTTTGCTATTGTGAAGAGAACTGCAATAAACATAGATGTGCATGTATCTCTGTGGTAGGATGAGTCTTGTGGGTTTATACTCAGGAGTGGTATGACTGGGTCAAGTAGTAAGCTCATTTTGAGTCTTTTAAGGGTTCTCCACACTGCTTTCCATAGTGGTTGTAAAAGTTTACATTCCCACCAGCAGTGGGAGAGTGTTCCTCTTTCCCCACAACCTCTCTAGCATTTGGTATTATTTGTATTCTTGATCCTCGCCAGTATTATTGGAGTGAGATTATATCTTAAAGTGGTTTAAATTTGCATTTCCTTAATTATTAGCAATGTTGAACACTTTTAAGATGTTTCTCCTCCATCTCTATTTCCTCACTAGTGAAGTCTCTGTTCAGCTCTTTACTCCATCTTTTGAGCGACTCATTTGTTTTCTTACTTGTTTGTTTTTTGAGTAGTTTATATATTCTGGATGTTAATGCTCTGTCAGATGTATCTGCAGTGAAGGTTTCCTCCCACTCTGTGGTTTTCTCTTCACTTCCCTGATTGTTTCTTTCATTGTGCAGAGGCTTTGGAGTTCAATGAGGACCCACTTGTCAATTGTTGATCTTATTTCCTGTGCAGCTGCTGTCTGATTTAGAAAGTCTTTTCTTATGCCTATGTCTTATAGGTTGTTGCCAAGTTTTTCTTCCATCACCTTCAGAGTTTTGAGTTTTACGTTGAGGTCTTTGATCCATTTGGAGTTGATTTGTATACAGGGTGAAGGTAGAGGTTTAATTTTATTCTTTTTTCTTTTTTTTTTTAAATTTTAATTTATTTTTGTATGTGTATGAATGTGCTGTCTGCATGCAGGTCTGTGCACCCGTGTCGTGCAATGCCGCGGAGGTCAGAAGAGGGTCTCGGATTCCCCTGGAACTGGAGTTCTCCTGGAATTGGAGTTACAGACGGTTCTCAGCCGCCATGTGGGTGCTGGGGATCGAACCCGGGTCCTCTGCAAGAGCGTCGGTGCTCTTAACCGCTAGGCTATCTCTCCAGCCCCTATTCTTTTACATGTGGTGATCCAGTTTTGCCAACAGCATTTGCTGAAGATGCTGTCTTTCTTCCTTTGTGCCTTCTTGGCCCCTTTGTCAAATATGAGGTGGCTGAAATTGTATGTGCTCAAGTTTGGATCTTCAGGTTTGTTTCATTGGTCTAAAGGACTGTTTTTGTGCCAATACCAAGCTGTTTTTATGACTATAGCCCTGTAGTATATAGTTTCATGTCTGGTATAGAGATTCCCCCCTGTATTACTCTTTTCACTCAGGGTTGCTTTGGCTATTCTGGGTCCTTTGTTTTTCCATATGAAATTAAGGATTTTTTTCCAAGCCCGTGAAGAAACCCTTGGGGATTTTAATTGGGATTACATTGAATCTGTATATTAATTTGGGTAGAATGGACATTTTTACTATGTTAATTTTTCCAATCCATGAGCATGGGAGGTCTTTACATCTTCTGATGTCTTCTTCAATCTCCTTCTTCAGGAGTTTAAAATTTTTGCTGTAGAGATCTTGTTGTCTTTGGTTAGGTTTGTTCCTAGGTGTTTTATTGTTTTTGAGGCTATCGTGAGTGGGAAGGTCTCCTTGTATTCCTTCTTCAGTTGCTTGTTTTTGATGTAAAGAAAGGCTACTGATTTTTCTAGATTAATTTTGTATCCCACCACTTTACTGAAACTCTTAATCATTTTTAGGAGTTTTCTGGTGGAGTTTTTTTTTTTCCTTAAATTATTTATTTATTTATTTATTTATTTATTTATTTATTTCTATGAATGTACTATCTGCATGTAGTTTTGTGCACCTGTGTCATGCAATGCCGCGGAGGTCAGAAGAGGGTCTCAGATTCCTCTGGAACTGGAGTTCTCCTGGAATTGGGGTTACAGACGGTTCTCAGCTGCCATGTGGGTGCTGGGATCAAACCCGAGTCCTTTGTCAGAGCAGTCGGTGCTCTTAACAGCTAGGCCATCTCTCCAGCCCCTCTGGTGGAGTTTTTACCATCCCTTAGGTAAACTATCATATCATCTGCAAAATGGGATAGGTTGGCTTCCTCTTTTCCAATTAGTACTCCTTTAATTTCCTTTTCTTGCCTTATTGTCCTAGCAAGTATTTCAAGCACTTTATTGAAGAGGAGTGGTGACAGGGGGCAGCTTTGCTGAGCTCTTACCTTTAAGGAGAATGGTTCTGACTTTTCTCCATTTAAGATGATGTTGACTGTGGTTTTCTTGTATATGGGTTTGTTTATGTTGAAAAATGATATATCCAGTCCAGTTCCCTCTAGTTCTTTAACCATGAAGGGATGCTAGATTTTGTTGAAGGCTTTTTCTGCACCAATTGAGATGATTGTGTGGTTTTTGTCTTTCAGTCTATTTATGTGTGGTATGATTGTATTAGTCACTTTTCTGTTGCTGTGATAAAACCACCATGACTAAGGGGAACTTATAAAAGGAAGAGTTTATTTGAGTTTGAGCTTACAATTGACAGTTCTAGGGAATCAGGGTCCATTGTGGTGGGAGGCATGGTGGGTGGGGCTGGAGCAGAAAGCCAAGGTTCACATCTCACAATGAGCACAGGAAATCGAGAGAGAGAGAGAGAGAGAGAGAGAGAGAGAGAGAGAGAGAGAGAGAGAGAGAGAGAGAGAGAGAGAGAGACTGGAGACCACAAGGCTTGGAGATCACAAGGCTTGTTGAACTCACTAAGCTTGCCCCAATGACAGACTTCCTACAGCATGGCCACACCACCTAAGACCTTCCAGAACAGTGCCACCAACTGGGGACAAAGTATCTGAATACTTAAAGTGGATGGGGGACATTCTTATTCAGACCACCACAATGATATTTACTGATTTTTGTGTGTTGAACCATCCTTGCATTTCTGGTATGAATACAACTTGGTCATGATGGATGACCTTTTTGATGTTGGTCTGTATAAGGTCTGCAAGTATTTTGTTGAGAATTTTTGCATCTGTGTTCATTAATGAGATGGGTCTATAGTTCTCCTTTTTGATTGTATCTTTGCCTGGTTTTGGTATTAGAGTGATGCTGGCTTCATAGAAGCAATTTTGGAGATTTCCCTCTGCTTGTATCCTTCTGAACAGTTTAAATAATAAGGGTTGTAAGTCTTCTTTAAATGTTTTATAGAATTCTGCCATGAATCCATTTGGGCCTGGGCTTTTTTTAGTTAGGAGATTTCTTATTACATTTTCAATTTATTCATATATAATATGTCTGTTTAATCTGTCAATCTTTTCTTGGTTAAGCTTTGGTGATTCCCAGGATTTCATATTCATCCATTTCTCTTAGGTTTTCAAACTTATTAGAGTATAGGTTTTTGAAGAATTCCCATATGATTGTCTGGATGTTTTCTTTATCTGTTGTGATAATTCCCCTTTCATCATGAATTCTATTGATTTGGAGTTTTTCTTTCTTTTGGTTAACTGGGCTAGAGGTCTGTTTATCTTGTTTACTCTTTCAAAGAACCAACTTTTGGATTCATCTATTTTTTTTTTGTATTGTTTTCTTTGTTTCTATTTCATTGGTTTCTGCTCTGATTTTTGTTATTTTTTCCTTTCTGTTGCATTTAGGGTTCATTTGTTGTTGTCTCTCAAGTGTTTTTAGCTGCAGTGTTAGATCATTCACTTATGCTCTTTCTGTTTTTCTAATGTAGGCACCCAGAGCTATAAACTTACCCCTTAGGACTGCTTTTAAAGTATCCCATAGGTTTTGTTCTATTGTATTATCATTGTCATTCAGTTCCAGGAATGCTTTTATTTCTTTCTCTATTTCTTCCTTGACCCCTTTCATTATTCAGGAGTATTGTGTTTAGTCTCCATGTGTTCTTGTAAATTGTAGGGCTTATCCTGGTGCTGATATTGAGCTTTATTGCACTGTGGTCTGATAGAATGCATGAAATTATTTCAATCTTTTTGTATTTGTTGAGTTTTTTTTCTGTGTCCCAGTATGTGGTTGATTTTGGAGAATGTTCTGTGGGGTCCTGAGTAGAATGTGTATTCTCTGCTGTTTCGGTGGAATATTGGTGTATTAGTCACTTTTCTGTTGCTGTGATAAAACACCATGACCAAGGAACTTATGAAAGGAAGAGTTTATTTGAGCTTACAATGGACCGTTTCACGGAATTAGAGTCCATTGTGGTGGGAGGTGTGGCGGCTGGAGCTGGAGTGGCAGGCCGAGAGTCACATCTCGCAAAGAGCACAGGAAACAGAGAGAGAGACTGGAGACCACGAGGCTTGTTAAAACTCACTAAGCCTGCCCCCAACAATGCACTTCCTCTAGCACAGCCACACCCTCCAAGACCTCCAAAAACAGCGCCACCAACTGGAGACAAATGTCTGAATACCTAGAGCCTATGGGGGACACTCATCCAAACCACCACAATTGGGTAGATGTCTGTGAGGTCCATTTGGTGTGTCATTCAGTTCAGATGTCTCTCTATTTATTCTTTGTCCTGGTGTTCTGTCCAAAGGGCTCAGTTGAGTATTGAAGTCCCTTACTATGAGTACGCTGGGGTTAATCTGTGCCTTGAGTTCCTGGAGATTTGTCTTTATAAAGTTCAGTGCACCAGAGTTTGGTGCATATAGGTTCATGATTGTGATGTCTTAATGGTTAATTGTTCCTTTGATAAAGATGTAATGGCCCTCTTTGTCTCTTCTGATTACTATTACTTTGACGTCTATTTTGTCTGATATTAAAATAATAACTCCTCCTTGTTTTTTGGTACCATTTGCTTGAAATATTTTTTTCCATCTTTCAATTTAAGTTAGTCCTTGACCGTGTGATGGGTTTCTTGTAGATAGTATATAGATGTCCTCTGTTTCCTAATACATTCTACCAGTCTGTGTCTTTTGACTGGGGAGTTTAGTCCATTAATATTTAAGGTTATAATTGAAAAATGTGTGTTGCTTACTTTTGCTTTATTATCCACTTGCATTTTTGGTCTAGATGTCTACTTCTGCAGTTATGCTTTTATTAATTTCTTTTTCTAGTTGCCTGGGGATAGTTGCTCTTCTCTTCTGTCCTTTGAATAGCTTCAAGTGTTCTCTGAAGGGATGGTTTTCTGGACATGTATTCTATCATTGTGTTTATGTCATGGGAGATTTTACTTTCTCCTTCAACTATAATTGCCATTTTTCTGGGTTGGCATCTATGGTCGTTTAGCACTGGGAATACTTTGGTCCATGTTCTTCTTGCTTTCATAGTTTGCACTGAAAAGTCATCTGTAATTCTGATGGGGTTCTTCTTATATTTAACTTGTTTTTCTTTTGTGGCTTTCAGAATTTCGTCTTTGTTTTGGGCATCTAGAATTTTAACTATGATATAGGGTGGGGAGTTTCTTTTCTCATCTTGTCTATTTGGAGTTCTATGTGCTTCTTGTATTTGTATGGGTTTGTCTTATTTTTTAATTTTTTAAAATTTTTTAAAAAATATTTTATTTATTTATCTATTTAGTATGTGTATGAATATACTTCTGCATGTAGGTTTGTGCACCCATCTTGTGCAATGCCACGGAGATCAGAAGAGGGTGTCGGATTCCCCTGGAACTGGAGTTCTCCTGGAATTGGAATTACAGATGGTTCCCAGCCGCCATGTGGGTGCTGGGGATCTAACCAGGGTCCTCTACAAGAGCAATCGGTGCTCTTAACTGCTAGGCCATCTCTCCAGCCCTTGTCTTATTTTTAGTTTGAGGAAATTCTCATCTATTATTCTGTTGAAGATCTGATGGATGCCATTCTTTTGGGATTCTTCTCCTTCCTCTATCTCTGTGATGCAGAGGTTTGATCTTTTCATAATGTCCCACATTTCCTGGTTGTTCCACTCTTGTGTATTTTTAATTTTTTCATAACCATTACTTGAGCTTTTTAGTTGTTCTGTGTTATCTCCAGGTCTGATATTCTTTTCTCTGCTTCTTCCATTCTGCTTCTGAGGGTTTTTCCCATCCTTTCTTTTTGATTGGATGAGTGCTCGATTTCCTTTTTCATTTCATCCTGTGATTTCTTTAGTATTTCCAATTCCTTTTGGAGCTTCTCAATCTCGTCCTACAATGCCTTGCTTCACTGGTTGGTTTCTTTCTTTATTTCAGCATGAGATCTTTTCAGTGTTTTTACTTCCTTCTGGAGTTTGGCATTCTCTCCCTCTAGTTCTTTCTGAAGTTTGTCATTGTCTCCCTCTAGGTCCTTCCTGAGTTTTTCATTCTCTCTCCTTAATTCTCCGATTTGTTCTTTATATTCTTTGATTTCTTTGTTTATGTCTATGATTATTCTTTTATGATCTGTATTCTGGGTTACCTTTAGGGAGATCTCATTGTAGGAATCTTCTATAGGGCTGGTAGAGTTTGGTGTGGAATTATTCTGGGCTTTCCCCATGTTTTTTGTTGTGTTTTTGGCATGTGGGTTTGTTTTTGTTTGTATTCTGATGCGAATCTCAAATGTTTCTTCACTGTGTTGAAGGCTTGCTTTGCTTGCTTCCTTCAGATGCCTTCATTGTTTTCTACTTGTTTATGCAGTGTTGACTTGTCTAGGTTTCAGGCTTTCAATTTTGGTTATATATTGGTAGTCTAACTCACTGTTCCCTTTCTGTTCTGAAGGTTCTCCAGAAACCAGGTAGGTAACAACTAGGTTGGTCCCCTGCTGAGCACTGTGCTCACTCTGCTTTCTGGCAGCCAGTTCCTCTAGGTTGTTTGTGGGTCTTCTTGTTGTGGGACTGGAGTTGTGTCAGGTGTGCTGTTTCATTTATTGCTTTGTGCCACAGAATCACTACTATGGTCCCGCTTGGACACTCCCTCCACAATTCCAGTTGGGGGTGGTGGCGAGTTGCTCTCTTGGCCCATACCTTGGTACTCTGTGCTCCAGGTGGTTTGACCAAATCCCCTGATCTGATCTCTATGCATTTGTCCACTCTTGGCTTCTTAAAAAGGAGGCTGGCAAGCCAGGCATGGTGGTGCACGCCTTTAATCCTAGCACTTGGGAGGCAGAGGCAGGCGGATCTTTGTGAGTTTAAGGCCAGCCTGGTCTACAGAGTGAGTTCCAGGACAGCTGGGGCTACAAGAGACCGCTGTCCCCCTACTCGAAAAAACCAAAAAAAAAAAAAAAAAAAAAAGGAGGCTGGCAAGTGTCAGAGAGCATTAGCAATGTGAGGACCCAAGGAGAACTCCCCATATCTTATTGGAGGTCCAGTTCCCAGCTGCAGGTGGGTGTAGGGCTCTATGCCTGTGAGTGTGAGTGCTTCCTGCTTTCCTGCTTGGGAATTTGAGGGCACTGTCTTGCAAGTCAGCTCACCTGGACTGTACATTCCATGTACCTAGTGCTCAGGCATCTGTGCACCATGATCACTAATGGTTCTTGGCCCTAACCACTGGCATCACTTTTTTGGTCAGCATCACACACTGCCTAGAGATACCAATGAGAAAATAGGCCGGAATGCTTTCCATACTGTGCAGACCTACCGTGTGGAGCAGGGAGACTGCTCTCTGTGGGTTGTTGGTATCTCATGAGAGGAATCCCAAGAGCTGCCTAGAAGACTCTCAGACTAGTGAAGCTGGCTAGAAGAGGCTCAGACCAACTGAGCTACAGGAAGAGACACTCTCCAGCCTGTCTAGCTGCCTGTAAGCCAAGCATTGTGCTCCAGGTTTCAGCTTTCATGAGCTTTCACCCATGCTGGGGTGGGCTTTTGGTGAAACAGCTGTCTTTGAGTCATTCATGCTCTTGTAAGGAACCCCAATAAACTCACTGGTGGGTTGGACTCTGGTGATGTTCTTACTGTTCTGCTGTTGGTTCTCTGTCTGGGATGAGCAGACATTTGTGCATTTCTCCCCAAGAACAGCATCACACAGCACTCTCTGATTAGGAGAAGAGTTCCAGTATGTTTACAGTTCTCAGAAAAAGAAGACTGCATGGATTGGTCTTTTTGTTTGGGTTTTGGGTTTTGCATGTCCTATACAGCAGGGTAGTGTTTTGAGTGGGAAGTGTCCATAGAGGCTTGTGTACTGAACACTTGGTCTCCCCCACTGACACTGTTAGGGGAGGTTGTGGACTGTTTAGAAGTTGCAGGCTTGTTGGGGGAAGTACATCACTGGGGGTGGGTTTTAAGGGCTTATAGCCTCACCCCACATACTACTCTCTCTATATACTTATGTGTGTGGTTCAGTTTCCCATTTCTATTCCCTGTCTCTCCATTCATTATGGATATCTATCCCCTTGGAGCTGTAAGCCCAAGCCCAAGTAAAAGTTGTTGTTTTTTTTTTTTTTTTGTCTTTTTGTGACAGGGTCTCCCCATATCCCCAGCTGGCCCAGAACTCACTATGTAGACCAGGCTAACCTGGAACTCACAGAGATCTACCTGCCTCTTCCTCTCAGGTGCTGGGACTAAAGGTGTGCACCACCACATCCATCCAGCATAAACTATTTTTAAGTTGCTTTTGATCATAGTAATTTATCACAGCAAGAGAAAATTAACTAATATGAAGTTGATAATGGAAGAGTGGGATTATTGCTGTGAAGAACCTGACCATGTTTTTTTTTTTTTTTGTTTTGCTTTGTTTTGTTTTGGGAATGTGTAATCCTTGGAACTTTGAACTAGAAAAGCAGTTGAATGTTATAAGCAGAGTTTAGCAGGCAACCCTGATAAGTAGAAGCCTGGAAAACATTAGGAATGAGAGTAATTTAGACTGGAGACTTGACTCATGAGTTTGCAGAGGGGAACAAAGACTATATTAGAAACTGGGCTATATAGTCATAAGCTAGACTGATTTTAAAAAAAATCTGGCTGGCTAGAACCAACCCAAATGCCCCTCAACTGAAGAGTGGATAGAGAAAATGTGGTACATCTACACAATGGAGTTCTATGCAGCAGTAAAGAAAGATGACATCATGAGCTTTGCGGGAAAATGGCTGGAGCTAGAGGACATCATGCTGTGTGAAGTAACACAGTCCCAGAAAAACAAACGATGAATGGTATCCCTCATCTGTGGATGCTAGTGCCAATTACCTAGTTGTAAGTATTTCTTGTGCATGGCCCCTTGAGCTTTTGTCCAAGCAGTTGAGAGTGATGCAAAAAAAAAAAAAAAAACCCACCATAATTAAAAGAATATTTCCTTAGCTTGGAAATAAAACTTTCAAAGACCATAAAAAAAAATCTGGCTGTATTCTCCCCATGCCCTAAAACCTTGCCTGAGGCTAAATAAAAACATAATGGACCAAGCCATGGTGGTGCACACCTTTAATCCCAACACTTGGGAGGCAGAGGCAAGCAGATCTCTGTGAGTTCAAGGCCAGCCTGGTCTACAGAGCGAGCTCCAGGCCAGCTGGGGCTACAGGGAGACCCTGTCTCAAAAAACAGAAAAAAACATAATGGACTAATTTCTTTGGCAAACAAAATATTAGGATATTATAACATTGAGCCTGTGAAATGGTTATTACTGATTACTCTTATGTAGACCTACAAAGAAAAGGAACAACAAATGAGGCAGAAAGAAATACAAAACATGCAATTTGGAAAGAAGAGTACTAGGAACCTTAATATTACATCCAAGTCATGTGCTGAAGGAAATGCAGTAACTGCTAAGGTGATTAGTGCCACTGAAGGGAAGCCTCCTGCTTTGCATTGGAAAGGTAGGAAAGGCTCCCTGAAGATCCCACCCAGCTAAAGCTCCAATTTGTTAAAGGAAAGAGCCTATGGGAGTTTCCTGTTCCTAGAAAGCAACTACATACAAAACCTTCTGCTAAAATAGTGGAAGTCAAGAAGGGTCCATTCAAAGATGGCCGCTGAATTGGCAGTGCCCTTCATTTGGTACTGAATTTGGAGACAAGAAAGATGCAAGAATTAGAGGGCTGTGGATTCTTCCTGGGGTCAGGCAACATGTGGTTGGGCTGGAGTCCCTGTGTGAAGGCCCTGAGGGGTTATTGCTTAAAGCTGTGAAGGTGAACCCTGGGTTGCAACGGAGACCCAAAGATGTTGGCAATGCCAGAGTCATGAAATACCTGCCAAGGAGAGCTGCACACAGAGAGTGGAAACAGCCCAAAAGAGAGGTATGCTGCAGGCACCGAAGTTGGAAGCTGTGCACCATCTAAACTCTGAAACTGAAGCCCCAGGTAGTAGACATGGAGTTTGGTTTTGCTTTGGTCCTGCCTTTTCTCACTATATCACCATTCTTCCCTTTTGGAATGGTAATGTGTCGTCTGTGCTATTGTACGTTGGAAGTATATAATTACATATTTTTATTTTACAGGGTCACAGTTAAGAGATAATCTTGGGTCTTAGACAAGACTTTGGACTTGGAACTTTTAAACTGTATTGAGACTGTTAAAGACTATGGGAACTTTTGAAAATGGAATGGTCATGAGCCTATGAGGGCCAGGAGACCAAATGTGGTGGTTTGAATGAGAAAGGGTCCCCTAAATTCACATACCTGAACATTTGGTCTCCTGTTGGTATTACTGTTTGGGGAGGTTGTGCAACCTTTAGACGGTAGAACCTTGCTGGAGGGAGGATGGATGTTGCTGGGGGTGGGCTTTGGGGGTTTATAGCCTTGTACCACTTCCTGCTCTCTTTCTGCTTCCTGTATGCAGTTCAGATGTGATCTCTCAGCTTCCTGCTCCTGCTGCCTTTCCCTCCACTAGTGAATTCCAACCTCTGGAACTGTAAGCCAAAATAAACTTTTTCTTATATAAGTTGTTTTTGTTCATGCTATTTCATAACAGCAGCAGAAAATTAATTAATACATAGAGATCCTCAAAGGTCACTTGAAGAAGAGAGGAGTAAAAGAGATCAGGAGGACTGGAGAGATGGCTCAGTGGTTAAAAGCACTGGCTGCTCTTGCAGAGGACCAGGGTTTGATTCCCAGCACCCACAAAGCAGCTAACAGCCCTTTGTAACTCCAGTTCCAAGGGATCTGACACCCTCTTCTGACCTCCACAGGCATTGCATTATACAAGTGCACTTACATACATGCAGGCAATACACTCCTACACATAAAATAAAAATAATAAAATATTCTTTAAAAATAAAAGAGAGCAGGAGAGTGGGAGGCTTCGAACCTCACCCTAATCAATTTTGGTATACAGAGTCAGGAACTTTGTGTGTTTTTAAGGAACTTTGAGATTAGGGAGAGATGGGAAGCTGTGCCCTATGGAAAATGGCATTTCCCCCTACAGACATCAGTATCTACTAGAAGCTGTGGGCTGGGTTTCTCCATACTTTGCCAAGGGTGCAGTGCTGAGTTTGGAATGGGAGATAAACTTTCTTGGCAATCCCTGGGTGTCCTAGTCTGGTTTCTCTTGCTGTAATAAACAGCGGAAGGATTTGGGGAGGAAAGGGTTTATTTGGCTTACAGGTCTATCATTAAGGGAAGCCAGGGCAGGAATTCAAAGAATTTGAAGGCTGGAACTGAAGCAGAGACCATGGAGGAATGCTGCCTATTGGCTAGGCCCTCTTACCTCAATTATTTTTAACCATTAACTATCATCTATGTATCTATCAATAAATCTATATCATCTATCTGTCTATCTATCTATCTATCTATCTATCTATCTATCTATCTATCTATCAATCATCTATCTATCTATCTATCATCTGTCATCTCTGTTTATCTCTTTCATTCATCTAACTTTCTAGTATTATCTGCTTGGCTTTCCGGATGACACTTTCCATCCCAGGTGGGGTGGCTTTGGAGCCTGTGCCTCCTGGTGAGAAATTCCTGACCTCCAGGGGAGCTGGATGGCAGGATCAAAGGTGCTGTTGATACTTCTTTTTCCTCCTGCAGGAGTATGGTAGGCAGGTCCTGTGGAGAGAGGCAAAATGGCTGTTGAGGGACTGACATGTAAGACCAATGGTCATGCTCTGTCCTTCCACCACTGCCCTCCCCTGATCTTGGCGTTTTTTAATGTCTGCTCATACCAGGCTTGATCAGTTCCTTTGCATTTTCCATCGTCTTGCCACTTGACCATGCTGGGGATACTAAGATGGACTCAGCCTGCTCCCCGGATGACTCCTCTGAACTAAAAGCATTTGTTGGATTAATTCTTTGAGTCCTCAAATTACTTCCTGCAGGAGCAAGAGTCTGGAACAACCTAGTATGCACAGAGCCCTGGGTTTGAATCCTAGCACTGCATAAACTGGACATTGTGTAGTTTGTCTCTAATTCTAGCTTATAGGAGGTATAGACAGAAGGGTCAGAAGTTCAAGGTTGTCCTCAGCTACACTGAGGGCAGCCTGCAATATATAAGACCCTGTCTCATATATTTTTTAATCCTGGCACAGAGAAAGCAGTGGAATTAAGTGTGCGGCAGGAGGAGGCATCTCCGAGGTGCTGAGAAGATAACAACCATGTGGCTAGAACTCCAGGCATCCCCATTCTGTGCTGGATATCTTTATTTGTCAACCTGACACACTTGGGTAGAAGTAATCTCAATTGTGTAATCATCTCTACTAAAATGGCCTGTGGTCATGTTTATGGGACATTTTCTTGATTGTTGAGTGATGTGTGAGGGCCACTTTGGTTTAATGAAGAGTCTTATAAACTGGCTTTTAAAATAAAAGGCTGATTCTACCAACTGCCTAAATGTACTGTATGTGGTTGGACAAGCTTATTTAGTCCTAGTCTAACAAAAGCTGTGCTTGGAGGATGGTCACATGTCTTTTTATTACAATCATGAATGTACCACTTGATGCTAAGGACAGAAAATTGCAAGTGACTCAGCACCAGTTAGATAGAAGATGATGGAGGAATTGGAGAGGGGGGTTCACTTGGCTTTTAAGTTTTGTGTTTCTTCTAGGGTAACCATCTAGGAAACTACACTGTCTCATCTGTTGTACAAAGGTAAGTCTAAAATCATCATCCATCCATCCATCCATCCGTCCATCTCTCTGTCTGTCTGTCCATCCATCCATCCATCCGTCTGTCCACCCATGTAGCATCTACCAATCTATATAAAATATCAATTATTCTTTCTATTTTGGCAATTCTACTAGGTCCTAGAGATATAAGGGATAAAGCTTTTAACTGGTGTCTTCAGGAAGCAGACCATACTCCATAAGGCAATGAATGCCCGCTGAAGGTCTGCCCAGATTCACATGGGAACCTAGAGAAGCCATGTTGAAAACTGATGAGAGGGAATCAAAGATGGCTACCCAAGAAATCTGACCCCTGGGATATCTTGGAGCAAAGGAGTAAGAATCCTCCATTTCTGTTCTTCCTTTTGAGATTATCTGGCTATTGTTCTTTTACCCTTCTTTGTAAACTTTAGAATAAGTTTGTCAGTATGTACAGAAAGCACAACAGTTGCACTTCTCTTGTAAGGGAAGCAGCAATTTTTACCATTTTGTTCCTTTTCTAGTATTTGAATCTTTTCTCTTTTTTTCCTGATAGTCTGGCTAATGGTTTGTCAATTTTATTGATCTTTCCAAAATACCAACCTTTGATTCCATTGATTTTCCCTATTATTTTTTTTTTGTTATGATTCATTTTGTTCCACCATAATCTTCATTATTCCCTTCCTATGTTGGCTTTGGTTTGGTTTACTCTTTTTCTAGTTTCTCAAGATGGAAGTTTAAGACATCAATTTTTAGTCTTTCTTTTCTTTAAAGATTTATTTTTACTTTGTATGTTTGTCTACATGTATATAAGTATACCACATGTATGCCTGGTGCCCACAGAGGCTACAGGAGGTCATTATATCCCCTGGAACTAAAATTAGGCATGGTCGTGAGTCACCCTGTGGATGTGAACCATCTCTCCAGCCCCTAGATCTTTCTTTTTAAAAAGCATTTACAATCTCAAATTTCCATTGTAGGAACTGTTTTAGCTATATCCTATAAGTTTCTATATGTTGTAGATTCAGTTTTTTCATCTCAAAGTACTTTCAAAGTTCCCTTGTGGTTTGTTTGCTGACCATTATTTAGTTACAAGAGTATTGACTTCTACACATTTATGGATTTAAATTTATTTATTTATTTTATGTGTATGAGTGTATTGCCTGCATGTATGTAAGTGCACCCATGTTGTGCAATGCCTGCAGAGTCAGAAGAAGGCATCAGATTCCCGTAGAACTGGAGTTTTGGATGGTTGTTAGCCTTCATGTGGAGGGTGGGAATCAAACCTGGGTCTTCTGCAAGAGCAACTGGTGCTTTTAACCACTGAGCCATCTTTCTAGCCCCATATTTATGGACTTTTACTATTTACTTTTACTGCTTATTTTTTTAATTTATTTATATATATTTTTTTTATCAAATCTAGACCCGTGTTCCCTACCCTATCCCCCCACCCCACCAGAGCTCATGTATTCTGCCAAACATGCTTTTCATCTCTTTCTCAGTCTTTCTCAATATTCTCCATGTGAAAGTTAACTGTTTTGAGCAGAAGTTCACTGTTTCAGTCAGTTCTTTGATGACGTCCTTTCTGTTGTTGTTGTTGTTGTTGTTTCCAATATGCATCACTCCAACTGCTTTGGACAAAAGCTCAAGGGGCGATGCACAAGAAATACTTACAACTAGGTAATTGGCACTAGCATCCACAGATGAAGGATACCATTCATCATTTGTTTTTCTGGGACTGTGTTACTTCACTCAGCATGATGTCCTCTAGCTCCAGCCATTTTCCTGCAAAGCTCATGATGTCATCTTTCTTTACTGCTGCATAGAACTCCATTGTGTAGATGTACCACATTTTCTCTATCCACTCATCAGTTGAGGGGCATTTGGGTTGGTTCCAGCTCCTTGCTATTGTGAAGAGAGCTGAAATAAACATGGCCGTGCATGTATCTCTGCGGTGGGGTGAGTCTTGGGGGTACATGCCTAGGAGTGGTATGGCTGGGTCGGGTGGCAAGTTCATTCCAAGTCTTCCAAGGGTTCTCCACACTGCTTTCCATAGTGGCTGTACGAGTTTACATTCCCACCAGCAGTGGATGAGTGTTCCCCTTTCCCCACAACCTCTCCAGCACTTGGTATCATTTGTTTTCTTGATCCTAGCCAGTCTTACTGGAGTAAGATGATATCTTAAAGTGGTTTTGATTTGCATTTCCTTAATGATTAGTGATGTTGAGCAGTTCTTGAGGTGTTTCTCAGACATCTCTAATTCCTCGCTTGTGAAGTCTCTGTTCAGTTCTTTGCTCCATCTATTGAGCGGGTCGTTTGTTTTCTTTTTTCTTTGTTTTTTGAGTAGTTTATATATTCTGGAAATCAATGCTTTGTCAGATGTATCTGCAGTGAAGGTTTCCTCCCACTCTGTGGGATTTCTCTTCACTTCCTTGATTGTTTCTTTTGATGTACAGAAGCTTTTGAGTTTGATGAGGTCCCATTTGTCAATTGTCGACCTTAATTCTTGTGCAGCTGCTGTCTGATTTAGGAAGTCTTTTCCTACGCCTATGTCTTGTAGTCTGCTGCCAACTTTTTCTTCTATCACCTTCAGAGTTTGGGGTTTCACGTTGAGGTCTTTAATCCATCTGGAGTTGACTTTTGTACAGGGTGAGAGGTAGGGGTTTAATTTCATTCTTCTACAAGTGGTGATCCAGTTTTGCCAACACCACTTGCTGAAGATGCTGTCTTTTCTCCATTGTGGTTTCTTGGCCCCCTTGTCAAATATGAGATGGCTGAAATTGTATGTGCTCAGATTTGGATCTTCGGTTTTGTTCCATTGGTCAACAGGTCTGTTTTTGTGCCAGTACCAGGCTGTTTTTATGACTATAGCCCTGTAGTATAGTTTAAAATCTGGTATAGAGATCCCTCCTGTGTAGCTCTTTTCACTCAGGATTGATTTGGCTATTCGGGGTCTTTTGTTTTTCCAAATGAATTTAAGGACTTTTGTTTCCAAGCCTGTGAAGAAACTCTTGGGGATTTTGATTAGAATTGTGTTAAATCTATACAAGAGTTTCAGTAAAATGGACATTTTTACAATGTTAATTTTCCCAGTCCATGAGCATGGGAGGTTTTTCCATCTTCTGAGGTCTTCTTCAATTTCTTTCTTTAAAGGTTTAAAATTTTTGTTGTAGAGACCCTTGGTGTCTTTGGTTAGGTTTGTTCCTAGGTATTTTATTGTTTTTGAGGCTATTGTGAGTGGGAAGGTCTCTTTGAATTCTTTCTCCAGTTGCTTGTTCTTGGTGTAAAGAAAGGCCATTGATTTTTTTTTAAGGTTATTTATTTATTTATTTATTTATTTATTTATTTATTTTGGTCTTTTTTGAGACAGTGTTTCGCTGTAGCCCCAGCTGGCCTGGAACTCTCTCTGTAGACCAGGCTGGCCTTGAACTCACAAAGATCCGCCTGCCTCTGCCTCCCAAGTGCTAGGATTAAAGGTGTGCACCACCACACCCAGCTTAAGGTTAATTTTGTATCCTGCCACTTTGCTGAAACTATTAATCATTTCTAGGAGTTTTCTTGTGGAGTTTTTAGCATCCCTTAAGTAAATACTTATTTCTTATGTCATCTCATTATTATCAAAGAGCATCATATGTATAATGTAAATCTTTTAAGTGTATTGAGACCTAAAGTATGGACTAACTAACATATGTTATACCTTGATGAGTGCCCCATGTCTACCTGAGAAGATGTATACTTTGCTGTCTCAAGTAGAAAGTTCTGTACAGGCATCTGTTGTGTGCAGTGGTCTAGAGTAATCTTTATGTCTTCTGGCTCCTTCTTGATCTTCTGCTTAATTGTTTTAGTCATAATCTGTAGTAGGCTGTTTAAGTCCTTAGCTATTATTATTGTGTTACCTCTTCAATTTTGGCAGTTATTACTTCATAATTTTTAGGCTTTGTTGTTGGGTACACATATGTTTGTAATTATTTTGACTTATTGTTGGATTTGACCTTTTGATTATTATAAAAAGTCCTCCTTTGTTCCTAGAGGTTATGTATTTTTTAATCCTTGCAAGGCATTGTCATATGAAATTATATCCTTCTGTATAATTTTGTCATCAGTGCTAATATCTTACTCAAGGGATTTCTGAACCAATCATTTAAAGGCTCATATACAATATCATTCAAAACTTACTCTTATAAATTCATACCCCCTAAAAGAATGAATAAGTCTCTCTTAAGTGTCTTTACCTTTGTTCCTTAGTGTTTATGTCAGATGCTTCCTTTTTATCCCAGCCTAGATGATTGAGGTTGTTTCAGGCTGACTTGTTTTTCTAAAATAGCATTGTTTGGTCAAAATTAAGTGTTCGAGAGTGCTTAACACAAATTTTAATATAATCCAACTTCTTCTTATTCAATAAGTAATTTAAAGAAAATAACCTTACCTGTGCAGCCTCCAGTTATATATGCTGCTGTTTTTCATCCTACACCTACAGAGTCAGCTAATCACATACCAGGACATGTCTACTCTTCTGGCTTTCTGGTGCTTTGAACATTGCCCTGACCAGAGCTCTGGATCTTACCATTGAAGTCTTTGTGAGTGGCACATGGGACCAGAGAGATGTTTGTTAGTTAACTGGAGGGCATTGGCTTGGGCCTGCTGCTCTACACACAACTCAGTTTTATCAGAGAACTTACAGGCTCTGTTCTTCATAAACATTAATTATCTTCAGGGCACCCAGGAGATTTGGTCATGTGGAGATCATATCACCATTCCCGAGCCTATTGCTCCCTGGCTCTGGGCTACTGGCTCTGGACCCTTTGGAAGGCATTTCAGAGCCATGTTTTTAGAAGAAAAGCTCATCTATAGAAGCAACGCCCCCCCCCCCCCACAGACACACAATGTTCTCCATGGAATCTAGAATCATAAGGCTGACAGGGGCCAAGACATTCTTAGAGTACATAACTAATATGTTCTCTGATATGTTCACATGGAAATGTGGCCTGGACCAAGGATACAAGCTTATTTTATTTTCAATGAGTATATCCAAACATGACTAAGACAGGTGCCTTTTGGAAAATCAGATTGTCTGGCTTTCAAATAAAATACACATTGAAAGTAGGAGTTCCGGCAACCCCATCAGCTCCGCACCATGCTCCGGACTATTGTTCACACTCCCTTGTCTTCTTCCCACCTCTCTGCTTCTCATATTCATTACTCTACTCTTTTAGGAGATGAAGAATAAGCATGTTTGACCTTGATTAAAAAAAATGGAAAGACTCAAAGAGGCATACTTGTGAGCTGGATCCTGCAACTTGAAGAAGATGTGGGCTCAGCATGTGTGACCCCCATAAGTTAACACTAGATTGATGTAAATCACCCAGTTCAGATTCCCTTTAGCAGAGCAGTTCTATCTGACGAAGGTTGCAATGCCACCTTGATCATCACTTATTAATTAAACAATATTTCCATTCTCTGGGCCCAGAACTACACAGATTAGGGTCAAAAACTCAAACACCTTCAGTGGCTGAATAGATGGTCACAATGAGTAGATGGTTAGTGGGCTGACACAGCCCATAGGCTATGAAGGCTGCTAAGAAGGAAGGATATAGATGGGCTTCCAGGGAGGGAACAGCTAGGGCTCAATTTCTGTCATTTCCAGAACTACTTGGGTGGGAACCAATCATTCCATTCAATGGTGGTTTCCTAACAATTCTGGGAAAGTGATTCTATGACTCAACAGTGGGGATGATCTGATAGTTTTGCTTCCCAGGAATTCAAGGTAACCAGGAATTTGGTTACTACCTGGAAAACTACCTGGAAAGCTGAAATGAGCAACAGTTCTGAACATCATTCTTGACACAGGGAACCTGACTCCCGGAAATCATCAGGAATCTTGTTTGCTTTGGGTTTTCAGCTCAACTTGGACTTCACTGGTTTGGACAAAGGTTATAGTATTGATTTTTATCAGAAAGAGTTAGATTTTAAAATTCATTCTGACACCTGAATTGCTTCTAAAGACAGCCTCCCGAGGCCAGTGTGGGACCCAAGTTCCTTTAGCTTGATCATCTAGCCATGGATGAAGGGAGAGAAGAATTTATTTTATACATGGTCTCTGGTTGGCCTACAGTTTTTATAATTTTTTTAGTCAACCTTTAAAAATGGAGGGCTTGACTTTTCAAAAGTCCACATTTCTGGTGTTGCTTGGAAAATCTGGAGGTCTGTGAACAAATGCCACCTTCTCCCAAGGTGCCACCACCTGGTGACAGGAAGCAGCAACCTCCTCAGAGGGTGGGCACTGCAGTCTGGCTTTACATCTGCCCAGCAGGTCTGTTCTTGGCAGCAACCTCAGTCACTGGGTAGACTTCAGGTTCTTACCCTGTGTGCTAGATAGCTTTACCTGTCAACTTGGCACACCTGAGAGGAAGGACTTTCAACTGGGGAATTTCCTCTGTCAGACAGGCCTATAGGCATGTCTGTGAGGCATTTTCTTTATTGCTGGTTGATGTAGGAGGACCCAGTCCAGTGGGTGATGCCAGTCCTGGGTTGTATAAAGAAGTGGGCTGAGCACAGGCCAGGGGACAGGCCAGTAGGCAGTGTTTCCTCATGGTCTGTGCAGTGGCTCCTGCATCCAGGTTCCTGCTCTGCCTTCCCTTAGTGATGAACTATGACCTGGGAGCTGTAGGATAAAATCAACCCTTCTTCCCCAAGTTGGCCTTGGTCAGTGTTTTATTTTTATCACAACAACAGAAAGTAACTGGGACACCAGTTTTACTTTTATCTGTGAAGTTCTGTGCCAAAAAGTGAACACATTATTAATGACAAATCTTTGACAACCTGTTAATAGCGCTAATGTTTTTTATGGATATGCTTATTTGCCTGAATGAGTGTATGTGTACCATGTGCATGCAGTACCTATGGAGGCCAGAAGAGGGGATCAGATCCCTAAGAACTGGATTTGCAGATGGTTGTGAGCAACCATGTGGGTGTTGGGAATCAGATTGGGGTCCTCTGCAAGAGCAACAACAGCTCTTAACCACTGACCCATCTCTCTAGCCCTCATAGTGTTAATGTGAAAAGAAAGGATGACAGTGAATCCTGGACTGTCAGAGCTGAAACAACATTTAAAGCTTGCTCCTCCCATACAAATCCCTACTGAACCCATTATACACTGAAGCAAGCCCAAAGAGGATGCTTGCCAACATGATTCTGTTAGTGATATCAGTGATACCTCACATGGAGTTGTTCTGATAGCCCATAGTAACCATTGAATTGAATCCAAAGCAACCCAAGAAAGCGTTCGTATATTCTGAAAGATTTTTCTTTCTGCAATGTATGGGGAAGGCAAGATAGAAAAGGAGGGATAGTTTGTGTTCTTCATCAGGTCCATATGAATTTCATGTCTTAAAAATTTGCATGCAGATCTTAAATGTCCCACCCGAATCAATATCCAGTTGACTTGTGATTTGTGCTAGATCTAAAAACTCAAGAAAATTTTAATTTCTTTGGCACAGGAGGGGTGGGAGGCACAGGATAAAACTCCCTTGTCTCTCCTCAGGTGCTGGGATCGAGGAGGCTCCTGACACCTGGGACATGCTGCTAGCCCAGGAGGCTGACATACACTGCTTCATTAACAGCACAGCTTTTGTGTGTGTGTGTGTGTGTGTGTGTGTGTGTTATTTTTGAGACAGGGTCTCCCTTTAAGTCCCAACTGGCCTGGAGCTCACTATGTTGACCAGGCTGGTCTTGAATTCACAGAGATCTGCCTTCTTCTGCCTCCCGAGTGCTAGGATTAAAGGCGTAAAGCAGCCATGTGGAAGCTGCAGGAGTCAGGCTCTGCTCTGACTATCGGCATCTTTTACCTAGCTTAGCTTTTAATATAACCCTGTGAACAGGTGACTTATTATCCATAGTTGGTAGGTGAGGAAACTGAGGCACTGAGAAGCTAAGGGGTCCATCCAGGCCTCACAACCAGACACACCAAATCTGGGAGCATGCATTTCACCACCATATGATTTCAGGGCTGGTCTTGAGGCAAAATGTATATTCCAGAGCACTGTCTCAATATACTACTGTATATAAGCATTCTGGCTCCTTCCTCAGTGGCTATGTCTGTGCTACCCAATATAGTAATCACTAGCTACATATAGAATTGAAAATAGTTAAATTTACAAAATTAAAAATCTAGGCACATTTCATAAGCTCCAAAGCCCGTCAGCAGTAATTCCCACACTTGGTATTGAACACTGCACATGAAGAACACTAGAACTTGCATAGAAATTCTACTGCACAGGGCTGGAGAGATGGCTCAGCAGTTAAGAGCACTGGCTGCTCCTGCAGAGGACCTGGATTTGGTTCCTAGCACCCACGTGGTGGCTAATAACCATCCATAACTCCAGTTCCAGAGGAATCTGACACTCTCTTCTGACGTCCGAAGGCATTGAAAGATATGGGTGCACTTACATACATGCAGCCAATACATTCATGCACATAAAATAAAAATAATAAAATATTTTTAAAATGACATTCTATTGGAAAACACTGTGGCAGACGAGGAACCAAAGACTAGAGAGGTAAAGGTGCTCTTCCCAAACACAGTGAGAGCCAGGCTTTGGAGCGCACAGCTCGGATGCCACGCCTGGTCTAGCCTTGGCTCTGTGCAGCCCGCACAGGGCTTTCTCACCTCTGCAGCCAGACCTCATATTTGCTCAGAACAGGTAGCTTAGTTTTCATTTCATTTGTACTCCAGCCATCCACTCCTCCCTGCTCCCAGGGCTGAGAACACAGTACGGCCTTCACGAACTGTCTTGACTTTCCTTGATTCTGGCAAGGATCGAGCCTGTTTTCAAGGAAAATGCTTAATGGTGTTTATTATTTTTGAACTGGCAAACTTAATTGCCTGGGGCAGAGCAGTGGCTTTTATTCCAAGGGCTACTATGTTAAGTGAGAGGATGGAGGAATGAAACTTTGCCTGGCTCGAGGCGGACTTGTAAGACCTGTCCCGGAACTTCTGAGTGTTATCTGATATCTCTGTGGGCATTCAAGTTGTCTCTGTGGGTTATCTGTAGCTCTGTGAGGTTGGGATATTGCAGTGTTACTGCCTCACCTATCTCTGCAAAGTTCCAGACCTGGATGGCCCCTTCCCTTAAGGTATTGAGCAAAATGTCAGACCTCTAGTTTACTGGTTGCACAAACAGGAGCTCTGCAGCCCCTCATAGGAGCCAAGGTGGCTTGCCCTTCCCTTCCTCCTGCCCCCCACTTCCTTGCCCAGAGCACAGTAGCCTTTAGTATATAAACACATCGCTGGCATGAATAAAACTGAGTCTATCTCCTGGACCGTCCCTTTGAGTCTGTGTCTTTCATTTCTCATAGGGTGACTTCTCTGACTTCTTGCAGTCCCCTCCCCGCTCCTTGCCATAAGCATGGCCTAGGAACTGTCTCCTGTAAGCAGGAGGCTTGCAGCCTTGTGAAGCTGCCAGCTTGGTTCTAGGAGGGAAGAACATCATGTGGATTGTGGCCACACATGATTAAGGGACCAACAGATGATATATTTAACCAACAAGAGAAGAGGCAGTGTGTAGCCCTGCCCATGAGCTCTCTGGGTAAGAGTGAGGGTCAGTGCAGGAAACATGGGCTGTCAGCAACTGTGCACTCTCTTGGCCATGTAGAAGCTTAGACATGGCCATGTTAAGGCCCATACCCTGCACTGTCAAACTCTGGGCCACAGCCCAGCATCAGCAGGCAGCAGCCACAGACAATCTGTGCAAACTTTTGGGACAGTAGTATGATCACTTGCAAAGGGAAATTTGATCTCAAAGGGTCAGGAAGTATTTGAGCAAAAGCCCTGGCCTAAGCTGGAGAGCCACAGCTATGAACAGCACCTTGTGGTGATGACTTCCCCATTACTCTCACCTCAGTAAAAACTGATGCTCCCAGAGAGCCAGGTTTAGCTGCATCCTGGTAAATGCTGTATCCTTGAGGCTGGCTCCCAACTAGCTGCCAGCATTCATAATAAACACCAGCAATATTAAATACATAGGCATTAAAACAATGAGGGGCTTAGTCCAGAAAAAGACTTTGCAATAAGAACCTTTATATATCTGTCCCTCTTATCTTGGAGAGATCCATTCCCCCCTACCCCTTTTTAGAGACAGGGTCTCACTGTGTAACTAACTTGACATGTAGTTCAGGTTGGCCTTGATCTCACAGAGATCCACCTACCTCCTCCCAAGATCTTGGATTAAAGGCATGGACGATTAGGCCTGGTTTGGGGGAATCCATTTAAAGTCTTCTAGTGGATGCCTGAGAATGTGATAGAATGGAACACCTTATAGGCTAAAATAACCTGTGATGAAGTTTTATTTATAAGTTAGGCATGATAATAGATTAACAATAATGGCTGGGTGTGGTGGCGCACGCCTTTGATCCTAGCACTTGGGAGGCAGAGGCAAGTGGATCTTTGTGAGTTCAAGGCCAGCTGGGGCTATAGGGAGACCCTGTCTCAAAAAGACCCAAAACAAAACAAAAGAAAACAAACAAAAAAACCAATAACAGCTAACAAGACAGGGCAGCTGTAACAATGCAGTATAATAAAGGTTTCTGTGTCTGTCTTACTGTGGTCTCTCTGTCTGTCTTACTCTACTGCATGCACACTTCCTCTGACTGTGTGGGTCAGGTAAGATGAAGTGACATTGCAGCATTGCTTACATGCTGTGTAAGGGCCACTTGAACACGAGCACCACAGTGGGTCTGAGGAGAGTGGCTAGCCAGTAGGTAGGTAGTAGATACAGCACAGATATACCCAGTCAGAGGATGATTCATGACCTAAGCAGGATGGAGCAGGTTGGAGCATGCTACTTAAAACTTAGGAGATTTTCATTTCTAGAAATTTTCCATTTGAAATTTGACCACTGGTAACTGAAACCATGGAAAGCACAGCTACACACAAAGGGGGCGTGGTGTAGTTCAATTTCCTGTCATGCACAAATCTCCAGTGACAAATACCTTTGTCATGCAACAGTCTGGGTGCTGCTTGAATGCTTCCAGTGATGGGGAACCTACTACCTATAAGTGGTGCTTTGCAGCTTGAATCTCCCTGTTGGGTTAAGGACAGTCATTCATGTCTGGCTGAGCCACAGTCCAGAAGACTTCTGTGTTTCAGACACATCCTTCTGTGCGTCTGAGCTGTCCAAAATCTCTTGTCCTTGCACAAACAGGGCAGTGCAAAGTCAGTCTCCAGCTAGCTCTGAAGTTTCATGAATATCACTGGGGGTGGGGAGAGAGGTGGAAAATGAGCCCAGAGAATCTGGCTATTAAACACATTACCTGCATTTATAGTCTTGTGCCCCAAGGCCTGGGGTAAAGCAAAGAAGGGAAAACATTCCACTCTGGCTCTCAGTGACCCCTGAAGGAAACCCCCCATGGAGTCATTTAAGATAGTAATTTGAGCATAGACTCCGCATGCCTTCCTAGCCTTCCCTCCATAATCTCTGGAGCCTCATGATAATCAGCACCAAAGTGCTTGAAAATGTGGCCCAGAACCCTTCCAGATGAGGGTCGGGCTCAAAGAAATAAAAAGTTAAAGGCACGTTGCTATGGCATTAACATTGAGGGAGTGTGCACTGACCTCAAACTGTGCGCAGAAAGTATGTTCTCTCTGTGTGCTCTGCCCATGAAACGCTAAGCCAGCAAAACCATTAAAATGTCAGACAGGGAGCCAGGTGGGAAAAATGCACGTTTAAAAGTAAACATGTATCCCGTGATAACTGTGTCACCTGAAAAGTTAAAGATGAGGGAGAGAAAGGAATTGAGAGAAAGAAAAGCAGGAAAAGGTTGACTGCTGGGTTCCTTCTGCCCTAGCCTCAATTAGATGCCACAGCTTTGCAGACAGCCTTGTACGGAGAATGAAAAGACAAGCCACATAGTAGAGAAAGCCACCAATGATAAGAAAACGAAACTCAAGATATGTGGGCCAAAGATTTGAACATTCAGCCAAAGAAGCTATATAGAAAGCAAGTTAAACAGGAAAAGACGCTCAACATGATCGTGTGGGAAATTCGAATTCAAAGTTCAATGATAGATCATACGCACCTGTCATAAGCTGGAGCATCGAAGGTGTTGGGAAGAATGGAGCAGCATCTGACGCTCATTTGCTCTTGATCAGAATATTAAACAGTGCAAGTTCTTTAGAAAGCAGTTCAGTGGGTTCTTAATGAGTTAGATACATCCCTACAATATGGTCTACCTAGTCAGCTCTTAGTGACTTACCTCCAAATTCATGAAGCCTGGAGTCTAAATTAAATATTGTATCTGATGGTCCATTGCAATTTTATTTGAAATAACCTTAAAGTAGACACAAGGCAGTGCTCCTGACAGGTAAACACGTGAAACCACTGTGGTACTTCAGAGTGGAAGAAAGCTACTGACCAAGAATGAATCTCAAAACGATGACCTGGAGTGAGAGACAGGTCTGGAGGAAGCGGCATCCTAGTTTCTAATTCCTTCTTTCAAACTAGAGAAAGCAGAGGCCTTATTTGCTGTGGGCCAGCCCATCTGGGGGACTTTCTAGAGGACAACATTTATTTTCCTTAACATGGATCCCAGATGAGGAGAACTCAGATGCTGCAGGAGAACCAAAACCCTCAGATAGGGCAAGAGAGCGGGGGCCGGAGTGGGAGTTGGGGGAGCAGCACCATTTAAGAGGAAGCCAGGGTGAGACTGTGGGAAGCATGAAGAGTCACACACAGTCCAGGAGATACGACACGTGGTCCCAGAAGACCTGAGAAAACTTTAAGATTTCACCTCAGGCTGATCCCAACACTTAGAAAACTGGTGAAGGATTTCCCTCATGAAGTAGTCTGCACGGACTGACACAGACATAGCTGATTTGTTTTTTCAAGTGTCTGATTTTCAACAACAAAGTCACACTATATACAAAGAGACAGGAAAACATGGCCCACCAAAGGATCAAAAGGACATCCACAGTCAAAAAGCAGGGAATAAGAACTTTTGTGCTTAGCTCCCTTTCTCCTTTTGTAAGTGGCACAAGCTCCTTTATGAAGCAGTTACCATACTTACTAGACAAAGACTCAAAAGAACCATCATGCACTTTGCCCTATGGGAGTCCTAAAAGGAGAGGAGAGAAAAAGAGAAAGAACTGGCTTGAAGAAACAATGGCTGAACACCTCCCAAATTTGAATAACTAGAGAGGCACTGGTGGGAGATCAAGAGAGATCTTAAAGGCACCTAGAGAAGGGATTTGTCATGTATAAAGGGTTCTCAGTAAAACTGATTTCTCAGCAGAAATTTATGTGGTTGGAAGGCAGTGGGATTATGTATTTCCACCACCATCACCATCACTACCAGCAACAAAGAGCCACTGATCAATAATTCTGTATCTGGTAAAACTCTAAATGGGGGGAAATAAGACCTTTCCAGATGAACCAAGCTCAGTGAATGCACAGTTGTCATGCTAATTTTCCTGGGCATATATGAACAAGTGGCTGTTTACCACAGATAGAGCATCAAGGTCAGACCAACTAAAGATTCCACTCAGTTCTAGTGTGGTAAACCAATGAGTTTTCTAGGGCTATGGAGCAGGGATGAAGGCTACTTGCAGGAGCTTGAGGACTTAAAGAAGTCCCACACCACTAAAGATGAGGTTCTTCACCCATACATTTATGACTGTTTATATATTCTTGGGGAAAGGAAGAGTGTCATGCATCTCATGAGGCACCACGTGAGTCCTCTGTAAATTCCTTGTTTGCTGCCTTGTAAGCTGCTTGCCCACAGCCTCATGCACCTCCTGAGTTCTCCCTACCTTTCATGAGGGAAAGTTAGTTGGCCCAATCTTGTGAAGGTCTCATGTGAGTAACCATAGTTTCCTGATTTCAAGATGGCAACAGTCACATTGGCCTGAGGACTGAGATCCACTCTTCTAGCTCTTACATTCCTTCTGTCCCCATTTCCACAATGCTAAGTGAGCTTTGGAGGGGGCGATAGAGATGTCTCTGAAGTAACTGCTTACCACCACAAAAAAGGGCTTGTCTGACCAAATAATCCATGGGCAAAACCATAAATGTTCAGAAGGTATTTTGATAGGCACGTGACATCTATTTGAAAGAATATAGCAATTTGTTTCCCCACTGGAGCTTATGACCTCCCTCGCCAAGGGTTATAACATCAGATATGAGTTTACTCTGTGGTAGGCAGGCCTTGAATCCAGAAAGTAGTTTGCTTGCATCTCTGACAGTTGTACCACTATTGCATAAGTGAGCACATCTCACATGGAATGATAATCTAGCACTCAGGGTCCACAGCTGAGAAAGGGCTAGTGGTTAGCAGCCTGAACAGTGCCTTTTGGTACAAACAAAGTCATGCTTCAGAGAGGAAGCTTCCACCTAGGTCTTAGCTTTGTTTCTTTTTTAAATTCAGTGTGTGTGCATGTGTGGGTGTATGTATGCGCATGTTTGTGTGTGTGTATACCATATATGTTGATGTCACAAGACAACTTGCAGGAGTCAGTTCTCTCCTGCTACCATGTAGGTACCAGTAATTAATTTCTCCATTTTCTGCACGCAGACATGTGGTATCTTCAGCAATAAGGTCTTACCATTTAGTTAGGGCATGCCAAGAGCAATAGTGGCAGTAGCCTTTATGATTTGTGGCCCCAAGAGCCTCTCTGGCTAGTAACCCATTGTATTAGTCACTTTTCTGTTGCTGTAATAGAGCACCATGACCAAGGAACTTATAAAAGGAAGAGTTTATTTGAGCTTACGATTGACGGTTCCAGGGAATTAGAGTCCATTGTGGCGGGAGGCGTGGTGGCTGGATCTGGAGCAGCAAGCCGAGGGTCACATCTCACAAAGAACACAGGAAGCCAAGAAAGAGGGCAACTGTAGACCGCGAGGCTTGTTAAATAAAACTCACTAAG
The DNA here is from genome assembly GCA_009823505.1 of Rhizomys pruinosus. NCBI lineage: Eukaryota > Metazoa > Chordata > Mammalia > Rodentia > Spalacidae > Rhizomys > Rhizomys pruinosus. The sequence goes on along the minus strand of VZQC01011742.1, from coordinate 650,342 downwards.
CCTGACCCCAATAACATACTTCCTCCAGCACGGCCACACCTTCTAAGACCTCCCAAAACAGTGCCACCAACTGAAGACAAATGTCTGAATACTTACAGCCCATGGGGGATACTCATTCAAACCACCACATTCCACTCCCTGGCCCCCATAGGCTCCTGACCATATAAAATGCATTTAGTCCAACCTTAAAAGTCCCCACAGTCTTTACCAGTCTCAATGCCATTCAAAAGTCCACAGTCCAAAGTCTCCTCTGAAACTCAGGCCAATCTCCCAAACTGTAAGCTCCTGTAAAATCAAAAGACAAATTACAAACTCCCAACATACAGTGGAACTGAATACACATTCCCATTCCAAAAGGGAGGAATAGAGTCATAGTGGGAAACACTGGACCAAAACAAGACCGAAAACCAGCAGGGCAAAAACCAAGTCCAGTAGCTCCACATGCAAGTTCTGGGACTTGACTTCCAAAGGGCTTAGATGGCTCAGCTCTTCCAGCTTTGCTTGCAACATACATCTCTTTCTTAGGCTGGTACCACTCCCTGTATGCAGCTCTCCTTGGCAAATATCTCACAGGTCTGGCATCTCGAATGTTTTCTTGGGGTCTCCGCTGCCAACCAGGCTTCACATTCACAGCTTCATGCAATGGCCTATCAGGGCCTACTTTATGGAGGGACACCCCTGCTGCACTCTGCCTGACCTTGGCAGCTCTCTGAAACCGTGGAGGAAGAACTGATGACTCCTTCACTCTTGCAAACTTCATGCCTCTAAAGCCAGCACCACGTGAATGAAACTGCTGAGTTTGGCTGCAATTTGGGGATGGACCCTGGCCTATTTCAACCACATTTGCAACTTTTCTCTGTCCTGGACTTGCTGGAGGATTAGCTGGGTGTGGTCTTGCCCTGAAGGTACTGATTCTTTTGTTTACTTGTAAATCTCCAGGCCTCTCCTTAATCACTTTAGTCTCCTTATGAAAGGGAGCCTCTCCTTCACATGCCTTGGCCACACCTTTAATCTTCCTAGTGCAGTTATCAGATCCAAACTGTACATTCTGCATTTCTTTCTGCCCCATCTGCTCTTCTTCACTGTAGATCTGCACAATATTCACCATTAAAAGCCTCGCCACCATTTCTACATTAGGCTGTCTTGAAATATCCTCCACCAAAGACATCAGTCCATTGCTTTTCAACTTAGCATCAGGCAAGCATCTGGGCTGAGGGCAAACTGCTGCCAGACTCTTTATCAAAATATCCCAGTTGCTGCCTAAGTCTTTATTTTCCCCTGGAACCACATCTTTTGCAGCCATGCTTTCTTCCAGGCCTCCATTAGAATGGCCCTTTAAACTCTGCTTACAGTAGTCAACAGCCTTTCTAGCCCAAAGTTCCAAAGTCTTCCACATTTTTCCAAACATCCACATGGTCAGGTCCTTCACAGCCAACACCCCACTTCAGGTACCAATTTCTGTCCTAGTTTGTCTTCCATTGCTGTGACAAAACACTCTGACCGACACCAACTTGGGGAGGAAAGGGTTTATTCAGCTCACATCTCCTGGGTCACAGTTCATCACTTAGGGAGCCCAAGGCAGGAACTCAGGGCAGGAACTGGAGGCAGGAGCTGAAGCACAGGCCATGGAGGAATGCTTTTCACTGGCTTGCTCCCCTGACTCATGCCCAGCCCGCCTTCTTGTACAGTACACAACAACCTGCCCAGGGTGGCACTACTCATTGTGGGCTGGGCCCTCCTACACTGCTCGACCATCAAGACAATACTCCACAGATGTGGCCACAGGCCAATCCAATGGAGCCAATTCCCCAATTAAGGCTCCCTCAACCCAGGTGTGTCAAGCTGACACTAAAGCTATCCAGCACACCTATAAAAGTAGGTAGTCTACCCCAGGCATTGGGATTTGTACCCAACAATTCTGTGGCATGCAATGTACCTTCTTTTAAATCCTTCAGTTGCTATTTTTATGGTTCTTGCAGAAGTTTTCCAAAATCTATAAGACACTCAAAAGTTAGCATTACATAATGAAACCTTTACACAGAGGATGGACAGGATCTCTGAAGGCTCATTGCCCAAAGAAATGCCAATTAGCCTGGGGAGGTTAATGGGCTACTAAAATAAAACATTAATGAGCTCTGAGACAGCATTAAAAGACCCATCACTTGTATCAATCATTTCCTGAAAAGATCATGTTGGAGACAAAATCATGGATGGGGGGCACTATCCATCTATTCTATACAGTCTAGTCATTCTCCATCGGCCTCCTGATTCTGGGGTGCTGCTGTGACAATCTCAGCAGGGCCAGCTTGCACTGCTTGGCCTGGCCCAGGGCCAAAAGGGGGCAAAGCTGTGCTCTGCTGCCATTGGCTCCTGGAGTCTGATAGGCTCTGCCTGTCACCTTTTTAAAACAGGCACCAACCTGGGCAAACAATCTCCACCCCAACATACTTTCTTGAAGGGGAGAAATGTGGACAGTCTATCCATGTGGCGATGGGGTGGACACAGACCCCTGATAAGCTAAATATTTCTCATTTGTTCCACTCTGTCCTTTATTCCTTCTTTCACTCCATTGGTGAACTGTTGCTGAAGACTTGAAGCCTGTCAGAGCACAGCCTTTGGCTTTCAGGTAAACTTTCCCCAGAGAATTCTGGTCAACATGCATCTTGCTACACTTACTTGTGTATGACCTGGGTGGATATTTTCTCCTTCCATTTTTTCCTATATCTTCTTAATTGCTTCAGCACCTTACTTACCCAATTTACATCATGACTATGTCACGTAGTGCCAGAGCCTCTCCTACTGTGGAGATCATGTCCCACCCTGTGGCTTGCCAGTTCCAGGACCCTGCTAAGTTAACTTTTTTTTTTTCCCCCTGAGATAGGGTCTTCCTGCAACCCCAGCTGGCCTGGAACTCACTATGTAGATCAGGCTGGCTTTGAACTCACAGAGGTCCACCTGCCTCTCCCTCCCAAGTGCTGGGATTAAAGGTGTGTGCCCCCACACCCGGCTAAGTTAGCTTATTTTTAAACTCTCCTCTGAACACAGTCCAACCAGTGATTTCTAGTGAACGGGACATCAAACAGTGCTGCTCTGACAGACTGTTCCCTCTGTATGCCTGTCACTTTCTCATGGTTGTCTTTGGTTGTCAACTTGAAACACCTGGGAAGAAGGAACGTCAACTGGGGAATTTTCTCTAATGGACTAGCCTGTGGACATGACTGTGAGGCAATTCCTTGAGTGTTGAGTGATGTGGGAGGATCAGCTCACTGTGGATGGTCCACCCTGAGCAGGGGGTCCTGGGTTGCATAGGAAAGCAGGCTGAGCACAAGCCAGTAAGCAGCACTCCTCCATGGTCTGTGCCTCAGGTTCTTGCCCCAGGTTCCTGTCTGACTTCCCTCAAAGATGACTGTCCCCTGGCCATGGTCTCCACGAGGGAGTGTCTCATGCTGGTAATCATAGCTTCTCTGATTTCAAGACAGCAGCAGCCATGACATGCCTAGAAGATTTTGCCACACCAAGTGCTAGTTGTAGTTGGTCCGATTGAAATGAAAAGCAGCTCAGCAGTAACTCAAAGCCATCTGAAACATAATGATCTCTTATAAATAGTTACCCAAGTAAATGGTTAATTGGGTAAATAGAAAAGTAACCATTAAACTGGGTTTGGTGGTGCATGTCTATAGAGGCAGGAGATAGTAAATTCAAGGCCAGCCTGAACTTTATACTAAGAAAGCTAAAACAAACAATTCACCCCCATGCCTCAAACAACAAATGGAAACTACTTTTTTATTTTTATAGGTAGACAAAACCAGTCATAAATATATTGATTATGATGCACAAAGATGTAATCTGGGACATTAATAACATTAATAACTGGGGCCAGGATGGAGCAACACAGACTTTGTATGTGACTGGAGACAATTTGATACAAATTCAAAATAAATTCCTATACATTTAGGTGTGGAATGTAACCTCCATGTGAGCCCCGTTTATGAAAATAATCTGTAAGATATACATGAAAGGCGAAAAAGAGAGTGAAAATGTCATTGAAAATATCAACTGAGCAAAAATACTGGAACTTTAGATTTTTCCCTAAAAAAAAATCAAAGAAAGAGATGACAAACAGGTATTAAATAGAGGAAACAAGTATAATCTCAATATAGCTTCCTTATTAATTATTCCTCTAAAAGTAAATGTACTTATTCTCTCAAAAAAGGCATATATCGGGGCTGGAGAGATGGCCTAGCGGTTAAGAGCACTGACTGCTCTTGCAGAGGACCCAGGATCGATCCCCAGCGCCCACATGGCAGCTGAGAACCGTCTTTAACTCCAGTTCCAGAGGAATCCGACACCCTCTTGTGACCTCCGCGGCATTGCACAACACGGGTGCACAAACCTGCATGCAGACAGTATATTCATACACATAAAAAATAAAATAAAATAAATAAAAAAGGCATACATCGACCTGACTGTGTATTTTTCACAGGAGACCCATGACAGACCTAGAGACACAAATAGGTTGAAGGTTATTTTATTCTAATAGTAACAAAGCAATCTGAAGTGGTTCAGCTAAATGAAAAAAATAGGGAAAAAACAAACCAGTGAAATAAAAAGTTGATTCTTTGAAAAGATAAAAAAATTGATGTACTTTACTAGCGTGGCTAAGGAATAGTTAAGAAGACTTGTTACTGAGATTAAAAATCAAAGTGGACAAAATACTATTGATTTTACAGAAATAAAAATGACAGTACTAAGAGCAATTGTTTGTTTAAAATTTGGGTAAGATAGATGAAATAGATAAATTCATTCTACACTAAGGCTGATCAGGAAGAAATTTGAGAGATATATAGCTAGGGAAGTGATTGGGCCAGTAATCAAAACTCTTCCACAAAGAAAACCTTTGCACCAAATGGCTTCACTGATGAATTTAGTTGAACAACGAAAAGATTTATTCACACCCATGTGTATTAGTTACTCGCCTTAGTACTGTGACAAAATACCTGAGAAAGGCAACTTAAAGAAGGATGGGTTTGTTTTGGCTCACAGTTCTAAGGACACAGTCTAGCATGGCAGGGGAGGAACAACAGGAACATCACATCCGTATTAAGGGGGTTAGAGGCTGGCAAATATTCATGCTCAGCTTGCTTTCTCCTTTTTATGCCATCCAGGACCCCAGCAAATGGTGATGCCACTCGTACGTCCAGTGGGCCTTCCTACATCAGTGAACATAGTCAGATACAGGCATGCCCAGGGGCCTGTCTCCGAGGTACGTCTAGATCTTGTGAAGTCAGCAAACATTAACCACCATACCACTCTTCTTAAATCTTCCAAAACTTTTAAGAGAGTATTTCCTAACTCAGTCAGTGAAGCCAGCACCAACTTGAGAAAACTGTAGCCAAACAAAGAAATTACAAGGACCTTAGATCAGCATACTTCCTGACTACCAATCAGCATACCTTTGTCTCTTGATCCTCAATGAAACACAGCAAACAATTCAACAGCACAATAAAGACTTATATACTATGACCAAATGGGATTTATTCCTGGAATGCAAGGGTGGCTAACATGCAAAAAATGGGTAAATTTCTAGATGCATTTGATCTGCCAAAGTTAAACCTAGATGAAATAAAATGTACGCAGATCTGCAACAAGAAATAGAAGCAGTAATAAAAATACTTCCCACTAAAAACAGTCCAGATGCAGATGGATGATGGATTCATTGATTTTGCTAGACCTTTAAACAAAGATGAACACCAGTCGTTCTCAGGTTACTCCATAAAATAGAAAAGGAAATAATACTGTCAAACTATTTTTTCAATGCCAGTATTACCCTGATACAAAAAACAGATAAAAACACAATACTGGGGGCTGGAGAGATGGCTCAGCCTTTAAAAGCACCGACTGTAGTTTTACCAGTTTTATAAGAGATTACCTCTATAATAGTTGTCTCCAATTTACAGTTGGAGAGCAACCCCATCATCGTCATATTTCTCCTTGTTCTGGGGGGGAGGCAAGAAAGTCTCTCATATCAAAACCTTTGTGGCACCTACAAAGTAAGTTTCATCAGGACCCACTATAAATAGTTGTTACACAACAGTGAATTAATCTCCATTTAACTCGGATGCATTACCGTTTTTATCAGAGTCTGTAAACCAATGTTGTTTAATATACACATATTTACTTTTACTAAGTCCTAAAACACCGTGTATCCTGTAGACAGTGTCTAGGCAAAACTGGGCACTTGTTGAACTCATGTCAATTAAATATGCATTAATCGAATATACACCAGTGTCCCTCACCCCCTCCCCCTTCCCAATTCACCATTTCGGTCCATTTTCTGATGCAGTCTTTCTGTTGTTGTTCTTTTACTATGCATCCCTCTCCATGAGAAATGTTTATATCTAGGTTATTGGTACTAGCATCCACATATGAGGGACACCATTTGTCGTTTGTTTTTCTGGGACTGTGTTACTTCACTTAACATAATGTCTTCCAGCTCCATCCATTTACCTGCAAATTTCATGATGTTGTCCCTCTTTACCGCTGCATAGAACTCCATTGTATACATGTACCACATTTTCTCTATCCACTCGTCAGTTGAGGGGCACCTGGGCTGTTTCCAGCTTTTTGCTATTGTGAACAGAGCTGCAATAAACATAGCTGTGCATGTATCTTTGCAGTAAGATGTGTCTTGTGGGTATATACCCAGGAGTGGTATGACTGGGTCAAATGGAAGGCTCGTTTTGAGTCTTCCAAGGGTTCTCCACACTGATTTCCACAGTGGCTGTACAAGTTTACATTCCCACCAGCAATGGATGAGTGTTCCCCTTTCTCCACAACCTCTCCAGCACTTGGTATCATTTGTGTTCTTGATCCTAGCCAGTCTTACTGGTAAAACTGCCTTCTTTAATTGACTAATAGACATAGAACTGTGAAAAGGATTACTCTCTGTTCAGAACCAAATATAACACTAAAGTCCTTAAACTATGCGCTTAAGCAAAATATATCAATACAGGAGCTCTGACATCAGTAATGGATTATTCCACCAGGGAGATGTTGGCCAGGGGATCTAAGGTCCCACAAAAGGTAAAGGCTCCTTGCCTCTAAACTGGGATACCTGCAAGAAGAGAGGCGATAAGGCCCTGCTGCTGAAGACCTGATGTTAACATGGAAAAGATGCATTGAGACCACACATGCAAGTGTACAGATGGCCCCTGGAATACCAGAGAGTGTTACCAAGGGCCACTAAACCAACAAAGCAAATACGGGTCTCCTTGAGTCAAGCAAGACTCCACCGTCAGCACCAGCTACACCTCACCTGCCTGGAAATAATGTGCAGCAGAGGCAGCCATATGCCTGTATATCCCAAATCTAATTGGCTATTGGCTCTCTCCTTGGAGGAATGACCCATGGCTGATGCCACAAGCTTACATTCTCTACAGGTTAGGAGACATCATAAGCCACAGTAAGACCCCATCATATTTAACAGGAAAAAATGTAGTTCGTGGATCAACATCTCATCTAAACATATATGTCTATAACAAAGTAACCTACCATAACTATTAATGCTGCTTAAATACCTATATATCTAATTGCTTGTGCTTCATTAGTAGGATCGAAAGGTTATTCCTGGACAGTCAGCCCATGAAAGGAAACAGCCAGAATTGACCAGAATCCAAGACAACAGCTCCAGAGAGAGTGGACTGTTCTGCTTCTCATCCACTTGTGCCCCTTTTCTAAGCCCAGGGAATAATCTGCGGAAGAGGGGGCGTGGTAGAATGTAAGGGCTGCGATTGGGGTGAAGGGTGAAACTACAGCAATGTAGTCTGGACCCTCATTTGATTAACCTGATTGAACATACAACCCCTCACCCCCCACTAGAAGGTGGGGCTGTGGGTGTTTGGGCACAACAGCCTGCAAATTGGTTATACATGAAGGATGCTTGTACTCATGGATTATCACTTATAGCTAAAAAATGGAAAAAAAAAACTGAGAGAGATATGCAGGACAGTCATGGCAGAATGCATGATCTCGGTTGGGGGGGGGGTGGGGGTGAAGGGAAGGGGAGATATGCCTGAACTGAATTGGAAAATGATGTATGAAATGCACAAAGCATCAATAAAAAAAAATGTTGGGAAAAAAAAAATAAAAGCACCGACTGCTCTTGCAGAGGACCTGGGTTTGATTCCCAGCACCCACATGCCAGCTAAGAACCATCTTTAACTCCAATTCCAGGGGAATCTGACGCCCTCTTCTAACTTCTGAGGCATTGCACGACATAGGTGCACCAACCTACATGCAGATAGTACACTCATACACATAAAAAATAATAAATAAATAAAAAATTTTAAAAAACCCACAATACTGGGCTGGAGAGATGGTTCAGTGGTTAAGAGCACTGACTACTCTTGCAGAGGACACAGGTTCAATTCCCAGCACCCAACTAAAAAAAAGAAAAAAACCCCCACAATACCAAAAACTAAAATTATAGAACAATCTCTCCCATAAGCACAGAAAAATTCTCAATAATATACTTACAAACAGAATTCAAAAACACATTGGAAACATAAATGACCATCATCAAGTTGGCTTTCTTCCAGAGATGCAGAGATGGTTCAACATCAACAAATCAATAAACATAATATGTCACGTAAATGGGTTTAAGGACACAAATCACATGTTTATCTCAATAGATTCAGAAAAGGCCTTTGACAAAATCCAACTCTCTTCATAATGAATGTCCCAAACAGGCTAGGAATGGAGGAAACCTATCTCAATAGAATAATAGCAACATGACAAACCTATAGGCAACAGCATGCTAAATGGGAAAAACTCAAAGCATTTCCACATAGGTCAGGAGTGACATAAAGGTGTCCACTCTCTCCATTCTTATTCAGTATAGTTCTTGAAGGATAATTATAGCAATAAAACAAGAAAGGCTATTAAACAAGATATAAATAAGAAAGGAAGAAGTCAAAGTTTCTTTATTTGCAGATATGATTTTGCAGTGATACTAAAAGAGACACCAGAAATCTCTTAGGGCTAATTGGCACTTTCCACAAATTGGTAGAGTACAAATTTACATACAAAATCATTAGCTTTCCAATAACATTCATACTGAGAAAGAAATAAAGGAGACCATCTCATTTATAGTAGCCTCAAAACAAAGCAACCAAACAAACCAATCCTTGTAATAAGCTTAACCATGGAAGTGAAAGATACCTACAGGGAAAAGTTTAAAACAAGGAAGAAGGAAATCAAGAAAGACACCAGAAGATGGAAACCTCCCCATGCCCATGGACTGGAAGAATCAATACTGTGAAAATGGCTGCCTTGCCAAAAGCAATCTACAGATTTTAATGCAATCTTCATCCATGATCTTCAACAGCATCCTTCATAGAAATAGATAAAGTGATCTTAAAATTCATGTGGAAGCACAAATACCCTAGGTAGCCAAATAATCTTAAGGAAAAAAAAATCTGGATTCAAGCTATATTACTAAACCATAGTAAAGAAAATGAAATTGGGAAAATTTTAGGAAAATGGTAGAACAGGATCATATTAAGTGAGGCAACACAGGCTCAGAGAGACAAATACTGCATTTTCTCTCTAACTACATGTGTGCATTTATTTTTTATTTTTATTTATTTATTTATTTTTTGGTCTTTTTGAGACAGGGTCTCCCTGCAGCCCCAGCTGTCCTGGAACTCACTCTGTAGACCAGGCTGGCTTTGAACTCACAAAGATCCGCCTGCCTCTGCCTTCCAAGTGCTAGGATTAAAGGCGTGCGCCACCATGCCCGGCTACATGTGTGCATTTATGTGGGATTGAGTGTGTGTAGATCCTAGGAAATTGGAAAGGCGACCTGGCAGAGGAAAGATAATTCTTTAGGTGGGAGAGGACAGTAGAACACATGTTATATAAAAGTAGACAGGGGGCCTGGAGAGATGGCCTAGTGGTTAAGAGTGTCGACCACTCTTACAGAGGACCTGGGTTCGATCCCCAGCACCCACATGGCAGCTGAGAACAGTCTGAAACTCCAATTCCAGGAGAACTCCAGTTCCAGGGGAATCCGAGACCCTCTTCTGACCTCCGCGGCATTGCACGACACGGGTGCACACACTTGCATGCAGACAGTACATTGATACACAGACAGAAATAAATAAATGCCGGGTGTGGCGGCACACGCCTTTAATCCTAGCACTTGGGAGGCAGAGGCACGCGGATCTCTGTGAGTTCNACAGGGAGACCCTAAAAAAAAAAAAAAAAAAAAAAGTAGACAGGGAATGCTGGGGGAAGAAAGGTTTAAAAGAGAATAAATGAGAGGAGGAAGCAGTGGGGGAAGGAGGACCAAACAAAGTGAACAATGTATGAAAAAGTCATAAGGAAATCCAATACTTCATAAGCTAATAAAAATAAATAAAATTTAAAAAGGAATTTGAATGGAAATATCCCGAGTATGTGGATAACACTGCTCTCCAAAGCCATAGTTCATTTAACAAAAAACATCCCCCTGCAGGAGTGAGCTACCTCCCTGAGGATTATTAATTAGGGAGGCAGCCCCTAAATCCCCCCTAAAATAATATAGGCAATTTGAGAATGATGTTGGTTGCCCACAAGAGCTAGATGGTAAGACCCTATTGTTGAAGACACCAATTGCTTTGGTTGAGAAATCAAGCTGGAACTGGGCTCAAGTTTCTTCCCTAGTGGTCGGCCCTCACAGAGCCAGAAGGTTTTATGGAGACTGCTGGGGGAGAATTGTCAACGGTTTTACTCAGCCATGAACCCCATGTACAAGAATATCAACCAGCCAGGTTTGATGTGTCTGTCCATAGGGGGAGTAGTGACAAGTCTGTTATGGAGGTAACTAACTGCCTTCTGATTGGCTTTGAGGCCCAATCCACAGGTGGGAACTCACATGTGATACTGTAAACTCAGTTAAAAGCCCTTGGCTGGGAGGTCATAGGCCCTAGAGGGAAGCTACTGCTATTTTGCTAAATGGACATGATCCCCCTATTAAGTTGTCTTCCAAATAATTATAGATTAGTGCCTCTGTCAGCTTTGGTCAGAGAAGCCTCTGTGTGCTGTGGCCAATGGTGACTATAGAGACTCAAAACTAGTCAGAGAAATGAGAATACATGAGTACGCATGCTCAGCCATAAATGGGACATGTGTGTCACCCCTGCAAGGCTTAGGGAACATCAAGGAAGAAGGGGCAGAGAGAATGTAAGAGCTGGAGGAAGGAGAGAGAGGCATGGAAGGCTTCTGGTTGGGACATGGTTATGGTTGTTTTGTTCTTGAATGCACAGAAACTGTGAGTTGCATGTACTTCCATCTGTATACAACTGGGCCTGTCAACATCCTGTCACAGATCAAAGAGGGGCGTGTGGGGCTCCACACCTCCTCAAAGGCTTTGATGCAGTTAAATGGACAATGGGTTGGTTATTTGTTTTCTTTAGTGGTGTAGTCACTGGTAAGGCATCCATGTTGCTGTAAACAAACTCACACCCACAGTCCTGTAAGAAACTCAAATGAAACTCTTTGGGACATTAAAAACAAAAAAGACATGAAAGTAAAAGGGGGTCTGATTGATAAGAGGAAAGGGGTGAAAGGGTAGAAGGAAATGAGAGAGGGTGGTGGTGGAGAACACAATGTAAATACGCTGTTCACATGCTTGAAAACATAAATACGAAATGCATTTGCATATGATAATAAAAAACATTAAAGAATCAGATAGTGCTTAGAAATCAATTTAACCAAGAATGTGAAAGACTAACCAATGAAAACTACAAAATATTGCAGAAAGATGTGAGTTGAAACACAGCCCATCTTCATAAACTGTAAGATAATATTGTTACAATATCAATACTACCCCAAACCAGCTACATTTGAATACCTGTCAAAATCTTAATTATGAATTTGTTTTTGCAGAAATGGAAAATCCATCCTAAAATCCCTAGGGAATTCCCAAAGTACTGGAAGCAACAGTAATAATCTTGAAAAAGAAAAAAATGCTGCCAGACTTAAATACTTTCTGGTTTCAAAACCCATTACAAAGCTGTAGTAATTAAAACAGCATGGCTTTGGCATTGGGACAGATGTATAGACCAGTGGAACAGAATAGAGTTATAAATAATACTGGGCGGGCTGGAGAGATGGCCTAGCGGTTAAGAGCGCCGACCGCTCTTACAGAGGACCCGGGTTCGATCCCCAGCACCCACATGACGGCTAAGAACCGTCTGAAACTCCAATTCCAGGAGAACTCCAGTTCCAGGGGAATCCGATACCCTCTTCTGACCTCCGCTGCGTTGCACGACACGGGTGCACAAACTTGCATGCAGACAGTACATTCATACACATACAGAAATTAATAAAAAAAAATAAATAATACTGGGCTTATATGATCAATAATTTTCAACAAGAAAGATAGACCACTCAGTGTGGAAAAGACTGTAATTTAAAAAGTACTGAATTTTTGCAGTTTCCAAACAATATATTTAGAGGATATTTAGATTCCTGTCCCTATCCACACCTCCCCTAGTGCCCCTCACCCAATTAAATGTGCTTTATTATGTATATAATCAGCCCTATAGAGTCTAGTCTGTGTTCCCAAATGTTGTTCAATGCGGGTCCACCCACTGGAGTCTGGTTAACCTCTTAGAACTCTTAAAAGTCACATCTTTGAAAAGGACTGGCTCTTCCCTTACTGGAAAGCATCGGTTCCATAGACATGTGGATGTTTCTTCTCCACTTCCCCACGTGGTCTTTTTAACAATGGAGTTATGAAACTTGGAGATCCACATGCATAAGACACTGGAGTTGACAACATATAACCCAAACCTTCAAAATAGACTAGAGAGCTCAAAGCAAGAGCCAAAACCTTAAAAGGCTTGAAAAAAATATAGGAGAAAAGCTTAGAGATGTTGGACTCAGCACTGATTTCTTGGATATGATGCCAAAGGGCAATCAGCTAAAGAGAAAATGAATAAACTGGAATTCATCAAGACTTAAACTTCATGGACCAGACAACGCACCAACAGAACACAAAGGGAGCACACAGAATCTGAGAACACATTTTCAGCTCAAACATATGTACATATTATAAATACATACATGCATTTATAATAAAGGATTAATATGTAGTATATTCCCATTTTACACACCTTGAGGTGGCTATAAACACACACACACACACACACACACACACACACCAACCAGTACACACCCTATGGTCTTAAAGTAGACTCCGGGCTTTTCCTGCATTGTTGGTGGGAATGAAAATTTCAGCTATTGGGGAAAACATTAGACAGAACTGTCAGTCATTCAGCAGCAAGTACCTCTCCCCATACTGACAGCAGAGCTGCAAAGCTATGTCCTGCACCCATGTTCTCAGCTGTGTTACTCACGGTCTCTCTGAAGAGGGAGGTAATGCAGGCCCCAGCCGGGGCAGTGGATGGGTAAAGCCAGCTGTAGACTCAGGCAGGAAAGCAGTCACCTGGGACAAGATTCCTACCAGCATGAGTTGGAGGAACCAGTCTGGAAAGGACAAGTCATGTGACATTTTCCTTCTCTGGGCATCACAGTCCTCAGAGTTATGGAAAGAATCATGGGGTTGCTGGTCTGAGGGAGGAAGGGATGTTAGTGTTTCAGGTGGAGAGGATGACAACGTTAGTGGGGACAGTTATGCGGTGAACATACTTAATGTTACTGTACGTACACTTTGAAGGGATTGAAACAAATTGAATGTCTGTTTTTACATTATTAAAAAGCTATCTTGTAAAGAAAAAAAAAGGATGACTCGGTGTTGTCTCACTAGAGAACAGAACCCAGCTTCCTTCCACTCACCATGAGGTCCTCCAGGATGGGACCTGACCCTGGCCTGACACCCTCCCCTAGCCTCACTCTTCCCTTCCTTCAGGTCCCTCAGCTGCATTGTTTTTCTGTTCCCCTGAAGCAACAGGAGATTTTGTGCTGCAGGGCCTTTGCACCTACTGTTTCCCTACATAGAACACTCCTTGGAGACTCCTTGTCCTTTGGAGAGACTTCCATTCACATGTCATCTTATTAAACGACTTTCCTGGGTCAGGGAGATGGCTCAATGGGTGTATTAGTTACTTTTCTGTTGCTGTGACCAAGGCAACTTATAGAAGGAAAAGTTTGTTTATGGTTCCAGAGGGATAGAGTCCATCATGGACCAGGAGGCGTGGGAGGAGGCAGCCAGGGCAGAAAGGTGAGCGAGCTCACACCTTTAAGCAAGCAGTGGAATAGGGGAGAGACTGGAAGTGGGCAAGGCTGTGAACCCCTAAAGCCCACCCACAGTGACGTGCTTCCTCCTGCAAGGCGGCACCTCCACAAACATTGTAATAACATGGAAATAGACGGAACTGGAGATCATCACATTAAGTGAGATAAGCCAGACTTAGACTCGAATCTCATTTTCTATCACACTCAGAATCTAGACTAAAAACAATCAGGCAAGCAGAAGAACAATACGGCGTGGGAAGGGAGCCAAGGGAAGGGGGACCGGAAGTGAGTGACGAGGAGGAGAAAATGATCAAAAACCCTGACGTGCATGTGGGATAATGCTGTAATGAAATCCATGATTTTGTGCAATTAGTATATACTAATAACCCAATGACTCACAGCTAAAATGAAGCCAATGATTTTATAGTGTTTTTTTCGTTTGTTTGTTTTTTTTTTTTTTTTTTTTTTTTTTTCGAGACAGGGTCTCCCTGTAACCCCAGCTGTCCTGGAACTCACTCTGTAGACCAGGCTGGACTTGAACTCACAAAGATCCGCTTGCCTCTGCCTCCCGAGTGCTAGGATTAAAGGTGTGCGCCACCACGCCCGGCTTATAGTGTTTTTTTCAATGATAACCTACATATTTACTTCCAAACAAGGGAAAGATTTTAGATCCTTTTTCTCCCATAAATTCCAATAAAGTGATAAGAAGACCCCAAAGCAGAACTCCCTCGATTCCCAGTGCTTAGAGCAAAGTCACTAATATTTCATGTTCTTTGTTTTGTGTTTTTTTGAGACAGGGTCTCCCTGTAGCTCCAGTTATCCTGGAACTTGCTGTGTAGACCAGGTGGCCTCAGTCTTGTAGAGACCTCCCTACTGCTACCTCCCAAATGCTGTGGGGACCAATGCGAGCTACTCAAGCAGGGGAGGGGTGTGTGCAGAAGGTCGGCCATTTGCAGAAGGGGACTTCAGCCTGCTGGCCCATCCAAGAAACTGTCCAGCAGCTTCCTTCTTCTTTAATAATCGTAAAATAGTCATAGCATAAATATACTCCTTTAGCTATTTTATTTTATTTTTTAATTTTTATTTTACTATTATTATTATTATTATTATTATTTTTTTTTTGAGACAGGCTCTTCCTCTAGCTACAGCTGGCCTGGAACTTGCTGTGTAGACCAGGTTGGCCTCAGTCTCATGGTAATCTGCCTGCCTCTGCCTCCCAAGTACTGGGATTAAAGGTGTGCCACCACACCTGGCTCTTTTAGCCATTTTTTAAGTATAAAATTAAGGAGCATTCATTAAAATTACATTGTATGCAACCATTACCACTGCTCATCTCTAGAACTTTCTTAGCCCAATAGAAACCATGTCTCAACATAACTCCTGGTTGTTTGTTTTCCTGGAATCAGCATTTGCTCCCAGTCTCTGAACCTGTGATGCATCCAGCAACCCAGCCACCCCACCCACCCGGGACTTCTGTGTGTGCCCTTGCTTTTTCATGCAGCACTTATGACATTAGTGGGCCAGCATCTCATTCTCTCCCAGGCCTAGTACCTTGGGCTGACTCTCAGGAGCTTCTTGGCTATAGTTTCAGGGTTCCAGCAAAGCTATAGGACTTGAGCCACAAAGTCGTGGCTCAATGCAGGGCACTGGAGCCAGACTAGTACAGAAGAACCAGCGTTCTGGGAGGGGACACCCACCTCCTCCTCTACTGTCCCTTCACTAGGCCATTTCTCTGTGGTGAGTGGAGGCTGCTGAAGGGGAGGGGTTTCCTGATAGAGGGATGCCAAGGGCCACAATGAACCCCTACTTATTTTCATTTAATTACCATTTCAAATGGAGGGAATTCCAGACTGCTAAATAGGCTTTGTCACCATGGACAGGAACCTAGGGCCACCATAAGAAGGAAAAAATGCACAAAAAGAAAAAGAAAAAAAAAAAGCCAGGCATGGTGGTGCACACCTTTAATCCTAGCACTTGGGAGGCAGAGGGAGGTGGATCTTTGTGAGTTCAAGGCCAGCCTGGTCTACAGAGTGAGTTCCAGGACAGCTGGGGGCTACATGGAGAACCTGTATCGTAAAAGACCAAAAAAATCAAATAAATTCAAAACTTTATAGGGACAGTTGGTATTTGAGCACTGGGGGATAGTGCAATACTGGGCATCGTCCCAGGCCTGGGTGCCAGTTGTCCAGCCAGACTCAGGGTCCTCCCTGGCAGGAGGACTGGGGACAGCAGCAGCTCCCAGAGCTTCCCCAAGCCGTGTTTACACTGCCACACTGCTGTGTAAATTGGAGAGTTTCTCCCAGGAACATCTGGGGGCCCAGCTGGACACGTGCTTCTCTTCGTGTTTATTTAGACTCCTAATTAATCGTGAAAACCCAAACCAGATAATCAGAAATGGGGACTGAAAATAATCATTAGGCACCCCAAACACACACACATTTCAATGAGAACTTGGCCCAGGTGATGGGGCTTCGTTTGGCTCAGTGCTGTAGTTCTGTCGAGTGGAGTTCACCAATGAGAAATTCTGGGAAACAGCTTGCCATCTGTCCTGTGCTGGGCATCGCCAGAGCCAGTGACCCAGGTTCTGGGATCAACTCTAATAATTGTGTGCTTTCCCTCAGTCAGGTCAAGTGTGTTATGCTCACTCGTGTCCGGTGGCCCAAGTTTCAAGTTCTCCTCACAGTACCTTCTGCTTTTTGTCTCTCTGAGATGCAGTTTTCTCACATGTAAAATGGGAACAAAATATTATGTGTCTCACAGGTTATTGTGAATATTAACGGTGATAATTCAAGTGTCTAATTTTGACCATGGCACATTGTAACCTGGTCATTATTCATATCAGTAATCTCTTATTATTATTATTGTTATTATTACCACTACTCACATAAAAACATGAGAAATGTCGGGGCTAAGGGAGACTACATCAATAAAACCTGAGCTGTATTTCCACCAGCTCATGGACATAAAAACCCACTTCCTGCCTTCCTTTGTCACTGGTCTCGGTCCTTAAGAATCCATCTGCATGCGTAATTGTGGTCATCTGACGCAAGATGTCTCTTTCTTTTTGATAGCATCGTGCATTAATGTCTCACTTAAGCTTTATAGCACCAGGAAAAGAGCTGACTGGCCTCCACTGCACAGGCTCAGCGTCTCAGCAAGAGATGGTTGGGAGGTGCCGTGACTGGAAAACGCCTGGTTTTGCAACCTCCTCCCATGCTGAAAGCAGGCCTGCCTGATTTGAGGGGAAAACAGTTGAGAAGATTTATTGAGAATATTTTTATGGTGTCTTGCGTATCAGACAGCTGTGAGGAGGAGGCTGATGGCCCAGGTGCATCTGAGGCCCAGGGACTATGCTATGCTGTTTCACTGGGATGAATAATTTGGGGTCATTTATTTATTGTTTGTGCTGGTAACTGAACCCAGGGCCTTGCTTGCACTCAGGCAAGCATTTCTACCCGGGAGTTCTAGCTCTAGGTCTTTAAACATTTGAGATAGGGTCTCATAAGTTCCTAGCCTGGCCTTGAACTCACTATGTAAGCCTAAAACTTGAGATCTTCCTGTCCCAGTCTCCCAAGTGGCTGGGATTATGTGTCCCACCTCACACGGCTTGTTTGGGGGTTGTTGATATGGCTCTGCTTCTCTTTATCTTCCCACAGGTCTTTGAAGAGTAGTTTAGAGACCGACTACAGAGGAAAGCATGGGCAGTGGCCGCCTTAAAAGCAAAGCAAAGGGGTCAGTCAGCCTGTTACCAGCCCCCGTGAAACAAACGCCGCCCCGGCCTGGATCTGAGGCCCTTGAGGCCTCTTCCCTCCAACTGCTCCTCTTCTACGCTCCTCCAGGTTTCCAGGTCTGCAGCCCCCTCTGTCCCCTGCCAGTGTTGCAGACTCCTCCTGGAGGCTCGCTCCCCCTCTGCTCAGTGCCCAAGGTTCCTCTCAGCCAGACTTCAGAAATGCTGACTTTTCTGGAAAGTTCTCCTTCAGTGCAACTTTGGTTCATTCATCTCCTGTGTCTTCTATCCTCCCTCGAGCCCTTACACCTGTTCTAGAGAAGCAGTGCCATTAGAAGCATCGTTAATCTGATGTCCTGGATGGTGACAGGCACTCTTGGGCATCCAGTGGACTCATGGGTGACAAAAGAGCATCTAACCTGGTGTAGCTATTTCAAAGCTCCATTCTGCTGAAGACAGACAGACAGACAGCTCTCTAGCTCAGGGTCACCTAGGAGCAGTTCTTTACTCAAAGGGTTTTTTTGTTGTTGTGGGGTTTTTTTTTTTTTGTTGTTGTTTTTTTGGTTTTTTTTTTTTGGTCTTTTTAAGACCAGGTATCCATGGGTGCCAGCTGTCCTGGAACTCCCTATGTAGACCAGGCTGGCCTTGAACTCCCAGAGATCCACCTGCCTCTGGCTCCTGAGTGCTGGGATTAAAGGGGTGTGCCACCACGCCTCTCTGACAAGGCCATCCCATTCCTTAATTGTCTTCTGACTGTGCCCTTGGATACTGCCCACCTTGGCCCAGGACTTAGAGCAACTTCCAGTAATATTCTTCCTGACTTGCCTCATAACCTACGTTCCAGACTTTGTTGGAGCCAAGAAGGGCTTTCCAAGGTCCCCTCTGCCCCACCCCACCTACTCCTTCCCCAGGAATGAGACCTTCTTTTCCATCTAGAGTCAACAGGGAAGGTAGTTAATGTGTAAGCTTCCAAAATGATGTATCAAAGCAGAAGATGCTCACATGTTGGTCTGGGGATGAGGATTCCATGAAAACCACCAATCAGGATCAGGCATGATGGTGCATGCCTCTTATCAGTTCCAGCACTCAGGAGGTGGAGGCTTGGGGATCATGAAGCCATAGTCAGCCTGGCTGCACAGTGAGACTCTGTTTGAAAACAAAACAAAAGAATCAAAACAAGCAGATAAAGGATTTTCTGTGCTAAGCCAGGAAGAGAAATCCACACTTTTAAAGATGCTGTGCTTCTGGCTATCAAAAGAGAGACCCTCAATTCATAGTGGCACAAGCAGGAGAGGCCATTTCTTCTCTCCGTTGCTTGGAAAATGGAGATGAAGGTTTCAGGTAGAGCTGCATCTTGAGGGCCAGTGATGTTATTAAAGACCGAGTTTCTTCCTTATGGTTGTAAAATGACTTCCAATGGGCATTGACATTTCCTACTTTATTGTCTGCATCCAGGAGGGAAGAGGGAAATGCCTTGCTGGTATTTCCAGAAAATGTTCCACAGCGAGACTGGCTTATGTGATATGCCCGACCTTCAGCCACTTGCCACATCCAATGTGCAGCCGTGGCCTGATCATGGGAATCAGAAAATGCTGATTTGGAGCAGCTCTACTTGGTGAAGCCAGAGGGGAGGGATCGCTCAGCTGCAGTGCCCGCAACAGTGGACATACAGGGCACTGTGAGCTGGCCCCTGCTTCGAGAAACCTTCTGCTCAGCTTGCTGGTCGGTGTTTTGCAGTCTCTCCCTGCCAGCACTTGGGCAGGTACACAGTTGGGCTGAGAACACATGCTTGCAGGTGTCTCTGGAATGCTCTGGGTTGGAAGAGCTGGATACCAGAGCCACGAGCTGGCACCGTGCTCAGCCACTCCTGTGTCCAGGTTCCCATTGTCCCTACAGAGGTGTGGCAAGATGAAACGTCTCTCCCTTTACATTTCCTTGTAATCTGGACATTAATCCAAGCCTAGGGAGTGGAATGCTAACCACACAATGCACCTACAAAGCAATCTCAAGGCTTCTTGCCATCACAGGTTAGGGGCGCAGTCCCCTGTAACAGCTTGTTTACTTATATGCAATACACAGGTTTTACTTGGTTCAATGTACTATGTTACAACAACCTAGCAATTTGCATGTTCTTCCTGATTATCTGGTAATTAAACCCAGTAAGTACAAACATACTGTAATTATCGTGTAACCGACCATCTGGACAGAGGGCTGGAAATAACCATGTATTTACGCTATAGTTGTATGATAATTATGACATAATGGAATGATCCGCCATGAACGAGAAGGGGGATTTATAAGAATCATGACCATGCTTTAATATGTTTCTAGCATTAATTCTAGCATTAATTTTCTAGACATAGCCAGTGCTATAAGGTAACTTGACTGATGAATCCCACCCAGGTGGAGGCATTGAAGGCTTAACTGAAGACCAAGTAATAAGGAGCTGAGGCTGGAGTAGGAAGCAGACATGCCCACTTATTTGTTTGGATCTTGTTTACACATCATTGGACATCATAAGCATTTGTTTATTTGAACTGTTCTCCCATTTGCATTGGACAAATCAGTACCCATCAGTAAATGGTAATGTGCTTGAGATTGATTGATAGGTTTTATTTTATAGGTTTTAGATTCTTGGAGAATGAAATAGGGTGTTCAGCCACAAAAAATTGCTTTAAGATAATAACATTTGTACTATTGTGAAACGATTTGTAAACTGCATCACCCATTTGGATAGAACTGTGAATACAATATCCTGGCCAGTGAATATTCTGAAGCATTAAGCACCACAGAGCTTGAATTCTGATGCAAAAATAGGAGGAAAAGAAAAGAAAAAGTGAAGGCCGGGTAGGAAAGTGGCCAAAGTAATAATCATACATCCAAGTCATCTCATGAAACCTTGGGGGTTTTAAGGCCTGAACTGCTGTATACCTACCAAATTTAGGGCTACTAAGGCATCTTGCAATGTTTTCTTATAAGAATTAAAACAACACCTGCTTTTCAGGGAAATGTCCCCAAATTTTCATACACAGAAAATAAAAAAGTATTGTTCTTCAAATAATAAAAAAAAAAGAATTAAAACAAAATGTATTGAAAGCACATTCATATGTTATTTAGGCCTGGAGTTAACTAATTATTTATTTTATTTGTTTGCTTGAGACAGGATCTCCCTGTAGTACTAGCTGATGTGGAGCTCACTATGTAGACCAGGCTGGATCTCAAAGAGATCCACCTGCCTCTGTCTCCCAAAATGCTGAGATTACTCTGGACCCGACTTAATCTTTTATTTTTAATTTACTTTTTGTTGTTGTTGTTGTTGAGGTAGGGTCTTACCTTTTTAGGACTTGAGCTCAAGATCCTCTTGCCCCAGCATGCTGAGTGCTGGGTGCTGAGTGCTAGGTGCTGAGTGTTGGGCCTAAAAGCATGTGCCACCATCCCCGGCTTATACATGGATTTGTATCATATACTTTGTTTTGGAATCCCAGAGGAGGACCACAGTAAGGAGGCATCTCCAGGCCCACCTTTGTAGGCTATGACTGCCTCTTTGGGGTTGCACACAGGTGTTTACAGTCTGTTTGTCACATGAAAGCACCCGTCATGCCATTATGCCCACTGGTGAGCCAGCACATTTTGAAGGACATTTGGCCATCGTCTCTGCCATTTTCTTCTCAGTTACATCCATCTTATGTTATTTGAATTATTTGCAGGTTAATCATTTGTGGTAGCTCTGAAATGGTATTTACCCCATACTCACTGAGTGAGACTTTGAACGTTTTCCCTCTGTAAATATTTATATGACTATTATATGAATAAAAGGAGTCTAGTAAAACAAAATAGACTTAGGGGAGAGTCATGATTACTCAAGTTAAGATTTCTTTACTATGAGTCAGGCCACAGGATCGTCACTGAAGTGGTTTATAGTTAATGAAGCTTCATGAACATATTATGAAATACATAAATTTGTAATTAAAATTCGTTTTTGGTCTTTTTGAGACAGGATTTCCCCCAAAGCCCCAACTGTCCTGGAACTCACTATGTAGACCAGGCTGGTCTTGAACTCACAGAGATCCACCTGCCTCTGCCTCTCAAGGGCTGGGATTAAAGGAATACAATACCATGCCCTGCCAAATTTTGTCTTTTAAATCTCAGGGTTTTACTTAGTATCATTCATCTAGGTCTTGTTTTCCTGGAGACCAGGATCTTGACCAGGTCTGTGTGAGCCTGAATGCATCACCTTGAGAGAGTGAGGTTTCGTTTTCCTCTTCTTTCTCTCCAGCTGGCCCAGAGCTTGCTAAGAATGTCCTAGGAACGTTTAGAATAAAGTAGTGAAAGCGAGGATTGCCACTCACATCTTTTGGAGGACACTGCTCGCAAGTTTAAAATTGACTCAAGAAAGATGGAGCAAAAGAGGAACATCAATGAAACTATAGGTCACAGTGGGCATATGGTGGGTGCCTTTGAGACCTCTGTCCTTTGCTTCCTCTTCCCATCAGAGATGCCTGCTTATTCTTGGGAAATGTTTCAATCACATGGTGTCAGAGGGGTGGATTCCACCCCTCTGCTTCCAGGGAGAGTCCTGGTTGGTTTAATGTAGGAAGCATGTCTTACATCTTTGTCCACAATGCTTGGCTCAACCATGGGCATGTGTCAAGTTTTGACCAATGAGAATGAACCTCAGGATTAGTGTAGGACCAATTGAAAAAGATTCCCTCCTCCTCTCTGGCTTGTGTGGGTTACAGTGTGAGAGGCGGGAGCTGCGATCACTTCACCACCACCACCACCACCACCACCACCACCACCACCACCACCACCACCACCACTGAAAAGCCTGGAACTGTCAAAGGACTGTGGTTCCTGAGTTTTAAGAGTACATGTGAGAAGTTAGGGGGGTAGGGACTGGATTCATGTCCAGGTTATTTCAGCCACCAAATCAACACTACTGAGAGCTAGGGTTACCTCAGGACTTTGTAGTGACATGAGGATATTTATCATATGATAGTCATGAGAGATGATAGGAGGCGGGGCTCGCTGCAACCCTGTCCTTGAATTCCATCCTGCGCATACATACATAGTGGCGCTGCTCCCCAGCAAGCTCAGGTCCACAGGCATAGAGACTTTTTGGAGCCTTCTGATCCTTGTCTCTGCTGCTTTTGTGTGAAGACTCATTCTTTTCCCTCTCACACGCTCCCCACTGGCCTCCCCTGGCCCATACGTAAGGCTCACTAGCTGTCTCTAAATTCCCAGGAGGGAGATGCTAATTGGACCAGCTTAGGTCAGAGGTCAACCTTTGATCCAGTGAATATGGCCAGAATGCCAGGGTCACCAAGGATGCAGCTGACTGACAGTCTACCCCGGACGTGGGAGGATGGTCCTGAGAGGAGAGGCAGGGCACATGTTGGGAGCTGCTTTGTCACCCAAATGACTACTCTCAGTGGGGCCTGGGACCCAGTTCCTCCTGTATAACTGGGCCACACACCTAAGGGGTTCCTTGAAGGAAATGGAAAACAAATAATTGGGTGATGGCTGCTAGGAGGTAATAGAAATCACGTGGGAAGTTCCAAGTCTCAGCAGTGTGAGGACATCACAGGGTTGCGTATGTACTTTCCTTGTTATTTAGCCACTATAAACCCAGTACTGGGAAACTTTATTTATTTTATTTTTTATTTTTATTATTTATTTTTGTATGTGTATGAATGTACTGTATGCATGTAAGTCTGTGCACCCGTGTCATGCAATGCCGCGGAGGTCAGAAGAGGGTCTCGGATTCCCCTGGAACTGGAGTTCTCCTGGAATTGGAGTTACAGACGGTTCTCTGCCTCCATGTGGGTGCTGGGGATTGAACCCGGGTCCTCTGTAAGAGCGGTCAGCGCTCTTAACCGCTAGGCCATCTCTCCAGCCCCAATGCTGGGAAGCTTTCTTTAGCATTACTATGAAGAACTTGTAAGCGGCTGCTGAAACCCACTGCGGGGCATTCTCTCACCCATGCATGCAATGATCCTTGAGACTACTTGGGACCAGAGCCCATGCTCTCTCTCCTCTGACAGATAAACTGTGAGCATCTCCTGGGGATTTTCTAGAAGTGAATCAGAGTCTGTAGTAGGTCCCTCTGATCTGCTTTTGACAGATGCTGATTCTGGTACTCACCCAACCCTTGAGCTCTGCCCAAATGTCCTTCCAAGCTCTGCAACCCACAGGGGAAGCTTGAGCACATGTGTCTGTGGCTTCAGTCTGAACTCAAGAGGCTCCTAGATGGTGCAGAAGGGCAGTTATAGTAAAAGGCAAGTGCTGAATCATTGTTTCTCAACAGTGGCATCTGAGAGGCCCTTGAACCTGGCTCTCATGTCCTCTCCATCTGATGGCTTTTCTCAGGACAAGGTTGGGCTAGCCTTGCCTCGTCCTCCTGTGCCCTCACACATGGCTAGGCTTGAGCTGAATGGATAGAGCGCGCTGCCGCCAGGAGATTCTTGCTTTCTTCTCATTCTCTCTTATGGCCTCTTACCTTTCAATTTTCTCTGGGGAGTCCAGGAAACACCTTAATGTGCCAGTGGTGGATGAAGCAGGCATACCAGCCATTCACATAGCTGTGTATGATCCATGGTAGCTTGGAAAGGGTCAAGGGCCAGTTGCAGAGTCCCAGTGTTCGTGTGTGCTTGGTCATGGTAAAAGTCTTTTTCATAATCCCAAGTCTTTAATCCAGAATTGAAACCCAGATTCTTCCAGAGCTTTGAGGAGTGCATCTGCCCTGTGTTACTGTGTGGAAAAGGCTGATTACGTGGTAAGGAACTGACAGAAATAGGGTATGGAAGGCTCCATGTCACAGGGAGAACTGGAGAGTTTGGCTTAAGCACCAAGTGTGGCCAAGTGACATCTATCATCTTGCAGGAAGATCTGGTGAGGGCTACCACTCCTAAAGCCTCAGGCACACCACTAACATAACTGGAGTGACCAGGCCGGCAACCCTCCTCGATACTGCCACCACTGCCTCAGCACTGCCCGATTCCGTCCCTTTTCTACCACAAGGATCCGGCAAATATCCTGGTGCTGATGTTTTTGATAGGCACACAGGTCACATGCTTCTGCTCCAGCTGCCGGCTTCTGGGATGGGGGAACCTTTGAAGCAGGAACATTGGAATGTTTCTTCTGAAGGTCTAATATTTGACCCTGTTGAAATAAACAGAGCAGCTAGCAGGAGAAAAGGCATTCAAATACACTACTGTGTACAGTACATGGAAGCCTGAAAAAGGGCCAGGCAGCTGTGGGGGGAGTAGAGAGCTGTGGGTAATTTTAAAGAATAAATAATTTTTTAGGAGAGTGAATAGGCCAAGAGAACAGACAGTGGTCGGGGTCCACTATGATCTAAGTGTGTTGCCTGAATTTCAGTCTCTTTCAGTGTTCTGTGAGTTTATTCTTCATTGGGTAAAACACTGTCATTAAGAAGACTGAAGATAGTGAGCATTTCCTTGGGTTGGTCTTTTCCTGGACACAGCAACTTCACAGATGGCCCCTCCCTGTACTAGCTGCTCCTTAGGGTCTCAGTGTGAAGCCAAAGGGACACACTTAAGATCTCATTAACTGAGCCTCCACATGGCCACTTCTATCTTTTTTTTTTAATTAATTTTATTTATTTCTGTATGTGTATGAATGTACTGTCTGCATGCAAGTTTGCGCACCCGTGTCGTGCAATGCCGCGGAGGTCAGAAGAGGGTGTCGGATTCCCCTGGAACTGGAGTTCTCCTGGAATTGGAGTTTCAGACGGTTCTCGGCCACCATGTGGGTGCTGGGGATCGAACCCAGGTCCTCTGTAAGAGCGGTCGGCGCTCTTAACTGCTAGGCCATCTCTCCAGCCCCACCACTTCTATCTTTTAATGACGGAGGTGGACAGTGCTCCTTCCAAGGTCCACAAAGTAGGCAATTGTCCCCAAACAAGAAGGAAGTATGCACTCTGGTAACCAAAAGAATAACTATCTATTGAAAACTCTGATGGTGGAGCTGTCATGGCGACACATGGGTGAGGTAATGTCAGGTAGATTGAAAGTTGAAGGCAGCCTCGGCTTCATTGCAAGACTTTGTCTCAACAAATGAAATTAAACAAAGCAACAAAAAAGTCATACCAATTGAGAGTTCCACAGCTCTTATATGCTGGGGGCTGGAATCTTCCCAGAAGAGCTGGTAATTAAGTAATGTTCTCAGTGCTCCATGTTAACAGGAGGAAACAGAACTCAGAATGTCATCCAAGATCCTGTGGGACTGAAATGGCAGAGACAGGCCTTGAATCAGGCAGGCGGTTCCCGTGCTGAGATGCCCGCAGAGGAAGCTGGGATTTCTCACTGCATATTGTGGGCTAGGGACCCATGAGCTGGCCTCTGCCTCAGGAGGAAGAGTGCCTGGTGACTGGAAGGTTAGCAGATACCCTTCAAGAGGGTTACCATAGACAGCGAAAGCAAGTGCATCTCTTCCATTGTTGGGGAGCCAGAGGCTTTCAGCAAGAGTGGCCATCAG
The DNA here is from genome assembly GCA_009823505.1 of Rhizomys pruinosus. Taxonomy (NCBI): domain Eukaryota; kingdom Metazoa; phylum Chordata; class Mammalia; order Rodentia; family Spalacidae; genus Rhizomys; species Rhizomys pruinosus. The sequence goes on along the minus strand of VZQC01011742.1, from coordinate 623,875 downwards.
AGCAGCTTTCTGGAAGAAGCAAGACCGGAACCCCCAAAATGGCCTTCTGTCCTCTACCAAATCTCTCCTGACTGCCCCATGAACCAAGCTCTGTGCCAGGGCACATGGTGACCATGATACCACAGCTTTACATTCTCAGGGTCTAGTGCAGGGCACAACCATGGCCACAGGCTGAAGGATTGGCCACCTGCCCTTCAGATTCTTGGAAACTCCTTGATAAGGATCTCTGAGGACATCACTACCTAAGGCCTCTGGTGCCAGTCTCAGTAACCAAGGCTTGGCCTCACCTTGTGGTGTCCTTTTGTGTAGATGTGCTGTGGGCTCTTGTTGGGGTAGGTGGGGTGGGTACAAATGGATCGGAAGGATATAGTGCAGGGAGATGAGTCCATTCCCAGGCTTGGGGCACAGTATTAGCTAAGGGAGACACGGGAATGGAGCATCAGCAACGTAGAATGGGGACCTTGCAACCCAGGGGAAGATGAACCTTTGCAGTGGTGGGAGACTGAAGGACAAGGACAGGTCCAAGGCAGCGTGTGGAGGAAGGAGGCAGTGGGGACGGAACATTACAAGGAACATTACAACAGCATGAAGAGCAGTCCCAAGGTGTGGAGGGTCTGAAAAGCTCTGGGAAGGAAGGTGATCACAGAGGATCCTGGCAGAGTGCTTCTATGCTTGCAGGAATTAGCCCCATACCCATGGCTCCTGCATCTTAGATTCAACCAACCAAGGACTGACAATATTTGGAGAAACAAAATGTGTCTGATCTTAGTTAGCTTTCTATTGATGTGATAAAAACACTGACCCAAACAAATTTGTGAAGAAAACGGTTTGTTTGACTTACAGCACAGTCCATCATCAAGGAAAGCCCAGGCAGGAACTCAGGGGAGGAACCTAGAGCACAGACCACGGAGAAATGATTCGTACTGGCTTCCTCCTCTGGCCTGTGCTCAACCTTTCTTTCTCTTTCTTTCTTTCTTTCTTTCTTTCTTTCTTTCTTTCTTTCTTTCTTTCTTTCTTTCTTTCTTTCTTTCTTTCTTTCTTTCTTCCTTCCTTCCTTCCTTCCTTCCTTCCTTCCTTCCTTCCTTCCTTCCTTCCTTCCTTCCTTCCTTCCTTTCTTTCTTTCTTTCTTTCTTTCTTTCTTTCTTTCTTTCGTCCTTTTGACACAGGGTCTCCCTGTAGCTCTAGCTGTCCTGGAACTCACTATGTAGACCAGGCTGGCCTTAAACTCACAGAGATCCACCTGCCTCTGCCTTTGCCTCCTGAGTGCTGGGATTAAAGACATGCGCAACCACGTGCAGCTCAACCTGCTTTCTTACATAACACAGGATCCACCTGCCCTGGGGTAGCACCATCCACAGTAGGATGGGCCCTCCCACATCACTCAGTAATCAAGAAAATGTCCTCCAGATGTAGCTACAAGCCAATCCAATGAAGAAAATTCCTTAATAGAGAGTCCCTCCACCTAGGTGTGTCAAGTTGATAATAAAGCGTTCCAGCACATGTCTCTACTGAACAGATACAGACTTTTTTTCTTGTCGTTATTCCTTAGACAACACAACAGAACAACTATTTAACTATTTATAGCATTGATTGCATTATGGGTTTTTTTTTTTTTTCGAGACAGGATCTCCCTGTAGCCTCGGCTGGCCTGGAACTCACTCTGTAGACCAGGCTGGCCTTGAACTCATAAAGATCTGCCTGCCTCTGCCTCCCAAGTGCTAGGATTAAAGGCGTGCGCCAACATACCCGGCTTGCATCATATATTTTTTTAATTTTTTAATTTTTATTTATTTTTGTATGTTTATGAATGTACTGTCTGCATGTAGGTTTGTGCACCCATGTCGTGCAATGCTGCGGAGGTCAGAAGAGGGCATCGGATTCCCCTGGAACTGGAGTTCTCCTGGAATTGGAGTTACAGATGGTTCTTAGCTGCCATGTGGGTGCTGGGGATCGAACCCAGGTCCTCTGCAAGAGCAGTCAGTGCTCTTAATCGCTAGGCTATCTCTCGAGCCCCTGCATTATGTTTTATAAGCCATATGTGCTTGGGCTATGTTGAAACACCATGTTATTTTACATATGAATATACTATACATCACCCAAGGATACTGAAGGGTGAATGTACTCCAAATTCCACTCGTGTCTTCAGCGGCTCCTTCCACCTGACCAGAGTAGGCACACAGGATGCAATTAGTGAAAAAGTGTCTCCCCTTGATCAAAGGATTTACATGAATTTACAAGCTTGAGACCCTTTTCTGTGTTTTTCATATCTATATCTATGTATTTATAATACAGTTAATGTATAAATTAGGTCAGAAAAGTTTAATACAAAAACTAATAATAAAACTGAACATGGCTGGAGAGATAGCTCAGTGGATAAAGGCTTGCTGCCAAGCTTGATGACCTCAGGTTAGTCCCCAGGAAGAAGGGAAAACTGATTCCTGAGAGTTTATCTTTGACCTCTACACAGAAGTCATGGTATACACACATACACACACAGACACACATACACAGACATACACAGACACACACAGAAACACACACAGACAGACATGCATAGAAACACACACAGACATACACAGAAACACAGACACACAGACATATGCAGAAACACACACAGACAGACATACACACCCACACAGACATACACAGAAACATACACAGAAATATACAGAAACACGCAGACATACACAGACACACACACATACAGACACAGACACACACACACACACACAGAGACATACACAGACACTAATACACAGACAGATACAGAAACACACACATACATAGACACACACCCAGACATATACACACAGACACACAGATGTACCCAGACACACCCAGACATACACACAAACATACACAGACACACACACACACAGACATGCACAGACACACACACACACACACACACACATACTAAACAAATGTAAAAAGCAATTAAAAAATAAAATAGAACCACAAAAGTGCTGTGATAAAAGTTCTTTAAAGCCTGTGACTTATTTACTTCTGGAATCTTCCACTTGCTATTTTAAGGGTGCAGGTGACTGACCCACATCATAAGCAAAGCCAGGGGAAGCCATTTGCAAATCTTAGCCTCACTTTAAAACAAGTCTTATTCATTTATTCTTACTTATTCATTGAATGTACTGGTGGGTTTGGTAGGCTATTTTAACATATGTGCACAGCTTGCCTTGGTCAAATGCAACCTGTCTACTTCCCAGCAACACTTTCTAGCCTCTAGTGATCACTGTTCTACATTCAGGTCAATCATTTCTCGGTTTCTACGTGTGGCTCTGTCTCTTGGCCAGCCTTGCTTTAAAGGCGATTCTTTATAGCCACCCCAGACTCATTGCTCTTCAGTTCAACCAGGAACTGGGTAGCAGCGGCCCCTGTAGAGCAACAGGCAGCTCTAGTTTGCCATCGTCCTACCTGTCTCCCTGTTGCTGCTCCCTCGGTCCCTGACAGCCCCTATGGGTGCCCTGCTGGGAACATGAGATGCCCACAGTGGCGGCATAGTCTGCACATGGAAACAACTGTGGCTCATGCCTCCTACTGCACTGCTTCTCCCTTCCCAGACTCTGTATCCACTGCCTTCTGGGTAGCTCAGGGCCCTTCCTGGGCCCCAGCCCACAGGCCCTACCTGACCTGTGCCTTCTTCTCTGCTCTCAGGCCTCATTATTGGACTTTGCTTATTTTCCCTCCCTGCTCTAGCCTCACTTGCTCTTTCTGTACTTCAGACGCACCAAGTATGTGCCCATCTCCAGGCCTCAGACATGGCGTGGCCCTCTGCCTGGACTTGCCCCTGTGGTCAGCCGAGGGACCTGGTCAACTCTCACCTTGTCAGCCAGTTCTTCCCCAGCCCTGCTTCTAAGATGCTCTCTTTACTCCCACTCAGCCTGCTAACTGCTTCACGTTGCTCCGTGGCCTCAATATTGTCTGGAATGACTTTCTTTCTTTCTTTCTTTCTTTCTTTCTTTCTTTCTTTCTTTCTTTCTTTCTTTCTTTCTTTCTTTCTTTCTTTCTTTCTTTCTTTCTTTCTTTCTTTCTTTCTTTCTTTCTTTTTTTCTTTCTTTCTTTCTTTCTTTCTTTCTTTCTTTCCTTCCTTCTTTCTTTCTCTCTCTCTCTCTCTCTCTCTCTCTCTCTCTCTCTCTCTTTCTTTCTTGTCTTTGGTCTTTTTGAGACAGGGTCTCCCTTTAGTCCCAGATGGCCTGGAGCTCGCTCTGTACACCAGGCTGGCCTTGAACTCACAGAGATATGCCTGCCTTTGCCTCCCAAGTGTTGGGATTAAAGGCATGCACTACCACGCCCAGCTTTATTTATTTTTATTTTTTACTAGGCACTGGAAGTTCCTTAGGGGCTGTGTGTGTGTGTGTGTGCGCGCGCGCATGCGCACGCGCGCGTTCTTCTCACTGTTGTATGTCTTCCAGAGTGGTGCCTGGCACATAGGAGATATTGAATATGTGGCGTGATTGCATAGATGTCCATGGTGGGTCAACATTTATATGCAAGATGTATGTATAGACTCTTCCTGAATAAAGACATCTTTATATCAATGTAAAGATCAGAGACAGAGATGCATTGTTTGCTCTTGAGCTGTAAGGATACAATGCTATAAAGAGCTATGTTTATATCTGTAGTGTTTCCAGCTTAAAGGACAAACAATGGCCACTAGTCAGAACAGGCAAGAACAATGGGAAACTGTTTACAGTTTCCTTGTGGCTCAAATTGGTTCTCTGAGCCCCTTCTCTATATAAGTGCTATTAACTCTTTGTGGGGTCATCACACTTTCTTAAAGGAGTACAGTTGTCTAACTCTTCTCTAGTGGGGCAGAACCCAGACATGGGGGACCCTTTGCAGATGGAGGGCCAGACAGGACTGTCACTTAGGCAGCCTGGGTCCTCTCTCCAGCTGCACCTATGTGGCCATGAGGACAAGCTTATTGGCCTGGGCTGGGTCTTACCCATCAGAGCTCCCTAGGGGTTACTGTGAATTGTCCTGTGAATTTCCATAACATTAAACATACACCACCCCTTTGCCTCATGCTAACAGGCGCCCACGAACATCTTGTTTGAACGCCCTTAGAGCAGAACTCCGTCCTTTCCCACAGCTTGGCTGGCAGTACAACTGTGCAGGAAGCCACCGTGGCCAGGAGGTCTGCCTGGTCTGCACCACTTGGCTGCCTGAGAAGTCTTCTCATTATCTACTTCAGGGGACCAGTGTTGTCAGGCTGTAGCTCCTGGTTGGAGATAACTGGGTGGGGAGATAAAGACCTTGTCCCAACAGCTGTGTGGGCCTAGCCATGTATCTGGTAGGGGCCATGGGTGCCAGCCTGGCTGCCCACAGCTCCTCTCCCTCCTTCAGGCTCCTTGTCTCTGCCTTTTGCCATAGTCTCCCAAGACAGCTCACCTCCAGTCCCTCTCCAGGGAGAAGAGGCCTTAGTCTTAGAGACTACCCTCCCCCACTAAGAAGACTGGGGTGCCCTCATGAGAATGATGTTTGACCATCAAGCCCCAGAGACCCTTCTCCTGGGAGAAAGTGTCGTTTTCTCCCTTCTAAAGCCACTTCCGGAGGGAAAGCTTCAGGAGAGAAGGCGGGCAGATGTCAGCTCAGCCCAGCCATCGATCTGCTCAGTGCTTGTATTTTCCTACCAATTTTGTATTTTTCAAAAAGGACAATAAAACAATTGTACTCCGGGCTAATTAATGACAAGCTGGTAAAAGCATCTCCTCATTGTTCCATTTATTTCTCCATTTCTCCCAGTTAACAGCCCTGTCTCTGAAATGAATCAATGTCGTTTACACAATGCTGTCACCCCATTGTTCCTTTATCATCCTCCATTTTCATAAATCGGGGTGTTAATCCCTTAATGGCTTTTCTCAGCACTTAAAAAAAAAAGAGGGAAAGAAAAAAAAAAAAAAAAGCCCAGCCCTAGCTCAGTCTTAATCCACCCAGAGACAAAGCGTGTTTACACAGGCGGCTCTGTGGTATATTCATGTAAAAGTGGGTCAGTTTGGGGATTTAGTTCCTTCTGTTTGTTGGCCAAACAGGAGCCCCCTAGGGACATTGCCCCTCTCCAGTAGAGTCCTCCCCAAGTCTGACCTCAGGTGAGGCCCTGGTTTGGTCCTACACCTAAGGGAGTACAGATTAGAAGAAATGGATTTGGGATTTTCTGCCCTAACTGAGCCTCCCAAGCCTTTTCCCTTAGCTCCCAAGCAGGAGGGCAATGCTTTATGACGTGGGGGCCCTGGACAAGCAGTGTCCACATCACCTAGGAACTTGCTGTAAGTACCAATTGTCTGTCCCCTCTGAAGCCTGAGAAGTACCATACCTAGGCATTTCATCCTAAGGTTAAACAGGCACACAGAGTTGCTGGTCTCCTGTCCGAAGTGCTTGCTATCAGAAAGGTTTGGATTGTGGATTTTGTGGATTTTGGAATATGTATATATGCTTAATGCACTAAGTCTGAACACCAAATTTACTTATGTGTCACGCACACCCTACACACAAAGCCAGAAAGTCATTTTAAGCACCCATGTCGTGCAATGCTGCGGAGGTCAGAAGAGGGTGTTGGATTTCCCTGGAAATGGAGTTAAAGGCAGTTCTTAGCCGCCATGTGGGTGCTGGGAATTGAACCCAGGTCCTCTGCAAGAGCAGTCAGAGCTCTTAACCGCTGAGCCATCTCTCCAACCCCTTAAGCACTATTTTTTAGTGACTTCCACTGTGACCGTGATAAATTTCACAAGGTTAGTTGGAATTTTCCTCTTGTGGCATCATGCCAATCTCTGAAGGTTTTGGATTTTGGAGGATTTAGGGTTTTCTGTTTAGATATGTTCGATCTGTAAATAAAGAGAAGCTTATTTTGGTTAGCAACTACTCTCTGACCTCTAATGTGTTTGATATGATACCTGGTGGCTGACAAGGTTAAAACTGGTGCTTGCAAAGTCTCAGTCTGCTGAACCCTGCCCAGATGCCTCTGAGTTTCTTGGGCCTGGTTCCTATGCAAAGATCAGCACAAATTGACATTTGTCATTATAACCCAGGAATTGCATTATCGTCAATTGGGACAAGGGTCATACCCTCATTAGCATGCTTGAGGAGGACCAAAGGCTGCTGCTGAGGGAGGAGGGAGGAGAGGAAGCCAAGACCTTTGCCACAGCCTCCTGCTCGGAACCTGGGTTCTCCATGATGGGTGAATGAATCCTGTCTTAGTTCCTGCTCAGAGGATCCTTTCCTTTGAAGAAGAGCTCATAGTTCAGTGACTGTACAGATCACTTGGAAAACCCCTGGGAAGTTGTCATGGTAGCCTGTCTGGAATTGCACAAAGAAGGTACCATCACTCCAGTTCAGGTAGTGGGAAAGCCCTGGTGGAGGCTTCAGTGTGAGGGGTGATGGTAGTATAGGAGGTGATGATGGTGGTGGGGTGATGGTGGTGTGGGTATAGTGTAGGAAATAATGGTGCTGATGATAGAGATGTAAGAGGTGGTGGTGGTGATGGTGATGGAGATGTAGGAAATGATGGTGGTGATAGTGATAGTGGTGTAGGAGGTGGTGGTGGTGGTTGTGGTGGTGATGGAGATGAAGTGGGAGGAAATGGTAGTGTTAGTGATAGTGGTAGAGGAGGTGATGGTGTAAGAGGTGATGGTGGCATAGTAAGTGGTATTCGAGGTGATGTTGGTAGAGGTGGTGGTGGTGGTTGTGGTGGTGATGGAGATGAAGTGGGAGGAAATGGTGGTGTTAGTGATAGTGGTAGAGGAGGTGATGGTGTAAGAGGTGATGGTGGCATAGTAAGTGGTATTCGAGGTGATGTTGGTAGAGGTGATGGTGGTGGTGATGGTGGTATAGAAGGTGATGGTGTAGGAGGTGGTGGTAGTGATGGTGGTATAGCGGGCAGTGTTTTATACTCAGCAAGAAAAGAACATTCAGGCCGGGCGTGGTGGTACACGCCTTTAATCCTAGCAGTTGGGAGGCAGAGGCAGGCAGATCTTTGTGAGTTCAAGGCCAGCCTGGTCTACAGAGTGAGTTCCAGGACAGCTGGGGCTACAGAGAGACCCTGTCTCGAAAAGACCAAAAAANAAAAAAAAAAAGAACATTCAGAATACATTGAGCAGCTGATGATAGCACAAGATTTGAATGGGCTAAATTTCTATTGATGCAGTTAGAGCAGGGAGTAGTCCTGATGAGGAGAGAGCTGCTGTTGGTTCCAGAGCGAGATCTCAACAGTCCAGTCTTAGGGGTGAGCTCCAAGGTCTTAGAACAACTGGACACATCCCGTGGATTTTAGGGTCTAGCTTACACTAGCTTATACCATAAAGGGAATTAATTGACTCTTTTTCCTGCACAGTTCAAGTATGGGAAGGCTTCAGGCATAGCTGGGTCCTGCAGCTCAGGCCCCTTATCTGAATACTGGTTCTACTTTCTTCATTGTGGGCTTCATTTTCAGACAGTAGTAGTCAAAGGTCTCTTGCAATTCAAGCTCATTCAGTCTGTACTCCTATGTATTCTGGAAGAAGGTGAGCACGTTCCACCAGAAATGTCTCAGAGAAGGTCCCAGGAAGACTTGCTGGCCTGACTCATGTTGCATGCTTATGCAAGTCAATTGCTTAGACTTAGGTTCAAAGCAATTGGCCAGGCTTAGGTCACATGATCACTAGACAGGATGTGAGTAGGGGAACAGCCCGGCAGTAGAAGAGGGGTGATTCCCAAGGAATCTTGTAATGATGTTTCAAAAATGATGGAAGAAATACAGCAAAGAATAAAACTGTGACTTGAGGGAAGAGCTAGGGACACTCAAATAACGATCACATTCTTACGAAAATCTATGTCCATGTATGGAAAAACCCCAGAAGGATGAGCATCAAAGTATGGCATTGGCTGTGGTGACCCTGCAGGCCATTTTCACCTTCTTCTTAGCTGGGTGGAACAGATAACACAACAGTCAACCTGATTCGGATCCTTGTTCTTCTGTAGGGGAACTCCGGCTGTGCAAGGCAGAGGCTCTCAGCTAAAGAGTGAAAAGCTACAAACCTTCCTGACATCCACTGACTGCCACAAACGGTGGATGTCATTACTACCATTGCTGTTATTGTCTGACTTAGCCGAATATTTTTTACTTCAACAAGAGCCAAGGCCACCCACCCTGCTTAGCTCACCTAACTTTAGTTCACTGCCTTCATTAGCATAACTTGAATACTCCAGCAAATATTTTTGACTGGTCAATTAAATTTAATGTTCATTGTGAAAGATCTGTCAGCTCTTCAGTAGAAAGCATCCACCACTTTATGGCTTAAGACTTTGAAGAACCTCCCTTGTGATTTGAATGTGAAGTGCCTTCAGTAAGTTACCTGGGTATAAGAGCTTGGTCCCTAGCTGGGGGGCAGGCCTTGAGGTGAGGCCTGGCAAGAAGAAAGTGAGACCCTGAGGATGGACCTTGAGGTTTCTTAGACTTGCGCAGCTTCCTGTCTACCTCTGCTTGCTGACTGTGGATGCTGTGACCAGCTGGCCCATGTTCCTGGTATCTCCATTAGTGGGGCGTATACCTTTAAACTGTGAGCCAAAATACACTCTCCTCCTTTAAGTTGCTTCTTTCTTGTGAGAAAAGTGACAAATTCGTCCTTCGAGATTCTCCCCTGGCTGCTTCCAGCAGCTCCTACTCAGGCACCACCTCTACTACCCTCCATCCACAGCATGGAACTTCCTGGATTCTCACAGACTCCTCTCTCTCCATCTTGAAAAGCCCTCCCTTATGCCAGACTTTGGAATCCTGGTAGAGATGACCCTACTCTTTTTCCTTTAGAACAAAGCTCTGTGGGGGTGGGGAGTGTCTTCACTACAGGAATCAATTTACAACTCATCAAAAGGTCTTTAACCTTTTGATGGCTGAGGGGGCCAGCTAGCTCCCTGCTAGAGTGTTTGTCTCCCAGGCGTAAGGTGCTGAATTCCATCCCTAGCACTAAAAGAGAAAAGGTTAGGCCGGGCTTGGTGGCGCACACCTTTAATCCTAGCCCTTGGGAGGCAGAGGCAGGCAGATCTTTGTGAGTTCAAGGGCAGCCTGGTCTACAGAGTTCCAGGACAGCTGGGGCTATAGGGAAGACCCTGTCTCGAAAAGACCAAAATAAATAAATAAATAAATAAATAAATAAATAAATAAATAAATAAATAGAAAAGGTGGAGGATGCTGTTCAGGGAGCCCTCATTCAAAGTCCCCAATAAAAAGTTATCTATAGAAGGACAGGTCTTTAGAGTACTTGGGCTTCCCTTAGAAGGCTGGAGGAAACTCCCTCCACCATAGGGCGTCTAGCCCTTGGGGGATTTGGAAGTGGAAAGCACGTGGGGTTGGTTGGAAATGGCGTGCCTGGGGGTCTTGGGACAATTTAATGATCTACATTACCATGTTAAGTGATCTGGTTGTCACATCATTTATTTCACATCTTTCTCCTTGCCCAAATGAGCACCCTACGGAGGCAAGGACTGAGTCCTCATTGCCATTTGTCTCCAGCTTCTAGAAAGTGACAGGCACAGGGTGCTCAGCGTCCTTCGAGTGACCGGGATCTGGTGTGTCTTACATCTGCTGCTGCCTTTGGAGAGACAATCTTCTTTCTGGACCTCAGTTTCCCCACAAGTCCCAGAAGTCCACAGCTCTGTCTCTTCACAGACACCTACAGTGCTGGATGTAGGCTGAGATCAACAGCCTTGGGGGTGGTGGCAACTAATTCTAGTTCTCGGGTCTGGTTCTCTTCCCAGATGCAGGAGAGGAGGTTAAGACAGGGAGAGCAGGGGTCTCCTCTGGCCTCAAATGTATCACATGGAGTGTTTCCCTAGTTTCTCATGTCCCCTCTAGGGCACCCAGCTGAGTTGGTACAAATGCAGGTGTTCTTCTGTGGCACGTGGTTGTGTGAGGCCCTAGCCCCTCCCTCTTTTCCTCCTGGTCCTCCAGAGCCCCAGCACAGCCTGCTCTCTGGAAGGGAGTGCGTCTACCAGTGTGCCACCCTGGGGATTGAAATCTCTCACAAGGTTGCAGAGACATTACAATTATAATCTTCCACTCGGAAACAGCCTGGACTGTTCCAGCTTTATCAGCGATTCCTGACCTACCTGCTCCATAACCAAGGGCCTCTTGATTTCTTTATCTGCAAAGTAGACACAATGCTAGTAGCTACTCAGTATTGTCTTAGTCTGCTTTGTTGTTGTTGTTCCTATAACAAGATTCCAGAGAATGAGTAATTTATGAAAAATAACAGTTTCTTTGGTTTATGGTTCTGCAAACTGGTAAGTTAAAAAAAAAAAAAGGCCCTGGTGAGGGCGTCTGGTAAGGACATTGCCCTGTACCATCTGTCTGCATCGGAACATGGAACAGGCCATCGCTTGGCAGACACATTTGGCTCTGGTGTCTTCTTATAAAGCTACACATGCCATGCCAGGTATCCGTCTCATAATCTCAACTAACCCTCATCACTTCCCAAAGGCCCCACCTCCAAATGACATCACACATGAATTGGGGATGAAATTGTTGTTATTATAGGTTCTTTTGCTATTGTTTTAAAAATACATTTTTTTGTTTTTGTTTTTGTTTTTTTGTTTTTTCAAGACAGGGTCTCCCTGTAGCCCCAGCTATCCTGGAACTCGCTCTGTAGACCAGACTGGCCTTGAACTCACAAAGATCCGCCTGCCTCTGCCTCCCGAGTGCTAGGATTAAAGGCGTGCGCCACCACACTGGGCTAAAAATACATTTTTTTTATTTGATGCGTTTGTATTTATTGCCTGCTTGCGTGTAAGTTCACTGGTGTGCAATGCCCATGGAGGTCAGAAGAAAGCTTCAGATCCTCCTGGAAATGGAGTTATAGACAGTTGTTAGCTGCCATGTGGGTGTTGGGAACCAAACCCGGGTCCTCTGCAGAGCAGCCAGTGCTCAGAACTGCTGAGCCATCTCTCCAGCCCCTGTTTTTGATATTTTAAGACAGGGTTTCCCTTTGTGCCCAGACTGGTCTGGAAATCACTGTGTAGTCCATGTTGGCTTGGAACTTGGGACAATCCTCAATCTTCCTGCCTCTGGGCTGGGATTATAGATGTGTGTACCATCAAGCATAGCTGAGTTTAACATTTCAAAGGGAGATTTATGAGTGGTGATGGTTACATGAACATATGTATGCATCAAAATTTCTAAAAGTATGAACCCAAAACTTCGTTTTTCTCATGTTGAGGCTCGATAGATGTTGCTGGCCTATGTCGTCATCCTTTCTGGCGGCATTTTGAAAGCATAATGTGCTGTGCACAGTGCCTCACAGGAGAGAAACCACCCACATGGGTGAGACATTCCCCAAGCCACTCAAGCCAGGGATGGCTCAGAATCCAGATCTGAGTGTGGGGAGCGTAGCAACTCCAGCAGGCTAGTTAAAGAGATTTAAATGCATGTTTCCTAGTTATGCTGAGGTGCAGCTGTAATTGCTGTTCTTTCCAAATAAATCCTTCAGATTAAATGGATATCGAGTGTGGAAGTTCAACGATTGCTCACGGCACGCGAGCCTCGTCAAAGTTCAGGGTGAGTCAAGTCTGGATTAACAGGAGGAAGTTGGCCAACGCTGTCTCAGTCTTAACATATCATTTGGAGCTGGTGTTGAATGTTTACATTTTAGGGAGAGAAAAACTCGGGCCAGATAAGGCCGCCTGGAGCAGTGCTCAAGAGCTGGGAATTTTGGCTTGGGAACAAAGTCTTACAATCAGGGAGAGTCCCTTCTCCTCTTTGAACCTCAATTTTGCCACCTGTTCTGAGCCATGTGGGTTGGAGCTGATCATCTTGAAGGCTCTTAGATCCTTCCTGGCCATACACCTGCTTCTTCCTTCTGCCTTTGGAGACACCAATGCCAAGTCTTCTCCTGGCATTTGCCAAGAAGCCTCTGTCTTGAGTACACAGCATGATTTCCCCGAAGCCAACTTAAGTCAGTCTCAAGCTTGACGAACAGCTTTTACCTATCTGCCTGCCCCAAAGGAATTCTCTGAGCAAACTGCATACAGACGTCCACTGGCTCTGCAGAGCCTCCAGGAAACGTGCCCAGAGGTGCCATTAGGATGTGGGAATTATGAGGTGAGCAGTGAGAAGCCAAAAAAAATAGGGAAGCCACTTGAGCAGAGAGTATAAACATAAATATCTCAGAGCAGGCCCCAGCATGGGGCTTTTATTTTGATGTGCTAATATGTTATCTACTAAGGGTTTATTCTGTATGCCCGGCAATTCATTTATCTGCATAGGGAAGAGGTGCTAACAGGACAGTGCCTCATGAACAGTGTCCCCATGTGATCCTCACTGCTGTTTATAATCCCGCATGCTCAGATCTATAATTCATGAGCTGATGGCCTGGTGGCAGTTTCCATAAAGGCCACGCCGGGACCCAGTCGTTAACGTTCACAATGTCATGCATGGAATCGAAATAAGCCTACTCTCTTCCTATATCCATCACAGCACCACCGACGTGTGGGCAATGATATTATCCAAATATTATTAAAACTTTGAACCCTGTCCCCATAAATTATGGCCGAATGGCTGCGTGGCCATTAGGAGAGGGCGATGTATGGGCTTCGGTCGCCGCCGAGTAATTATGTGCTTAAAAGGAAGCGTGGCTGAGCATTCTCCCAGCCAAATAGTGAGGCGCTTGGGTCGTTTGTTATTGCTGCAGCGCTTGAAGCCCGACGCTCAGGCAGGTCAAGTCAACCTTACAGCAGGACAATTATCTGCCTAGAGAGACCAAACATCTGTTATTAAGTATGTACAGGCATCAAGGCAGCATGCTAGAAATCTTGTCCACTTCAAACACTTGGCATATTCCACACAACACCCCCTTCCCGTTTGGTTCCTGCAGCAGGCAGCTTTGAAATACGCCCTATCTCCCCTCCCCCGGCCCTCGCTTTAATGTACCCCACAGCTGCTAATGACGGTGTTGTAACTTTAGCAGAACCTTGCTGTCTTTCTCTGGCTCTTTAAGTAATAATAATAATTTTCATTATTTTTTCCCCTCCCTAACTTTCTTTGGCATTTATTACTTATTCAAGGAGGATCATCGCAGTGGAGATAAAGAACTGTTTGAAGACACAAGGTCAGCCTGTGTTTACGTTAGCAGTCAAATGTCTTTTCAGTTCACGCATCTGTAGCAGCTCAGCTAGTGGTGTAGCGCATCAGAAAGAGAGGGGTATATTCTGGGGTGCTGAGATGGGAGAGAGTCTATAGGATCTTGTGGTACCTTGGACCATCTGCGTGTCCCACATTCTGGGAAAGCAAAACACTAGGTACAAGGAAAGGAAGAACATGCCAGAAACAAGTCTGCAGACAGGGATAGAGATAGTAGACGGATAGGGTGGCAAGATGGTAGACGAGGCTGGTGGCAGAGGTGCCTGGGAAGATAACTCTACAATCCCTCGAGCCTAGTTTCTTCCGGACAAGAATAAGCAGATTTTGATTTCCTTCCTTTATCATAGAGAAGTCAAGTTTAGCGTGGCGTGAGGAGAGTGGGCCACACCTGTGGAGGAGGAAACACAAGACTCTTCTTTACTGAATGACGTGGTAATAACAGATCGGATGCCTTTCTTCCCAAGGAGAATGGGATCTACAGCTCTTGGAAGGCCCTGGATATGAGCATCCTAAAGATATATGAGATCTGGATTAGCTTCAAAGTCATCCAGGGTAGAGTGAGATGGGTGGGGCCAGAGATGAAACAAAAATGGCCCCAAATTAATCGCTGTTGAAGCCAAAAAAAAAAGGGCATGGGGCTTACTGGACAGTCCTCCACACTTGTGATTAGATCTAAAGAATTTCCATAGTTAAAAGTAATCTGAAGAAGCCTAACTCCCTTCTATGTGAACGATTAACAAAGCCAACAGAGACTCCACCTCCCCAGGACTGAGGTCTAGGAAAATAACCCAGAGCACAGGCGTCAAGATGGACTTACTGGCTCAGTTTGTGGGACTCTCTGCTTGAATCCATCCCATAAACACTTTCCCCAGAAAAACTTTCTTGGAACACTGTTTCCCTTCCGGGCTTCCTGGCTCAACATTGTCACCCTAAGTGTTTTCATGCAGAAATCAAGATCTTCTAGGAGACAGTGGACTAGTTATGTTTTATGTTGCTGTGACAAAATACCTGATGGAGACAACTGAGGGGAAGAAAGATTCATGTCAGCCCATGGTTTCAGAGGGTTGGCATGGATAACTGTTGTTTCTGGGTCTGTGGTGAGGCAGAGCATTTGGCAGGAAGAACCTGTCCCAGAGGCTACTCATCTCAAGGCAGACCAGAAGCAGAAGAGCAGGGATGCAAGAAGGGACTATGGGACATATAGCTACAGAGGATGCACCTCCAGTGCCCTCCGTCCCCTCACTAGACCCCACCTCCTACCTTCCTCTACCTCCCCAAATTAGTCCACTTGGAGAAGAGCCCAGTTGATCAAATTGGTTTTGGAAGTGCCACACACACACACACACACACACACACACACACACACACACACCCCACTAACCTAGGCACTTCTGAATCTTATCAACTTGACCAATTCAGATGAATCTATCACAAATGATGCTATTCCTCTTCCTTCCCACCTGATCCAGTGGACTGGTAGGAAGTCAGGTAGAGGATGGGATGTCGGTGGGGAGTGGTGGAAGTCCATTCTGGGATTTCTCCTTCCCACATGGCATTTCTCCTGGTTTAGGGGAGCTGTCTCCAGTGGAGTAGTCTTTGGCTCCTGGCCTCTCCTCCCTTGGCACATACTGGCCTCAGGGTATAGTTTCCTTCAAAGCACAGAGGTGATTATTCTCTCCTCCTGGTAGAGTACAGTGACCTTCCAGGGAGTTCTGACACAATGGGCCGCAGCAGGAAGTCGGTCAGAGCTAACAAGTAGGTGTTTGTATTGGATGGAAGTGAATATTTTGGGGTTGTGTCTTTACTAAGCTAAAGTCCTTTGTTTCTTCTGAGGAAGCACCCCTTATTTTCTACTACAGAAACAGCCCTTTCCTCTCTAGATCCATAGTCTAAACAGAACCCACCTGCATCCCAGCTTCCTATCCTGTGACAGAGAATTTCTGGGACCCACTAGACCAAGTCTTGGGTCCCAGTGATTGGATTAGGGATGGTCATATGACCCAATTCAAGCCACTGAAATACAGCTCTAGGACTTTTGCTATAACTATAAATTAGAATAGGGTTGGCACACAGCAGCCTCTTTTGCAGTCCTGGGAGGGGGGTCTGTGTGAGGACAAAGTTACTACAGAAGGACACATACTTGCAAGACTGAGGTTTTTTTTAGATAGTCATTCTATTAATTGATCACACGTGGCACATGGAAAGGCCCATTCCTGCTGGAGGTCCTGGCAGGGAGCTAGGTGGGGCCTTTGTAGGGAGGACGAGGGCTGAAGATGCCAACACAGATACCAGGACAGGCCACAGACTTCGAGGCCTTGGAGAGTCTGGTAACAGTCAGGGAGCTTGACTGAGAGGCCCTGGTTTTGTTCCTTGAGTCCTGTAGGGGTAGAGGGCCATACAGGGCCCTTGGCACCTCCTCAGGGATATCCTGGGCTGCTTGTTGTGGACATGTGTGACAGTACCAGCCCTTTGGGAGTCCCTAGACAACATTTTCAGTCTCCTTATTAGAGAAGCTGAATGGCCTCTAGAGCCTACCTGGGTTCAAGGCCTAGCTGTGCTGTTTTAGCTCTGTGACCCTGGGCAAGGCACTAAGCTTCCCTGAGCTTGGGTTTCATCATCTGTAAAACAGGGCTTAACATTTCTTTCTCCAGGTTGTAATAAATATTAAAGGAGTTGGAAACAGTGTTTGGCATACGTTCAGTGCCATATGCTTGTTACATAAACAAGCAGAGTGATAGAATCTCCTCTGTTCTCAAGAGCTCAGCCCTGTGCGGCCCAGAGAGGAGCTGGTCTGCATTATTCCTCCGGTGTCTTTCATCCATCTTCTGACTCCACTTGTTCAGCAAAGCACTAAACCATGGGCCATACTGACTTTTCAGATCTTCCTTCCTGGGTCACATGCCAGTCTTGGTGGCTTCTAGGAACACTCTGAGGATCAGGGCACAGCCAGGCAGCTTGGAAACCAAGCTCCTGTGAACCAAGCTCAGTCAGCTTCCTCACCTACAGGAAGAGCAACTATTGACATGAAAACCAATCCTCTCGATCTGGGAAACAGGTGTCTGCTCAGGGTCTATCGCATAGGAGGTGACAAGTCTGGGACTACAGCCTGAGTCTGTCTGGCTGTATCTGTGCAGTCTGATATGGGCTACCTCTTCACCACCTGTCTATCCCATGGGAGGTGACAAGTCTGGGACTACAGCCTGAGTCTGTCTGACTGTATCTGTGCAGTCTGCTGTGGGCTACCTCTTCACCACCTGTCTATGCCATAGGAGGTGACAAGTCTGGGACTTCAGCCTGAGTCTGTCTGACTATATCTGTGCAGTCTGCAATGGGCTACCTCTTCACCACCTGTCTATTCCACAGGAGGTATGACAAGTCTGGAACTTCAGCCTGAGTCTGTCTGACTGTATCTGTGCAGTCTGCTGTGGGCTACCTCTTCATCACCTGTCTATCCCACAGGAGGTGACAAGTCTGGGACTACAGCCTGAGTCTGTCTGACTGTATCTGTGCAGTCTGCTGTGGGCTACCTCTTCTCCACCTGTCTTGCTTAACACTGCTATGTGGTCAGTGCCTGTCTCTTCTGCTGCACTGGGAAGCTTTACTAACCAAGGCCATGCTTCATTCAGCTCTGCCTTTCTAGCCTCGTGAACACCTGACTCAGGTGCTCAGTACAGCAGTGGGGGTGTCACCAATGGAGCTAGCCAATGGGGGAGTGCTAGACTATACCCTCTCTGTGGGCACCCCAAGACTCTGCACTACTATGTTCTCTTTGATGGGTCAAGAAGAAGCTCATTTCTGCTGAGAGCTCTGACTTAGAAGGGCAGGGTCTGGGCTTTGGGGTATACAAAGATAGGAACTTCGGTGAGGGGCATCTTGGTACACTCCCTCTGGGTAGGGTTCTGACAGTGATTCAATGGGTCCATCCCTAGCCCTGTGGTCAGTGTCTCCACACAGACCTCCTATTTGTCAGAGCCCTACAAAGCCCTCCTAACCCCTTATAGCTTCCGGATCCCAGCTCTCTCTCTGATTTATTGTTTTAGTTTTTGATTCAAGGCTCAATGCTTTCAGCTCCATTTTCTTAAAACTATGGACTTCATCATGCCCACTTATCCCAAGTTATAGACTGCTGGTCTCTGAAGAACAGGCTCCTGATGGGAAGGGAAAAGCGAGCCTAATGAGATTTCTGCCCCTATGGGAGCTGAGCTGGCTCTCCAAGTCATTTCAAAATTACTGTAGAGAACTGTCCATGAAGTCTGCTTCCAGAAGCTAGGCTGATTTCATCCATACCCTATTTCAGATCCACTTCTGAGGCAACAGGCCCCTGGCCACAGGAAGAAGGGAATACCTCTGGTTCAGTGACCTGGAGGTGCTGAGGAAGACGTCTGAGCACTGGGGACAAAGCTGTCACCAGGTCGGCACCTAAAGGAGCTGCAAGTGTCCTCTGAACTCTCTAGTTTATAGTCATCTTTTCTCAAACAGTAGGCTATGTCAGGTGGATGGGTCCAGTTCTGGACCCCAATTTCAAGGTCACCCTCTAGTCATTATGTATCTTCTGTCCAGGTAGTTACACATATTCTCAAGTGATACATGTGTGTGGCTGGCCTTTCAAAGCCACCCCACTCCTGGTAGAAAAATCTATAAGGGGCAATTGGTGGGTCTCTATTTGCGATCCAATGTATGGCTTGCTTGAATTCGTTCTAACAAATTCCCACCCTTCCCATGTTCCCACCCTTCCTGACCCTCTATCTGCTTTTGTTAACTGGAGTCATTCATTCATTCATTCATTCATTGATCCCACAAGCCAATGTCTAGTCCCTATTTCAGGTCAAATGTTGATTAGATCACAGCCCAGAGAGAGTGGGGAGAGGAACAGAATTAGGGAAGTGATCGTTAGAACCGAGACAGCTTTGTCAAGGGTGCGTGGAGCCACCTCTGTATTTTTCCATTCTAAGAAAACTGTAAATCGAGTGATTAGGGTGTCAGCTTCAGAGCTTCCCTTCACACACCACGTGGCCCACTGTTCTCAGGCTGTAAGGCATAGGCTGAGTGAGGAGGTATGCTGGGGACATACACAGGGCGTTCTCCATGGAAACTGCAAATTCTCTAAAAAGCAGCAGTCAGGCAAAGAGTTCTCCACATTGGCTGCTGATACCACTGTGTTGGTGTTGACAGGCTGCATTGGTTGAAGGCGGTCACCTGGTGTCTACCAGAAACATCTCTCTCTCTGTGGTTCTGGGATTCAGCAAACGAGGCACAGATAGCTGCTGTCTTTCTGGTTGTAATGAATGAATGAGGTGGGATTTACAAACATTGAACACTATCTACCCTCCCCGTCTTCAACTCCTCCAGCCTCTGCCCCAAGTTATAAACTTTGTAAGTGATTCTGTGTCCTGTTTCATCCATTCAGAATTCCAGAATATTCTGGGGAAACTTCTGTGTACTGGATCTTAGAGAAAAGGTCAAGAAAATCAAATAACAAGAGTTTCAGAGATCACTTTACCAAGGGCTAAATGGGTGTGCATTACAAAACTGATTAATTAGACTTCTGGTCTCTGGAAAATTAGTATTTCTACCCTTCATCTCCTCCCTTGCTCCTGTGAGGCAGATGACTCCATTTAGTACCATCAGAACCTCTATGGCTAGGTTGGTGACAAACACTGTTATGTGGCAATTTCCTGGAGATAAGACTTCTACCCTGCCTGGAAGCTCCTTAAGAAGGGGGTTGTTGAAAGGGAGGTAAAGAAGAACATTCCCTCTTATAGGGCAGCTCATTAGGCTCTGGAAGTAAACAAGTCAACAGCTTCAGGAAGTCCCTGACTGTCCAGATACACCAGGCCCCTCCCTCTCCGAGCATATATAAGCCCTAGGACTGCTGAGAGGTACTGTCAGAGCAATTGTCTCTACCAAGCTTCCTGGAAGAGGCTCCGATCAGCTGAGTCACTTGGAAAAGGCAGAGCCAAGACAAAGGGAGGAAACAAGAGACCAACTGAGCTACCTAAGAGGAACAGAGACAGCTGCTGGGTGGAGGCAGAAACCAGCAGAGCGGCTTGGAAGAGGCTCAGACCATCTGAGCTGCCTGAAAAAGACCCAGTCTCACCTGCTGAGCTGCCTGCAGGCTGTGCAGTGCTTTCCAGGCTTCCCGCTTTTATAAGCTGTCACCCACAATGGCATGGGGTGATGCAGTTGTCTGTGAGTCATTTCTGTTCCTCACCTATACTTCTGTAAGTGTCCCCGCTAGAACTCAGTGGTTCATAAAGTTTGACTTTGGCGGGGTCTTTATTTTGATCTGTCTTGGTTTCATATCTGGGGTGAGTAGATGTTTGCTCACTTCTCCTCAGGAATAGTGTCATATAACATAACTGGTACTGGAACAGGGACTGCAAAGATGGATTGGGGAGGAGAGATTGCATGGTCCTAGCAAGGCATGCCATGGGATGGAACATCCACACGTGGAATGCCATGGGATGGAACGTCCGCATGTGGAATGCCATGGATGGAACGTCCGCACGTGGAATGCCATGGGATGGAACTTCCGCACGTGGAATGCCATGGATGGAATGTCCGCACGTGGAATGCCATGGATGGAACGTCCGCACGTGGAATACCATGGGATGGAACGTCCGCATGTGGAATGCCATGGATGGAATGTCTGCATGTGGAATGCCATGGGATGGAACGTCCGCACGTGGAATGCCGTGGATGGAACGTCTGCACGTGGAATGCCATGGATGGAACATCTGCACGTGGAATGCCATGGATGGAACGTCCACATGTGGAATGCCATGGATGGAACGTCTGCACATGGAATGCCATGGATGGAACGTCCGCACGTGGAATGCCATGGATGGAACGTCCGCACGTGGAATGCCATGGATGGAACGTCCGCACGTGGAATGCCATGGATGGAACGTCCACATGTGGAATCCCATTCTGGCTCCATTTGCCTATGCAGCATGGGGTAGTATGCCTTCTTGCTATGCCAGAGGTACATAGCCCCCACAGTGGGTGCTGAGACATATAGCCGGGTCTGAGTCCTCTTTCCAGAAGGAAAGTTTAGGTGGGGAGTCCGCAGGGAAAATCCTAGTGAGGCTGTTTTCCTCTGTCCGGTTGATTGGGGTCCACCATGTAAGTATAGACACCCTAAAAAGTTTGAAGATTTCAAGCACACTTTGCACTAGGCAAGAGTAACTTGGAAGGGACAGGAGTGTCAACAAGCAGCTGTGGCAGTTGCAGGGCCACTGGTACATGTAGCAAAATGCATCTAAGACCATGATGGCTACCTGGTTTATTTGTGGAGGAGAAGAGGAGATGAAGGTGCTGACTTGCTCTTTCTTCCTTCCTTCCTTTCTTTCTTTCTTTCTTTCTTTCTTTCTTTCTTTCTTTCGTATTTATTTATTTATTTATTTATTTATTTATTTTTATGTGTATGAATGTACTGACTGCATGCAGATTTGTGCACCCATTTCGTGCAATGCTGCGGAGGTCAGAAGAGGGTGTTGGATTCCCTTGGAACTGGAGTTAAAGACGGTTCTCAGCTGCCATGTGGGTGCTGGGGATCAAACTTGGGTCCTCTGCAAGAGCAGTTGGTACACTTAATGGCTAGGCCCCAACTGACTTGCTGTTTCTTACAGTTGGGGAGAAGGAGGGAAAAAGAGTACAAGTTAAATCTGTGCTGAGGAGCCCTTCCTTCCTGAGATCTGAAATCTTGGAATCCTTGGAAAGAGGCAGATGGTAAAGAGAGGAAAAATAAAAGTAAAAACGAGAGTAAAAATACTAAAGGTAAGAGGAGCAGTGTTTGAGGCCCAGCTCACTGAGACAGATGAGACTTTGTTCATCCAAGAGTTGAAAAAGAAGCTGGTTTATCAGAGACCTCAGGACTGGGATGGAGGTTTTGTGGCTTTGGTAAGTCCCATGGTGTAGGGTGTGATTTTCGTAAAGTAAGAAAGGGTTTGGCAGATCTGTGCCAAAACTAGTAAAATAAATAAAAGTGAAAGAAAAAACCCCCAACCAACCAAAGGGACCTCTCTATGTCACTGAGGGTAAGTGTGGGTAGATGTCACATTGAGCACGATGAGTTCCTGTTGAAAACTTTAATTAAAGACCACCCTAAGGCCTGACTAGACAGCTCATCACAGGGATAAAAAAATAAAAAGAGAGGTATGGCACCCTCTTTCATTGTGGAGGAAGGAGTTCTTTCGGAATGGGAAACTTCTAAGTTACTTTGCCAAAGAAGCGGACAGGGGCACCTGCAGGTGAGGACCATTCGAGGTGACTGAAAGCCCCGTGGTAAGTCGTGGATTTATCGGTCTTCTATTAAGGTTAAAAATACTCGGACCTGAGTAGATGCTGTGGCAGGTGGGCTTCAGTTCCTGGTGGCCCTCAGGAGTATTGGGGAGCAGTGGATATCTGTTGTTAAACGTAGATACAAAACAATGCAGGTTAAAGGGATTAAGCTTGACTGAACAGTAACAGCCATCTTCCCTGGCCGAGGAGGCCAGTGGCAGCAGAGCTAAGAATTCAGGTCCAGGCTTAGCCAAATGGTGGGTGACTGTTTCTTTCATTGGCCCTAGGTTAGATTAAAGTAGCCCAAACCACCCCTATCAAGTTTCATGTCCACACATGAAGGCTCTATGAAAAGGCCCCAGGATGAGGCAGCCAGATAAGGGATGCAAAGAGATAAAATCTTTTCATACTGTATTAGACCTGACTAACAGAGGAGCATCTTCTTAGTCCTGAACATGTGTGATCACTTGACACTTGCTAAGAGTGATTCACCAAGATTATATCCATAACTTCACCACTACTTATGGGATGGTGGTTCAGGATTTTATGTTGTCGACCTGCCTATCCTCTGTAAAAAGATTTCATTATTTATAGATAATGGAATGAGTGGTTTGCAGGTTTAGAGACACATTTGAGGCCCATGCAAGAGCACCTGAAGAACTAAGATGAAGAACCAGTTTGGCAAGAGTAAACAAGGGCTTCTCAGGAGAGTGAAAACAGAGGCTGTCAGAAATTACGATTGTTAGCCGGGCGTGGTGGCGCACGCCTTTAGTCCTAGCACTTGGGAGGCAGAGGCAGGCGGATCTTTGTGAGTTCAAGGCCAGCCTGGTCTACAGAGCGAGTTCCAGGACAGCTGGGGCTACAGGGAGACCCTGTCTCGAAAACACCAAAAAAAAAAAAAAAAGAAAAAAAAAAGAAATTATGATTGTTAAAAATTCCAGCGGTAGGGGAGGAGTTCCTCTCTAGGAGGTGCTGACCAACGAGGCCTTAGGGCCTCTAAAACAATAAAGGATATTGTCATTGATATTGGCCACATTCTATTACTGGATGGTAAACCTCGACTGCTGAAGACATTGCATGCTTCCTTTGTAGGACTTGGAGAAATACAGCCAAATTGTCTCTTCCTTTTGGGCCAGCTCTTGTAGTGTCCAAAGGTGCCACTAGGGTTGCTGGGGAGAATTATGGTCCAAAGTCCTACTGAGCTGTGAATTCTGTATACTTCACGATGGGAGCGTTAGACTAGATGTGCCAACTAGTACAACAGACACACGAGTGGCTATGGATAGAATCAACTTTCTGATTAAAGTCCATTCCACAGAGGGAAATTTACATTTAGTATGGAGAACTTAGACAAATCCAGTGGCCCAGTGCAAGAACAACTACTATAATAGATGCGATGTCCTGGCTAACTAAAGTGATTCCTGACATTCGTATTTATGACCATAGGTTGTTACTGCTGGCATTGCTCGTGTGCATATTCTTGTGATTTTGGTTTTCTGACTTTTCTTCACTTGTGTTTTATAGCAAAAAAAGAACATTGCTGAGATTTGCCACCCTCGGGAATAGAGTGATAAGTTAAAAATGCAAATCTATCTATCTATCTATCTATCTATCTATCTATCTATCTATCTATCTAACAAAGATTCAGTGCCTCACTAGAGTTACAGGTCTATAGTTGGACTTCTATGTCAACCATGCAAAGCTCAAAGGACCATTATGGAAGAGGAGGTGGATAGGCTGTAAGAGCTGGAGGGAGTGGTGGAACAATTTCCTCCTAGATAAGATATTCGTTCCATTTGGGAGGGAAGCTCAGTAAGGTGTAGGGTGTGAAAAGAGGTAAAAGGACAGGATGTCTTGAGGAAGGTGAAACATTCCACCCTTCAGGGAAGTTCATTAAGCTAAAGAAGTAAACAACTCAGTAGCTCCAGGAAGTTCCTAAAACACCAGATCCCTCCTTCTCCAAACTTACATAAGCTCTAAGAACTGCTGAGAGACACTCTCAAACCCGCTGAGCAACCTGGAAAAGACATTCTCTAACCTGATAGCTACTTAAGGGCACTCCAGATTTTGAGCTGTCCTGAGCTGTCTCCATGCTGGGTGGACTTTTGCTGATACAGCCATCTTTGAGTCATTTCTTTCTGCTTCCAGAACTAACTCCTCACCCACACTCCTGTAAGTAATCCCAATAAAACTCATTGGTTTACCAAGTTGGATTTTGGTGTCCTTACTTCAGCCTGTCATTGGCTCCCTATCTGGGGTGAGTAGATCACACATCTGCTTGTAATCGCATCACTCAGGAGACAGGCTAGAGGGTCTCAAGTTCTGAGAAGGCCTGAGACTTGACTCACACAAAAAGAACTTCTTGTAGCCCAAGACTGCACGTGGAAACTTCACATGCACACTATAGCTGCCTCTGGGTGTGTCAAGTTCACTCCAGGGATCCCTTAGACTCTGACAGGATTTGGGAGGTGCCACCAACCTCAACTAGTTCTGTCACCAAGACCCACATTGTAGACGGAGGAACTCACTCTTGGAAGTTATCCTCTGATTTCCATGATCTCCACACAAGAACCATGGCATTTCTGTCCTCCTAACACATGCGCGCGCGCGCACATACACACACGCACATGTACACACGCATACACATGCACAAACACACACACGTGCACACACAAACACACGCATGCACACACAAACACATGCACACACACAAACACACGCACGCACACAGTCATGCGCGCGCACACAAATAAAATGTAATTTTTTTTTTTAACTAAAAAAAGAAAAGTTTCCCAGATGAGGTAGGAGGATTTGGAAGGCAGGTTGGCTGATCTGGGACAGCAGTAGCAGTGTCTGTGAGTCAGGGTCCTGCAGAGCTCTGGTGTCTACCACCAAGATCCACAGTCACAAGAGCCTCCAGCCCCGAACAAAGTTGCACATCTTCATAACAGTTCCAGGGTTCTGAAAGTACTCCTGAAAGCAAGGGCACTGGGCCTTCCCTGGTCACAGACAGCTGTGCTAGGTGGGTGCCAGTGTGGCCTCCATAAGCGTGGGCCCCTAAGCTTGTGAAGGAGTGGATCGTGCCCCATCCCCATCTGCAGGTGGATGCCTGGCCAGGTATCATCAACAGAGCAAAGACAAGGTGAAGAGATGGCAGGTTTGAGGAGCCCGCTTAGGAGGGCCTCAGGGATGGCCTGCCTTTGTCTGCCTCAGTTTCCTGTTCTTGTAAAAATGCTGCCACAAGTCAAAGGAAAGAGGTGAGTAAAACTATCAGCTGAGTTCCCAGCTGAGGGTTCGCAATTGATGGTGGCCATGATGACACTGATGGGGCACTTGTGGGAGTCTTCCCTGTCTGGCCCCAGCAGAGGACACCCTCTTGTATTGGGCAAAGTCTGCTGCCTTTGCCTGAATAGCCATGCCCCATCTACAGGCCAGCCATGAGGGAGTCTGTTCCTGAGCCAGTCTCTCTAGAGAAGGTGGGTGGACAGGGAGGAGGAGGCCAGGCGGCTTTCCCCAGGACTCTGATAATTGATAGAACATCTGGCAAGCTGCAGGTGCCTCCTGAGTCTGGCTTTGCCTCCTTGATAATAGATGATCTACTCTGTCTCTCTGCAGCACTTACTTCTCTGAGCAAGTGACAGAGATGAAGTGACCCCATCCTTCACCCACAGGAAACACAGCTTCCCAAGGAGCTCGCTCTGCCTTGCGGCAGCCGCAGGAACACCCTGGGAGACTTGCTGCCAACTGCTCGTAGGTGCTGCAGCCTGTGGCCGGAAGCTGGAAGGACCAACCAGAGCCCCTCAGGCTGGAAGATGGAAGCTTTCCCAGACTCCTGTAGCCAGTGACAATTCTTATAGAAAATATCTTCCTCCTCCTTAAAATTGTGTTAATGAAGTATTTCCAGAATCTGAAAAGCGATAGAAAGCATTTTCATGGATGTTGGTGCACTCAGTACTCTGTTTAGGGTAGAGAACAGGCTGGGCATGGAGGTGCAGGCCTGTTTCTGATCACAGCCCTGGGAAGGCTGAGACAGAGAGTGGACCAGGCCCTCCTGGTCTGCATAGGAGACTTTCTCAAAACAGAGCAGATGTGGCTCAGTGGGAGAGTGCTTGCACAGAGCATGCAAGGCTCCATCCTTGTTCCCCAGCACGATGGGGCGGGCAGCAAAGACGACACTGAGACAAGTTCTGAGATATTTCTCAACTTCATTTCTTCAGTACCACATTGTTCTAGACTTGTAGTCCAGTTTAATGGCTGCTGGTCTTTCAGAACATGATGGCCATTCTGAATTGTTCATTCTGCTAATGGCTGCACACTCAGTCTGTGTATCATGGTAACAAAAGCACCTGACAGAAACACTTAAGAGAAAGGTGGCTTATTTTGGCCCAGGTTTTAGAGGGTTTAGTTAGCCATGTTCACTTGGCCCCAGGTGCTTGGGAAGATACCATGGCAACAGGCAGGTGTATTGGAGCCCCACTGTTCCATCATGGCTGACAGGAAGTGGAAGGTATGTTGGGTACCAGGGGCTGGCCTTGACTTCCTTCTGCCAGTCAGGGCCTATCTCCTGAAGGTTCTGCATACTAATGAAATGTCCTCTGTGTATGGGAGGGTGAGGGAATGTTGGGTCAAGGGCTTGTACTTTTCAGCATTTGGGGGCCAGTCATGAGTGCTCCTGAATGACTCTGTTAGTCTAGACTTGAATCAGAGGGGTGAGAAAGAACTACGGCACCAGGGGCTGTCAGCGTCAAACCAACGGCCCTTTTAAGATGTGGCTTACTGTGATGGCTGCTGGACGAGGGATCTTGTTATGGTTGGGATCTCTCACACACATGTTAATGGGCATGTGCTCATGCTACACACACACACATACACACACACACACAGAGTCAGGGGTTGGTGGGGTGGTAGGGTCCTGTAGGCCTGGTGTGGCTGATGGGAAGGCTGTGCTCTGCAGTCAGGTAGGATATGGTTTGACACCACCGCGCTCCTCTCCTGCTTCCATTGAGGTAGTTTTGCCTTTCTGAGGTGGTTCCGCTCTGCTGTGAGGTGGAAATCCTGACAACTGTCTTAGAGTCTGCTGCTGAATGAGGAGATGGCTTGCATGGTGGCCTGGACCTCCCTTCTTCCTCCTGTTCTGTTTTCCCTCCCTAATCTAGGGGAAGGGATGTCTGCTTCTTGACATGCAGATAGAAACACACAAAGGTGTCTCACAGAACAGCATACTCTGCTCAGCACAGAGGTACTGGATGGGATTCACATGCTTTGTGTGTGGATAAGCTCCCTTCTGTGAACACAGGGTCCTGGACAGTTTGGCCTGGATGACTTGGATTCATTTCCTCAGAAAACCTTTCTGGAGGATCCAGAGAAGACAATTCCCTGAGCAGAGCTGTAACCCCGAGTCTATAGTGTGGAGCCCCAGGAACCAGGGCCTACCTGGTTACTCCTCGATCATCAGCCAGGACAGGGTGGCTGAAAACTGAGTTCTGCCATGGGTGTGCTTGAGAGTGAGTGTGAGGAAGATGTTCTGGCTGGCTCAGCCCTATGAAGGATGCCTGCATTTCAGAAACGTGTGTGTCCGATCCAGCTGGGAAGCCAGCCCTTCCCACCTTTCTCTGGGCAAAGCTCTCTGACCAGCACCCTTCCAGAACTGAGGTAGGTGACAGTACCACTACCTAATGCGAAATATTAAAAAATAATTATATTTTAATGTATGTGAATATTTGTCTGCATGTATGCAAGTGCATCGTGTATATGTATAAACCTGTGGAGAACAGTAGACATCCTGTAGTTAGAGTTATAGACAGTTGTGGGCTACAATGTACCAAGTGCTGGGATCCAAATCTGGGATTTTTTTTTTTTGTAAGAGAAGCCAGTGCTCTCAATAGGTAAATGATCTCTCCAGCCCCAAATCTGAAATATTTGTAGATCTTCAGTGGATATTGCTCTCTAGTAGTCTTTAGCAATAAAATATAAACATGTACACACTCATGCATGTACAAATGCACACATTCACACATGTACAGTGGTACACACAGACACATACACACCTGTATACAGATGTGCATATGAACACATGTATGCTGATACACATACTTGCATGTACATAGATGCATACATACATACACAAAACTGTTTACACTCACATGAGCATACATGCACACACAAGCACACAAGCATACACATGTATACACACCAGATAATTATACATCCACACACACAAGCACACAAGCATTCACATGTGTACACCCCAGATGATCTGGTTCATTCCCACTGGACACCAGTTCTGCCAGGGTTGGCAAAATGACTGAGCAGAGCTGGCCCAAGCATACACATGTATACACACCAGATGATCATACATGCACACACAGAAGCACACAAGCATACACATGTGTACACACCAGATGATCTGGTTCATTCTCACTGGACACCAGTTCTGCCAGGGTTGGCAAAATGACTGAGCACAGCTGGCCCATCTGTTAGAGCTGTGACTTCACCAGGAGACTTTGATCAGACCATGTCACAAGTGCAAACTGCAGCTCCAACTGTGACGCATGTCATGGGATGCCGAGTGAAGATAGCACTTAGGTGAGAAGGCAGCAGAGCTTCATGGGACTGACATCTGACATGAGACCCAGGGCATGGGAAGGGGAAGCCACGTGGGCCACGGAGGTGAAGAGCCACCAGCAGGGGAAGGGTGAGCCAGGGTCATAAGATGGGAGAGGACAGGCTCTCGGGGAGAGAGTTAGAAGCCATGCGCACAGGCTGAAGGAGGCTGGGAGGCCAAGCAGGGCAGCACGAGCGAGCGTCTTCCATAGCCAGTGTGTGAGGCGGTTTTCTCTTACTGTATCAAAATACTCTCAGCTGGATGGTTTATAAAAAAAGATTTATTTAACTCAGAGTTTTGGAGGCTCAAATTCCAAAATCCCAGCACAGGCTCTGCTAAAGCTCAAGGAGCCGCATCGTCTCAAGGCAGGAGCATCCGAGACACAGAGAGCGTGCTGCTGCTGTGTGGTAGCCAGGAAGTTAGAGCCAGCAGGTCTCTCTGGTGACAAATGATTCTCAGGAATTAACTCAAATTTCATAAGAATGACCCTAACCCTTTCCAAGGGCTCCCAGTGACCTCAAAACCTCCATTACCAGCAGCTTTTACATCGGGGCCAGCGCCCCTGATGGTGAGGCTCACGTCCTGCCACCTCCTCATCTTCTAGGAGTTATCTGTCCACAGGAACCTTGTTCTCAGCATGAGCTTCTGAGGTGGCAAAGTCCAATCTGTCCTTCCGAGGTCCTGCTGCCCAGGGTTTCCCGCCATCTCTGCTCACCCCTGTAGCACCAAGTTTGCCCTCAGCTCCCTGCGGGCTCCCCTGGCCTATCTGAAGCTTCCCAGCCTGAGCCTTGAATGTGAAGGTTCTGGTGAGTGTGAAGCCAGGATCCCCGTGTCTCTGAAGTCAGCCATGCTCTTCCCTGCCCTGTGTGTCCTAAGTACTTCCTCTCTGAGCAAGCAGAGGGAATGATGTAGGGCCTTTCCGGCTGCCTCTCCTTCACCGTCCATTCTCCCTTCTGCATGACCTTCAGTGTTGTTCAGCTCCCGGCTGCCTCTCCTTCACTGTCCATTCTCCCTTCTGCATTACCCTCAGTGTCATTCAGTTGGCAGTTTGTCTAACTAAGGCATCTTTCCCAGGAGGCACAGCCAGTGAGATCCAAGCACAGCGTCCAGGATAGCACCTTGGAAGTGACTTATTTACCTGAAGAATGCACCATTTATAACTTTGGGGATGGGACAGCTGGAGCTTCAGCAATCTTTTTGGGTCTTCAGGCAATTGAAGCTAGTTACAATATTGGTGAAAACATTTACAGAAGTTTGGTTTCCGATAGGCGTGGAGCACTGGGGCCAGCCTTGAGCAGCTGCCTCAGGACTTCCTATGTAGCTTAAGCCTCTCCTTTTTCCTTGCTCAGGAGCCTAATCTACTGATTCATTATCTATGTGACAGTACAAGGCACATAGGGCATGTAATTCAGTGCAGAGGACGCAGAAGCAGGCAGAAAACCCCTTCCCTTACCCCAGGGGCCCAGGTGTCCAGAGGAGAAGTAGCTCTCAAGTCCAGTTGAGTGGCTGGGTCAAAGGCTCAAGGCAGGAGAGATCACACAACATCTGAACACCTAGAAGAAAAATAAGAGAGTGCAGGGAGGAGGATGGAGCAGGCCAGAGAGACTGAAGTCAGGTCTCTCCCTCCAAGGGAGAAGCTTTGAAAAGGTTTGAAGCCCAACTGCACTTGGTGCTGGTGGCTAGAAGTGAATGCTTATTGATACTCAGTTCAGCAAAGAGTAAACCGACAAGTGGCAGCTGAGGTTCTGATAGCGCAGGTATTAGAGGGTGGGCAACTGAGGTTCTCCCTGAAAACAGCACAGGAAACGCCAGCCTTTTCAGCTCTTCAATGTCCTTGTCAAAGTGAGTGCGTTGGTGAACTGGGAGAATCAGTTTCCTCTGTCCCAGTGCTGGCTTCACCCTCTTGGCTCAGTCTCCAGCTTGCACAGCATTTGGAGTTTAGGAGAAATTAACACTCAGCAGTCTAATCCATGAAATTCACGTGCAGCAGTGTTTGGCAAACACCTGAACTTTGCACAGGAGATCAGTACAGTTTACAGTAGTCCCAAAAGTTCCAGAACCCTGCAAGGAAGTTCTAGAACAGCTCTTAGAAATTCCACAGAAGAGTTATTGTAAAAATTAAAAATTAAAAATGATAAATGATAACAGACGCTGGCAGGCTGGACCAGCCAGGCAGGAGTTTTATGTCTGCTCACTCATTTGATCCTCAAACAACATGACCAGGAGGTGAGGATCTTGCTACTTTCTTGATGAGGAAACATAAGTTCAGGGAGGTTAGACCATTGATCTAAGGTCACACAGTGGGAAGTGCTGGCTCGGAAGCTACTGCCTGTGGTGACACTATTCCAAAGGCTGTTCTTTCTATGACACACACTTTCTTGCCATTCCAGCCCCCTAACTGGTGGAAGGTCCTCTTTGGGTCCTCATGAAGTCACCAACCAGAGTGTCCTGGTACAGTGGTTTGCTAAGGAAGTCTCAGCACACTTCATACACTGGCTGATGAAAAGAACTAGAATTTGCTCTTATGTTCTGGAAGCCGGAGATCATACTGCTGCTGCTGGACCCACATCATGGCATTAGCAGTCGGGTCCTTCCAGAGGCTCCAGGGAGAGGTGCTCCTCATCACTTCCAGGTTTGGGTGGCTCCAGCATGCCTTTGTTTGTGGTCTCATCACCCATCTCTCTGGTCTATGTTATAAAGTATGTGTGATGGCATTTAGGGTTTATCCAAAGAGACAATAACAAGGGGATAGCCAAAGCCCCGCAAAGGTCCTTCTGCTGAATAAGACAGCCCACTATTAACAGTCTTGGCGTAGAAATATAGGTTCTGTCAGGAGATGTCGTCCAGCCATTGTCTCTGCTCCACGCCCTGCTATAGGAGGGAGCCTGGTTTAAGGAGCAAGAATCAAGCAGCCAGAATCTACCGTGAGGCTTGTCCTGTGCCCTGCGTGAACTGGAGGATCCTGAGCTGAGCGCAGGGAACACACAGAGCCCTGACAGATGTATCTGCAGGTAACGCCGCCTCTACGTTTGTGGCTATGCTCCGCGGTCTTTCCTTCTCAGTAGGAGTATGAGCCAATTTGTAATAAGTAAGAGCAGTTTGATCCAGATTAAAAGATGCAATTAGTCTGTCTGCCTGGTAAACCTAAAAAAGTGCAGCTTACAACAAGTGATTGTTTTTTGACAAAGGGAGACGTCTGGGCAGGAGCCCCTCAACCCCCGCCACTGCTGATCTGGGTAATTTACGCCCAACACCCCAACCTGCAGGCAGAGCAGCCCCCCTCAGAGCCCAGGAGGGGACATGTGACCCCAGGAGGAAAGGTGGCCATTACCTCCATTGCTCCATCCCTGCCCAAAGGAGGAGGACACCGAGGGAGGGGGTGGCACTCTTTCCTTGCTTCCATGGCTACACAGATCCATAGGGGCTGCCACAAATGTGGAGACACCCTGACCTGTGGGCAGACATCCTCCTTGTCCCGGCGACTGGCTGTCTTGAACATCAAGCAGTGGGTGGGTAGTTCTGGAACAGGAGCCACACTGGTGGGTCCTGGGCCATGTCTGTCCGTGAGGTCGAGCAATGATTCTGAAGCTGGTAGACCTGAGGAGTGGCTACTAAAAGAACCCTCTCCTGCTTAACTGCTCCTTTCTTTTCTAGGCCTGGACCTTAGTCTTTATCCATAGGGATGTGGTGCCCACAGCGGCTACCCATAGCAGTTGCATATTGAATTCCTGTTCTAGGCCAGGAAAGTTTTCCTGATATCAGCGACCTTATGTCTTAGTCTGCTTCATGCTGCTGTAAAAAAATGCCTGAAGCCAAGTAACTTATAAAGACCTAGAGACCCTTTTTGGCTCATGATTCTACTGGCTGGAGAGTCCATAGCATGGACCTGTCAGGAGTTCTTGTTTTTCTTTTTCATTTGTGATGCCAGTGATGCCCCCTTCCCTCTGCCAGTGGGCAAATACTCTACCCACAGACTACATTCCTAATATTTGGGCTTTTGAGACAGGGTCTTGCTATGTAACACAGGGTGGCCTAAACTCAGCCTCCCAAGTGCTGGCATTATGAGTGGAGACTTCACCTGCTAGGGACTGACTCGAGATCTGCTCACATGAGGGAAATGGGGTTTTGTGGTTGAACTGAGTCTTCCAGACACACTAAAGTCTGTGTCTTTAGCATCTCATCCTGCCACCTCATTTGGAGAGAGGGTCTTTCTAGAGGCGACTAGATTACCATGTCATTAGGATGGGGTACATTCCCCACTGGATGGACAGATGGACACACACACACACTAGGAGAACACTGGAGAAGATGAAGGCAGTGGTTGAGATGAAGCCCCTACAAGCCATGAACACCAAAGATGGCCAGCAAAGCATGAGATGCTAGGGAGAGGTTGGCCGACTTCTCAGTTCCTAGAAGGCTGGCGCTGGCTTCTAGCCCTCGGCTGTGAGGCTGTAAGGTACTGTCTTTCAAGATGCCCAGTTTGTAGCAGTCGGTCTCCAGGCCCTTGTGTTCCACATTAGTGGATTTAACCAACTGCATTACCAAAAACATTTAGAAGAATATTGCATCAGTGTCAAACACAAGGCAGTTTCATTTTTTCTTGTCATCTGCCTCTAAACAGTACAGCATGAGAGGACCTGGCACAGTTTATGCTTCATGAAGTGTTAGAAATAAATCTTCCAGAGCCTAAGGACCCAGGAGGATGTGGACAGCATAAAGCTGAGCTGTTTCGTCTACAAGGCCAGAGCATCTACAGACTGGGGCATTCCAATGTCTTCCTAGGCCTGGGCACTGGGAAACAATCTCTGCCTAGGGCACAGACGAGGTCACCTGGCTGAGCTACACTTGCCTGTTATCTCTTTTCCACTGATCTGCCCAATGAGGCTTGATTCCTGCTGGGAGTTGGGGGAATGTTTCTGTTCTTCCTATGAAAAAAGACATGGCTTGTGTCCTGTCCCTCCATGCCCCGCTTCATGGCTTCACCACATGGACAAGTTTTGTGTCCTGCCTGACAGGGACCAACCACAACACGAGGAAGGGCCCAGAGGGCCCCTGAGCTGCTGGCCTTCCAAGGCAGAGCCCCTAGATCTGGGTTTCTTGCAGGGAGTATAAGCTTTGAGATGCTCAAGTTGCTGAAGTCAATATCTACTGAATACCCAGAATTTTCTAGCTGTTCCGTGTGGCAGGTGGCAAGGTGCTGGCTGGGCAGACACCCAGATCAGGTACCACCCAGCTCCCCCAGCCAGAGATCCTCCAGCATGAAACCTTTGTGGACATGTAGGGACTAAATTGCTGCTAAGCAAACAGGGCCGCTGATGAGCAATAAAAGATGGCGTACTTCCGCTGCTGCTTGGTCTGAGGACATAACCTGGCAGGATTTTTCTTCCTGCAGTAAGGCCCCTTTTCCAGCCAACTAGTCTAGACCAGTCTAGATAAGACCAAAGATGAATCTGGCAGTTTGGAGCTGTGACTTACGGGGTCTCTCTCTTTTGTTTTAGTTGACCAATGCAAAGTTAGGGGAAAGGGAACCTGCCCTGTTTCAGCAAAAAAGACTTAAAAGACCTAAGCTCTCCTGGGGCTTAGAAATTTTCAGTTTCTGAGTCCCTCCTCCACTATGGAGACTTTTTCTCTCTATGTGAGTGAGTGTATGGCTGTGATTCTTCATCTTTCAATAAAGCTTATTTGCCTGTTCTCTGCCATGTCTGATTTTTTTTCTTGCCTTAAAAAATGTTTTTTTCTGAACTGAATTGGAAAATGATGTATGAAATACACAAAGCATCAATAAAAAATATTTTTTTGAATTTTATTCAACCTATTTTGATCATATTTAGACCCCTCCTGTATCTGTGTGCTCCCTCTTCTTAACCACCCACCAAATACATGTATAAAGGCCGATAGAGTCAGGTTTGTGTCTCAAATGCTCTTTGGTGTGGATTCATCCACTGGAGCTGGGTCAACCTACTAAGAGTCTCACCCTTAAATGAGACCAAATCTCCCCTTCCCAGTCATCGGTAGCAAGTTCCTCAGGTAAGGCTGGAGTTTTATACCCATGCCCCCAAGTCTATGTTGAGATTTTGTCTGGCTTGAGCTTATGTGGGACTTGTCCATGCAGTCAGCATTGCTGTGAGTTCATATGAGCAATAGCTTAGTTGTCTGGAAAGCTCTGACTCCCTTTGGTCATCCTCCCCCTTTGGCTAAGAGCCAATGTTTTCCTCCCTCCTCCGCAGTGATCTCTGAGCCTTGAGAGACAGAAGTTTGATGTAGGTGTTCTGTGTGGGGATAAGCACTCAGCAGCCTCTTGTTCTTTGTACATTGGCCGAGTAGTGGCTCTGTGTTAATTGCCATCAGCTATATAAGGGTACATTCTCTGCGTGAGAAATGAACTAATCTATGGATATCACAGTAACTCATTAGAAATCAGTTTAAAACTATATCTACTTAACAGATAGGCTTTCTCCCATGACCTGTGTCCTGTCTAGCTCTTAGGTCTGCTATCACTGTCAGGTATGGGCTCCATCCTATGAAGCACACCTTGAATCCAATTAGAAAGGAGTTGGTTACTTCTACAAGTATGTCACTATTGCACAAGTAGGCATATCTTCCAGGCCAGTTGTTGTAGCTCACAGGATGCACAGTTGTGTAGGAACCTCCTCTGGGCCAGCCGGTAGGGTTCCAAGATCCTGACCAAGGAAGAAGTGAGTAGGCACAGAGTCAACCACCACAGACTCTGGGAATTGGGTGAAGTGCAGGGAAAATGTGAGCACCTGCCAACTCTTTTAATATGGGAAAGACAAGGACTTATATACGATCATCCTTTGCTTTTTCTGGAAATGCCTTAGGTGCTGATCAAAACACCTATTCAGCTGTTGCCTCCGAGCCCAGGTTAAGTCTGTGGGTTAAGCATGCTGCTGCAGATGTGGAACACTCTACCCAGTTGGGTGAGATTTGTGCTGAGATCTCCCTTAAGGGAGCTTGTATAGCACCTTCCAGCACTATGAAAGCCAGGCAGTAGAGATGATGTGTTGAAGTCAGTAGCAGCTTGACTTTTCCTTCTTGTTCTACAGTTCATGTTTGTAGTGTCTCACCGTAAAGTTCTGGTGAGCAACCAAGAGCAGGGCCAATGGCCAGCATTGCTTGAGAGTTTGTGGGATGCCTGGTCAGCATCTTCAGACGAGGGAGTCTATTCCTGGCACTAGGCTTTCACTTTGCTAGCCTCTATTGTTTACTAGGGGCAATGCCCCCTGTTGTATATGGTAACTCCTTTTAATCTCTTTTTATTTATTTTTATTTTAAAAGGTTCATTTATTATTTTTATTTTATGTGTATGAGTGTATTCTCTACATGCATTACATGCATGTAAGAGCACCTGTGTCATGCAATGCCCGCAGAGTCAGAAGAGGGTGTTGGATTTCCTGAGGACTGGAGTTAAGGACAGTTTTTAGCCACCATGTGGGTGCTGGGAAGTGAACCTGAGTCCTCTGCAAGAGCTGTCAGTACTCTTTTTTTTTTTGGTCTTTTCGAGACAGGGTCTCCCTGTAGCCCCAGCTGTCCTGGAACTCACTTTGTAGACCAGGCTGGCCTTGAACTCACAAAGATCCGCCTGTCTCTGCCTCCCAAGTGCTAGGTAGGATTAAAGGCGTGCGCCACCACCCCCGGCCGTGGAGGGATAGCGCAGCCGTTAAAGGCTGAGGCTGAGAACCGCAAAAAAAGAGCTGCCAGTACTCTTAACCACTGAGCCATCTCTCCAGCCCATTTAATCTCTTTTTATAATGTGTATGTAATCACTTTAAGAAGCCGTGCGTGGTGGCGCACGCCTTTAATCCTAGCACTTGGGAGGCAGAGGGAGCAGATCTTTGTGAGTTCAAGGCCAGCCTGGTCTACAGAGCAAATTCCGGGACAGCTGGGGTTTACAGGGAGAACCTGTCTCTAAAATATTAAAAA
The DNA here is from genome assembly GCA_009823505.1 of Rhizomys pruinosus. Classification (NCBI taxonomy): domain Eukaryota; kingdom Metazoa; phylum Chordata; class Mammalia; order Rodentia; family Spalacidae; genus Rhizomys; species Rhizomys pruinosus. Next base: position 586,931 of record VZQC01011742.1, on the reverse strand, counting down.
AAAAAAAAAAAAAAAAAAGGAAAAAAAGAAGCTTCTACAGTGGTATATTTCCATATGGCTTTTTCTGAATGATCTTTAGTGTTAGTTATTCCTTTCCGTATTCCCTCCTCTGCTCCATCTTTCTCTTAACTCTTCCTACTCTTTTACTCCCCTTCCCCTATATCACTGCATTTTACCTTCCCTCCCAGGGAGCCTCCACTGCCACCCATGGCCTTTGTTTGTTTTTGATCTATCTGGATTTTGAAATTGAAACATAGATAGCTAAGATTTCAATGCTGGCATCCAGCTATGAGAAAGAACGTGGGACATTTGTTTGTCTGGGTCTGTCTACCTCATTCAGGATAATTGTTTCCAGTTCCATTCATTTACCTGCAAATTTCATAATTTAATTTTTAAGAGCTGAATAATATTCCATTGTACATAGGTATCACCCCTTCCTTATTCATTCATCAGTTGATGGACATCTAGAGTGGTTCCAATTCCTGGCTATTATGAAAAGGCAGCACTGAATATGAACAGGTTTTTTTTTTTTTGTGGTAGGGTATAGAGTCTTTTGTGTATATGCCCAAGAGTGGTGAGGCTGGGTCGAATGGAAGATCAGTTGCTAGCTTTTTGAGGAATCTCCACACTGATTCCCATAGTGGCAGCTCCGGTTTGCACTCCCATCAAGAGGGATAAGAATTCTCCTTTTGCCATGTCCTTGACATCATTTGCTGTTGTCGTTCCTATGTGTGTGTGTGTGTGTGTGTGTGTGTGTGTGTCTTAGCCAATCTGACTGAAGTAAGACGAAATCACAAAGTGCTTTTAATTTGCATTTCCCTGATGAGTAAAGATGTTGAATATTTAAAAAATATTTCTGAGTATATGTGTTACATCTTTAGAAAACTCCTTTGCTGTAAGGTTTTTGGTTTAATGAGTTATGTTTGTCATTGTTGAACTTAAGGCTTGTGCTATAGAGAGTCTTTTTCAGAAAGTCCTTTCCTGTGCCTATCAGTTTCAATATAGTCCCTATTTTGTCCTCCATGTGATTCAGGGTATTGAGTATCATGTTGAGGTCTTTGATCCATTTGACTTGAGTTTTGTGCAGGGTGATAGGGATCTAGTTTCATCTTTCAACATGCTGTCTTTTCTCCAATGTTTATTTGTGAATTTTTGGTAAAAAATCAGAGGGCCGTAAATGTAAGGATTTAGATGTCAGTCCTCAATTTTATTCCACGTGATCCATGTGAATGTTAATGAGTATTGCATTGAATTTGTAGGTTGTTTCTGGTAGGATGGCCATTTTCACAATATTAATCCCTCCAATCCATGACCATGGGAGGTCTTTCCACCTTCTGGTATTTTCTTTAGTTTCTTTGGTGTTTTAAAGTTTTTATTGTACAAGTCCTTCATTTCCTTTGTTAGATTTATTCCAAGATATTTCATGGTTTAAAAGCCTTAAAAGGCTATGATAAATGGAGTGGTTTCCCAGATTTCTTTTTCTGTGTGTTTGTTGTTGGTGTATAGGAAGGCTACTGATTTAGGGGTGTTAAGTTTATAACTTGGTACTTTGTGGAATGTATTTACCAGCTTTAGGAGTTTTCTGGTCTTTAGGGTCTTTTATTTATAGTCATATCACCTGCAAAAAAAGGTATTTTAGCTTCTTTCTTTCCTTTTTTTTTTTTTTTTTTTTGTCTTTTCGAGACAGGGTCTTCCTGTAGCCCCAGCTGTCCTGGAACTCACTCTGTAGACCAGGCTGGCCTTGAACTCACAAAGATATACCTGCCTCTGCCTCCCAAGTGCTAGGATTAAAGGCATGCGCCACCACACCCAGCCCTTCTTTACAATTTGTATCCGCTTTATCTCCTTCCTTTGTGTTGCTGCTGAGCTAAGACTTCAAGTATAATGAACAGAAATGGAGAGAAAGGACAGCCTTGTCTTGATTCTGTTTTTAATGGGAATGCTTTCAATTCTCCATATCATATGATGTTGGCTGTGGGCTTGTGGTAGATTGCCTTTATTATGTTGAGATAGGTCTCCCGAATCCCTAGATTCTCTGTGATTCTTATCATAAGTGGACATTGGATTTTGTCAAAGGCCTTTTCTGCACTTAATGAGACAATCATGTGGTTTCTGTTCTTGAGTCTGTTTATGTGGGGGATTACATATGCTGAGCTATTCCTGAATCCCTGGGATGAAGCCAACTTTGTCATGGTGGATAATCTTTTTGATGTCTTCTTGTATTCGGTTTGTATTTTGTCGAGGGTTTTTGTATCTATGTTCATCAGAGAGATTGGTCTATAATTTTCTTTTTGGCTGTGTCTTTGTCTGGTTTTGATATTAGAGTATTATTGGCTCCATAGAAAAAAATTTGGGAGCGTTCCTTTTTTTTTATTTTATGCATAACTTGAGGAGTATTGGTATTAATTATTCTTTGAAGGTTTGGTAGAATTCTGCACGATATCCATCTGGTCCCTGGCTCTTTTTTAGGAAACTTTTTAATTACTACATCTATCTTGTTAGTTGTTATGGATCTGTTTAAATTATTTGTGCTTGCTTTAACTTTGGTAGGCCATATATACATAGAAATTCATCCATTTCTTTTAGATTTTTCTAGTGGAATGTGGATTTTTCCTTTTTTTATTGAAATTTTTATGTGTTTCATATGTAATTTTTCAGTCAGCCTTAATCACTTTTATACCCACTTCTCCCTTGGCACCCTTCCACAAACACCCCCCTCCGTTCAGGAGTCTACACCCTCTGTCATTTGTGCTAGGGTCCATTGCACCCAATTACTCTCCCCCCTCACTCCTCAGTGCCAGCTCATCCAGCCCCTGAGCTCTAGTCAGCCTATCTGGGGTTGTTTTTCTAATGAAGGCCAGGTCTTCCTCACCTGACCGCCATCTGCTGCCAATATTTCCTCAGCCAAGGTTGGGTTCTGCTACCCATTTCTGCAGTTTTGTGCTATGTTTTTGTCTAGAGCTTGCATGGGTCTTGTGCATGCTGATACCAATGCTGTAGGTTTTTATGACATGGTCCCAGGAGCTTGTAGGATATATTTCCATTTGGTCTTGTATCACCTCCTTGCCTCTTATAATCTTTCTGCACCCTCTTCTGCAATGTTTCCTGAGCCCTGGGTGGATGAAGCTGAGTATAGGCAGCCTGTCCACAGAACCACACTCTGTAGACTCCTAATCTTCATGGTTTGATCATTCAGGCCCTTTTGAGTTCCTGGTCTCCTGCTGCATGGAGGAGCTTCCTTAATGAGAGTTAAGAGGTAGTTTGTCCTTATAGATTTCTGAATTTCCTCATGGTCTGTTGTAATATTTCCCTTTTCCTCTCTGAGCTTGTTAATTTGAGTATTTTCTCTTTTATTTTGGTTAATTTGGCCAAAGATTTGTTAATCTTGTTAATCTTTTCAAAGAGCCAAGTCTTTATTTCATTGATTCTTTGTTTCTAGTTCATTAATTTCACCCTTGACTTTTTCTTCTCATGTACTCATTTGAGCTGTTGTTCATTCTTGGTTTTCCAGGGCTTTCCAATGCATTATTAATTTATTTATGTGAGATGTTTCAAGTTTTCTGGTATAGGCACTCAATGCTATAATTTTCTTCCTAGGACAGCCTTCTTTGTGTCCCATAGGTTTTGGTAGGAGGTGTTTTTATTTTCATTCAATTCTAGGAATTTTTAAATTTCTTTCTTGATTTCTCCTTTGATCCAAATTTCATTCAGTAGTGGGTTGTTTAACTTCCATGAGTTCCCATAGTTTTCCCATTTTTATTGTTGTTGATATTTAGCTTTATTCTTTTGTTATCAGATAGATGCAGAATGATATTTTAATTTCCCTGAATTTGTATAGACTTACTTTTTGCCCTAACCCATGATCAATTTTGGAGGAAGTTCCATGCGATGTTGAAAAGAATGTGTATTCTTTGGTGGAGTGTTCCGTAGATGTCTGTTATGTCCTTGATTTATGGTGTCATTTTCTATTCTCTACTTAGGGTTTCTCTATTCATTTTCTTTTATCTGGTTGACCATGGGCTTTTGAAGTAACCCACTACCACTGTGTTGGAGTTAATATATGATTTTAGATCTGATAATGTTTATTTTTATAAAATCAGATGGGCCTTTGTTTGGTGCCTATTTGTTTATTACTGTAATATCCCCCTGGTATATTTTTTCTTTAATGAATTTACAATGACCTTCCCTCTCTCTTTTCATCAGTTGTAGTTTGAAGTCTATTTTATCAGATAGTAGAATAGCTGCACCTGAAGTTTCTTAGTTCTATTTGCTTGGAACATCTTCTTCCATCCTTTTTCCTTAAGATGGTATGGATCATTGTTGGTGAGTTGTGTTTCTCAGAGGCGGCAAATCTACGGCTCCTGTTTTCTTTTTATATATATATATATATATATATATATATATATATACTTTATATCTTTTTAATAAGAAAAATATGTAAACAGAATCATAGCTGAAATAGCAGTGTGATGCAGTTGGAATGATAGTAATTTATTAAAGATTCAGCAGATGAACTAATCATAAAATTATCCATGTGTATCATCTCATGTATACTTGACAGAAATGCTTTGAGGTAAAGTGTGATTATTATCTTCATTTTACAGATGAGGAATATGGGTTTTGGAAAGGTTATGTAGCTATATATAAATTTCCATAAGTCGTCAAGTGTCCTCAACTGTCTTTTACCTATTCCTCAATACCGAAAAAAAAATGTAGAAAGCACAATGAAGATATATTTCTTCTATTCTGATGTTTTGATTATCTTTTTTTTTTTTTTAGGCTTTTTTTTCTTTTTTTTAAATTAATTAATTAATTTTTTTAAGGGATTTTACAATACAATGACACAGTTGTTTGCAAATAGCATTGATATTACTCATTATGTCATACAATCAGGTAATTGGTGCATTTTGCAAGTATCTATGTCCAAATTTTGAACAACCCAAGGTTCCCATAGACCAGTTGGAGAAGCTTGTATGCACAGACATGTTGATCAATCAGGAGTCCAGACTATATTCCTGTAGTCAGTTAATCTGTGTCTTTTTACTGGGAAGTTTAGACCATTAATATTAAGAGTTATTACTGACAAATGTTTTTTAATTCCTGTTATATTGGTGTTGTAGTGCTGTTTTGTTAGATCTCTTTTGATTGACTGTTCTGGGATTATTTATTCTTTGTAGCCTCTTGAGATTATTTAATCTCTTTAGACAGAAGTATTACATCAATTATTCTTTGTAGAGCTTGTTTCATGGATATATATATATATATATCCATGAAAGTTTTTCTGGGTATTGTAATCTGGGCTGTAAGCTGTGTCTTTCATGACAGGTATGACATTGGTCCAAGCCCTCTGGCTTTCATAATCTCTATAGAGAAGTCAGCTGTTATTCTGATGGACCTGCTTTTCTACATGACTTGTTCTTTATCACAGCATTCAATATTCTTTGTTCTGTGCATTTAGTGTTTTGATTATTATATGACATGGGGTGTTTCTTTTCTGGTCCTGTCTACTTGATGTTCTGTATGCCTCTTGTACATTGATAGATATAGCCTTCCCTAGATTTGGGGACAATCTAACTGCTGGTTTTTATGGAGTGCAAGGAGTGTGTAATAATGAAGTATACCGAAGCTGGACTGGGGAAAATTGTTTTTGAGACAGGGCTTCCCTGTAGCCACAGCTGGCCTGGAACTCATTGTGTAGAGCACACTGGCCTTGATTTCCCAGAGATCTGCCTGCTTCTGCCTCCCATGTGCCATGATTAAGAGTGTATAGTATATATGTATAGTATAGTATACCATGCCTGAATTTTTCCTGCCTTTTAATTTTTAATTGATGGGTAAATGAACTGAACCATAACACCTAGATGGTGTTCATCCAAGAACCCTAGAAAGCATACAACAGACAGCTGGTGGCATGTCTGAGTGGTGATGGCTTCATCTGTGGCCTTGAGGCCAAGGGGGCAGACACATGAGACGCAGCTGCTTGCTGAGGGGACATGGAGGGGGTGGAACAAAATGGAGAGCAAGGAGACCCATCACAGAGCTTCTTTCATCCCTGTTGGCCTTATCATCCTCGTCACTTGCTGTTCAGTAAGAGCTGCACCGACCTTGAACTCCTTCGAGGTTAAGAGGTAAGTGACGGCCAGTGGCTGAGAGGTTCCAGAGCTTTCTGGAAAGAATGAGGCAGGTTACAGTGGAGGAGGAACTGCTCAGCAAGACCTACAACAATCCCTTTCTCTTGCTTCTGCCTCCCCCCTCCAGCTCCTGTGGCTGTGTTCCACCTCCCTCCTCGGGAGCCAGTGCTGTGTTCCCACTCAAAGTGCTCAGTGAATAAACTGGGCAAAGCTGGGACGCTGGAAGCTGCCTGACTCCCAGCTCTCCCCTCCTACTCCTCCCGTGCCAGGCACCGCTCTTTTGGGGAAGGAGATGACCAGGAAATTTTAGTTGGGCCATTCAGCTGGATTTTACCCAGAGACCACAGCGACTGTCTCAAAGAAAGACATGTCACCTCATTTGGACCAACAGGAAGTCTCATTTTGAAAACTAGAACTAGGGAAGACATACTCTTTTTTTTTTTTTCTTGTCCTAAGGTTCTTAGAACATGAGGCCACTGACGCCAGCGTCTTATCCCTGGAACACAGAGCCCTGGAAAGGGGAATGTGCTTCAGTCCAGCTAGCTGTGTACCGTTCTCAAACACGGCTTGGCCAAAATCAGACCGCAGATCTTCGTAGTACACTGTCTCCCACTTAAGGTTGGCTTGACTTGCAGCTTTTCAACTTTACGGTGTTGTGAAAGCAGAGACCATTCAGTAGACACTTCTAATTGTGAGTTTTGATCTTGAGCTAGCAGTGCTATGCCTTCTGGAGGTCTGCGCAGTGACTGAGCTGCAGTCCCCACTTACCCAGGCAGCCAGGAGTGGGCACCAGATGATGGGCCGTGCTGTGTTGCCAAGTTGGATTGCTATCGAGGTTAGGGGAGTCAGCACATTTATACCTTAGTTTCAACTTACTTTTGGGTTTGTTGGAATATGTGACCCCCTTGTACATCCAGGAGCATCTTTAGTTCCATGAACTGATGGTACTTTGGAGTGATCGGCCTTTGCTCCCTGTCTTCCCTTCTGAGCAGAAGAGTGTACTCGCTCTCTGACTCTTAGGATCTCCTGCTGTCTTGTTTCATGGAAAGTCCTGTGTTCTATATGAATGGCACATACTCGGGCACTGAGTAAGTGCTTAATTGTATCCAAAACAAGGCTTTGACGGCCTTTAAGAGAGCTTCATAAATGGACACAATGGTTTCACATGGGATGCAGGTACCCGCATACAGGATCACTGTATTAGTCAGCAAATTTATGGGAGAACAGCTGAGACAAACATTCCTGAATACCGCAGGGGCTACAGCCACAAATGTGGTTCTAGTGAGGGGCCTTGGGCTCTGTTCCATATGATCTCTGTCCCAGGAAGTGACAGGTATGCAGTCCTTCCATTCCATGGCTGAAACAAGTCACAGGGCCTTGCTTCCTCATGCCAAGCTGAGCTGTGGAACCTCTGTTAGATGGTCCTGCCCACTGAGCTGTCCTCTCTTCACAGCAGGGCTGCATCTTAACATCCCCAAAACTTCCACAGGGGCCAGCCAATTACTCAGGATGGCACATACTCTTTCCTCTTAACCATTTATCACAGTTGTAATAACTGCTCAAGTCACATGGTGCTATTTCACCTAATGAACTAGAAATGGCCTTGGGAAAGGCCCATCTGCTGTCAACGTACTTTAACAATATTGAAGTCAAGTTCTGTTTAACTGCTGTAGCCTACACTGGGGCACAGTCCCACCAACCAGGCTTTTCCTTGACTAGGTGAATGAATAAGGAAAGGATCCATGAAGTAATCTGCTTGCTTTATTCATCTGATCATCCATTTTAGTACATGTAGGAGGTAGGGGCACGAGTGGACTCTTCCCCCCTGTGGTCCTTTCCCCACAGCTGGTCACCTGAATAGAATTTTGTCCACCCTGCCCCCTCATCAGACAAATCAAACTGCCCAAATGGCACTGTCAAATGGCTCCATAATGACACAGGGAGAGCTCTGCCTGGAGCCAGAGTGCACACCTCACACGCTTACTCCTGAGTGTGCTAGTGTTTTGTCACATAACTGCGGAGCAAGAACCTCCAGCCCCAACTCTCCATCTCTCCACTCAGCTCCACTGCCACACATTCCCCCCCCCCACACACACACTGCAGCTAATCCCAAAGCTAACCAAGGCACCTAACATTCTAGGGGTCTCCAAGGCAGTCACAGTGCCTGGGTCTCACCACGCTGTGTACAATGTGTTCTCCATGGCCTGGGGCCATGACATTGATTCCTGCGCTAACTAGATGAGAAATTGCAACATGCTTTCTTCACAGGGCTCTTCTGTGCCTCTCTGCAACGTCGGTTTACATTCTGCAGATGAGCTCATTTGTTTCCTGTTTGCTTCTGCTGCGGGCATCAGACAGCAGGTTTGCTGCCTCGTGTCTGCAACTAGGCCACTGGCCCTTCTTGCCTTTCCCATCCCTGGCTAACCACATCTGAGCAGAAGGATTACTAGGCTCAGTGCAGTGTGACTCTGGAGGCTTCTGCTACCGTTGAGAGCTGGGGTTGGGAGAATGAAAGCTCCTGGCTGCTTGGAAGGGAAGGAGGCCACCCAGCTGGGGCCACCATTCATCTGATGGCAAGTGAGTGTGATTAATCACCTGGATGCTGCTGGTCGGGGTTGATGCCCCTGACCCTGTTCTGACACCCCAACCTCTTCCCCAGTCTCTTGGAACGAGATGCCGTTCTTGTGTCCATTCTGCTGATGCCCAACCAGAGCCGAGAGCCAAAGTACTGCATAAAGTGCCCGCCCCAGGCTCTCGAGGTCTGCGAGGTCTGCAGCTTCCTTGCCTGGGTGTCCTACTCAAGAAGGCATGGCCCTGTCCCAACTCCAGAAGCCACCTCAGATTTGATGCCACAGGTATTTCTGGCACAGAATCAGCACTCACTGCCTGAAAATGGAGGGGACTGTCGGACGCTGAGGCTGGGGTCAGAGATGGCGATACTGTGGGTGTTTCCATCTCAAAGTGACAAACTAGGAGGTTGCCCTTTCCAGGCTTCCCTGAATGCCTGGGTGTTGGCTGGAAAGAGGACCGGTTTTCTCACCAACACTCTTCTCTTTGATAGAGGGATTTCAGCTGTTGGAAGTTCAGCTTTTATTTTAATGTCCGTGAAACGCCCCACAAACTATGTTCATGTTGAATTTAAGAAAGAGAATCTGGAGATTTGAGATCTCCTGAGCCCAGCGGAAGGAAGAGAGGGAGACAGGTAGGAACTGGGTGCCTCAGCGAGCTGATTGTTGATCCTTTGGTCCTGCAGTCTTTGGCTTGATTGGCCTTTGTGGCTGTGAGGTTGGAGTTATCCTCCCAGCTGGGATTAAAGATGTGGTCTTTGCCTTGATTGGATCTTGTGGCTGTGGGGGCGGAGTTATCCTCCCAGCCAGTATTAAAGCCAGGCTTGTGTGACTCTTAAGATTTGAGATCTCCTGAGCCCAGCAGAAGGTACCCGCGGGCTGAAGAGCCCCCGCCCCCCAACGGAGATTTCGAAGAAGCATCTGAAGAAGACAAGCAAAGCAAGCCTTCAACACAGTGAAGAGGCATTTAGGACTCACATTGGAATACAGGCAAGGAGAAGCCCATATGCCAGGATCACAAAGAAGAGACTACACTGGAAAGGGGCAGGATAATCCCGTGCCAAGCTTTACCAACCCTATGGAAGATTCCTGCAGTGGGATCCCTCTGGGGATGCCCCAGGACACAGACATCAGAAACACAATTGGGAACATACTTAATAAAGGCATGCCGCCACCACACCCAGCCCTTCTTTACAATTTGTATCCGCTTTATCTCCTTCCTTTGTGTTGCTGCTGAGCTAAGACTTCAAGTATAATGAACAGAAATGGAGAGAAAGGACAGCCGTGTCTTTGGATTCTTTTTTAATGGGAATGCCTTTCAATTCTCACATATCAATATGATGTTGGCTGTGGGCTTTTTGTGGTAGATTGCCTTTATTATGTTGGAGAGGTCTCCCGAATCCCTAGATTCTCTGTGATTCTTATCATAAGTGGACATTGGATTTTGTCAAAACCCTTTTTCACATTAATTGAACAAGCAGGTGGTGTCCTGGTCTTGAGTCGTTTTATGTGGGGGATACATTTGCTGAGCTATTCCTTGAATCCCTGGGAGGAAGCCAACTGGCGTCAATGGGCGGATAGTCTGTTGGATGTCGTCTTTGTAGTCGCTTGTTTATTTTGTCGAGGGTTGTATTTGTATCTATGTTCATGCAGAGAGATTGGTCGTATAATTTTCTTTTTGTGCTGGAGCTTTGACTGGTTTTTTGATATTAGAGTATTATAGGGCTCCATAGAAAAAAAATTTGGGAGCGCTTGCTTTTTTTTTTATTTATGCATAACTTGAAACGAGGTATTGTATTAATTATTCGTTGAAAGGTTTTGGTAGAATTCTGCAACGATTACATCTGTCCCTGGCATCTTTTTTAGGAAACTGGTGTTAATTACTACATCTATCTTGTTAGTTGTTATGGATCTGTGCGTAAATTAATTTGGGCGTGCGGTTAACGTTGGTAGGGGCCATACTATACATAGAATTCATCATTTCTGTAGATTTTTCAGTGGAAAGGTGGATTGTTCCTTTTTTATTGAAATTTTTTATGTGTTTCATATGTATTTTTTCAATCACCTTAATCACGTTTTAACACACACCTCGCCCAGCTCTTCCTTGGCATACCCTGTCCAGCAACCACCCCCTTCCGTTCAGGAGGTCTACACCCTCGGTCATTTGTGCGAGGGGTCCCATTGCACCCAATTACGACTCCCCCTAACCTCCTCAGTGCCGCTCATCAGCCCTGAGCTGAGTCAGCCTATCTGGGGTTTGTTTTCTAAAGAAGGCCTGTCTTCCTCACCTGAACCCGCCAGCTGCTGCAAGTATTTCCTCAGCCAAGGTTGGTTTCTGCTACCCATTTCTGCAGTTTTGTGCTAGGTTTTTGTCTAAGCTTGCATGGGGTCTTGTCAGGCTGAGTACCAATGGCGGGAGGTTTTTATGACTGGTCCCCAGGAGCTGTAGGATTATTTCCATTATGTCTTGTATCACCTGTCCATTGCCTCTTATAAACTTTTCTGCACCCTCTTCTGCATTTTCCTGGCCCTGGGTGGGAGGAGCTGAGTATAGGCAGCCTGTCCACAGAACCACACTCTGTAGAATCCTAATCTCATGGTTTGGCCATTCAGGCCCCTTTTGAGTTCCTGGTCTCCTGGCATGGAGGAGCTTCCTTAATGAGAGTTAAGGAGGTAGTTTGTCCTTATAGATTTCTGAATTTCCTCATGGTCTGTTGTAATATTTCCCTTTCCATCGCTGATCTGTTAATTTTGAGTATTTTTTCTCTTTTATTTTTTTGTTAATTTGGCCAAAATGTGTTTAAGTTCTTGTGTTAATCTTTTCAAAGAGCCAAGTCTTTATTTTTCATTGATTCTTTGTTTTTCTAGTTCATCTAATCACTCACCTTTGACTTTATTTCTCATGTACTCAATTTTGATGAGCTGTTGTTCATTCGTTGGTTTTCCAGGGCTATCCAATGATTATTAATTTGTATTTTAATGTGGGAGATGTTTCAAGGGGTTCCCTGGTAAGAGGCACTCAATGCTATATTTTCCTTCCTAGGACATAGCGCTTCTTTGTGTCCCATAGGTGTTCTGGTAGGAGGTGTTCGTTATTTTCAGTCAAATATAATGATTTTAAATTTCCCTTCTTGATTTCCCTTTTTTTGATCCAATTCCATTCAGTAAGTGAGTTTGTTTAACTTCCAATGAGTTCCCATAGTTTTTTTGCCTCACCATTTTGATTGTTTTGTTGACTATTTAGGCTTTATTCTTTTTGTTATCGATAGAATGGCAGAATGATTTTTAAATTTTCCCTGAATTGTATAGACTTACTTTTTGTTTTGCCCTAACCCCATGATCAATTTTGGAGGAAGTTCCATGCGATGTTTGAAAAATGTGTAATTCTTTGGTGGAGGGGTTTCCGTAGATGTCTGTTATGTCCTTGATTTATGGTGTCATTTTCTATTCTCTACTTAGGGTTTCTCTATTCATTTTCTTTTATCTGGTTGACCATGGGCTTTTGAAGTAACCCACTACCACTGTGTTGGAGTTAATATATGATTTTAGATCTGATAATGTTTATTTTTATAAAATCAGATGGGCCTTTGTTTGGTGCCTATTTGTTTATTACTGTAATATCCCCCTGTAATATTTTTCCTTAATGAATTTAACAATGACCTTCCCTCCTCTCTTTTTCATCAGGTTGTAGTTTGAAGTCTTTTTATCAAGATAGTAGAATAGCTGGCACGCTGAAGGTTTCTTAGTTCTATTTGCTGGAACATCTTCGTCCGCCTTTTTCCTTAAGAGTGGTATGGATCAATGTTGGTGAGTTGTGTTTTCTCAAAGGCGGAATCTGAGCTCCTGTTTTTCTTATATTTATATATTAGTATAGATATATTATATATATATATACTTTTATATCTTTTGAATAGACAATATGTCAACACCCCGCCTCCACATAGCGAACTCGCCGTGTGAGCAGTGGCCTGCTAGTACCATTTCATTCCCGCTTCAGCCCTGCCCCCCTCATACCTTTATCCATGTGTAATCATCCTCCTGTCTACTTGGACCGACATGCTTTTGAGGGAAAGTGTATTATTATCTTCATTTTACAGCTGCGACATATGGGTTTATGGCCAGAGTTATTCCGCATATATGTCACTTTCCCTCCCGTCGTGGCCAGTGTCCTCACCTGTCTTTCACCTATTGCCCGCTCAATCCCGACCACCCATGTGCCCGCACCCTGCCGCTCCTCTTCGGCTATTCTGCTGTTTTTGCTTCTCTTTTTTTTTTTTTTTATTTAGGCTTGTTGTTTTTCTTTTGTTTCCCTTCCTTGCTTCCTTTTTTTATCAGGGATTTTTCAATACAATTGACACAGTTGTTTGCAGAATACACTGATATCCTCTTATGTCCTACACAAGGTCATTGGGGACATTTTTCCAGTAGCTATGCTCCAACTTTTGCACCCACCTTCCCCATAGACAGTTGGAGACGCTTTGTATCGCAGACAGGTTGAAGCATCAAGGAGTGCCAGACGATATTCCCTGGATCGTTTAATTGTGTCTTTTTTACTGGGAATTTTAGACCCTTAATAGTAAAGTTATACTGACAATTGTTTTTAATTTCCCTGTTCAATATTGGTGTTGTAGTGCCGGTTGGTTTAAGATCTCTTTTGCTTGACTGTCGGGGATTATTTATCTTTGTAGCCCTCTTGAGATGATTTATCTCTGTAGACAGAATATGACATCAATATTCTTTGAAGCTTGTTTCATGATAATATATATGAGGATATCCATGAAGTGTTTAGCTGGTATTGTAATCTGGCTGTTAAGCTGTGGGTACTTTCATGACAGGTATGACGTGGGTCCAAGCGCCTCGGGGCTGTCTAATCTCTATGAGAGAAGGTCAGCTGTTATTCTGATGGACCTGCTTTTATATGTGACTTTATCTTTCTCACAGCAGTTCATATCCTTGTTCTGTGCATTTAGTGTTTTGATTATTATATGACATGGGGTGTTTTCTTCTTTTTCTGGTCCTGTCTACTTGATGTTCTGTATGCCTCTTGTACATTGATAGATATAGCCTTCCCTAGATTTGGGGACAATCTAACTGCTGGTTTTTATGGAGTGCAAGGAGTGTGTAATAATGAAGTATACCGAAGCTGGACGGGGGAAGATGTTTTTGAGACAGGCTTCCCTGTGCCACAGCTGGCCTGAACTCATTGTGTAGAGCACACTGGCCTTGATTTCCCAGAGATCTGCCTGCGTCTGCCTTCCCATGTGCCATGATTAAGAGTGTATAGTATATATGTATAATATAGTATACCATGCCTGATTTTTCCTGCCTTTTAATTTTTAATTGATGGGTAAATGAACTGAACCATAACACCTAGATGGTGTTCATCCAAGAACCCTAGAAAGCATACAACAGACAGCTGGTGGCATGTCTGAGTGGTGATGGCTTCATCTGTGGCCTTGAGGCCAAGGGGGCAGACACATGAGACGCAGCTGCTTGCTGAGGGGACATGGAGGGGGTGGAACAAAATGGAGAGCAAGGAGACCCATCACAGAGCTTCTTTCATCCCTGTTGGCCTTATCATCCTCGTCACTTGCTGTTCAGTAAGAGCTGCACCGACCTTGAACTCCTTCGAGGTTAAGAGGTAAGTGACGGCCAGTGGCTGAGAGGTTCCAGAGCTTTCTGGAAAGAATGAGGCAGGTTACAGTGGAGGAGGAACTGCTCAGCAAGACCTACAACAATCCCTTTCTCTTGCTTCTGCCTCCCCCCTCCAGCTCCGGTGGCTGTGTTTCCACTCCCTCCTCGGGGCCAGTGCTGTGTTTCCCACTCAAAGTGCTCAGTGAATAAACTGGGCAAAGCTGGGACGCTGGAAGCTGCCTGACTCCCAGCTCTCCCCTCCTACTCCTCCCGTGCCAGGCACCGCTCTTTTGGGGAAGGAGATGACCAGGAAATTTTAGTTGGGCCATTCAGCTGGATTTTACCCAGAGACCACAGCGACTGTCTCAAAGAAAGACATGTCACCAAAAGTCATTTGACCAACAGGAACAGTCTCATTTGAAAAACTAGAGCTAGGAACGAACATACTCTTCTCTTTTTTTTTGTTTCTTGTCCAAGGTTCTTAGAACATGAGGCCACTGACGCCAGCGTCTTATCCCTGGAACACAGAGCCCTGGAAAGGGGAATGTGCTTCAGTCCAGCTAGCTGTGTACCGTTCTCAAACACGGCTTGGCCAAAATCAGACCGCAGATCTTCGTAGTACACTGTCTCCCACTTAAGGTTGGCTTGACTTGCAGCTTTTCAACTTTACGGTGTTGTGAAAGCAGAGACCATTCAGTAGACACTTCTAATTGTGAGTTTTGATCTTGAGCTAGCAGTGCTATTCTTCGGAGGTCTGCGCAGTAGACTGAGCTGCGAGCTGCAAGTCCCCCCTTACCCAGCAGCCAGGATGGCACCAGATAATTGGGCCGTGCGGTTGCCAATTGGAGTTGCTATGAGGTTAGGGGAGTCACAACATTTATACTATTGTTTCAACTTACTTATTGGGTTTAGTTGGAATATGTGCCCCCTTGTAACATACAGGAGCATCTATTAGGTTCCATGAAACAGATGGTATTTTGTTTTTATTTATTTTTGTTGTTTTTTATTTTCTAATTGGTGAGTTGAATACGGCCATTTGCGCCCGGGTCCTTCTTCCCTTCTTTGAGCAGAAGAAGTGTACTCGCTCTCTGACTATTAGGATCTCCTGCGGTCTTTTTCATGGAAAATCCTGTGTTCTATAGAATGGCACATCTCGGGCACTGATAAGTGCTTAATTGTATCCAAAACAAGGCTTTGACGGCCTTTAAGAGAGCTTCATAAATGGACACAATGGTTTCACATGGGATGCAGGTACCCGCATACAGGATCACTGTATTAGTCAGCAAATTTATGGGAGAACAGCTGAGACAAACAAGACAGGGTCTCCCTGTAGCCCAGTTGTCCTGGAACTCACTCTGTAGACCAGGCTGGTCTTGAACTCACAAAGATCCACCTGCCTCTGCCTCCCAAGTGCAAGGATTAAAGTCATGCACCACCATGCCTGGCCAAAGTATTTCTAAAGAATGAGAATGAAAATATCATGACTGAAATACTAGACCTTGCTTTCAGTGTGATTGACAAACATCCTATGTGGGATCCTCCTTCTTTTGTAGACAAGTCCCTCCTAACAGGTTTGTGGATTTCAGTGCTGCCGGGCCTCCAACATAGACTACTGTCAACTTGTCAGAACCATGCACTACTGTCATGTTTTGGATTTTATGGTCCCTCATAGGTTAACATGAAGAAATCCCTGATCACCCATATTAGTAATCCAATAGCTAATGTCCAGAACACTCAGTCTATTATGACACAAAATGTCAGAGGAGAATCAAAGGGTGGGTCTAACACAATGTACAGACCTGTCAGCAAAATAATAAAAAATATGTACTATTCGTTGTCTAATTAAATTAATTGATCATATATGTTAGATACAAACATGAAAACATTTCTATTATATATTTTTAATTATGTGTATGAGGGTTTTCACTGCATGAATATAAGTGCACTGCATGTGTACAGAAATGCTGGGACCAGAACATGGTGTTAGATCCCCGGTAACTTGTGTTATGTGTAGGCATTTTTTTTTTTGGCAGAAACACTTAAAAGAGTCAGCAAGCAGCCTCCAAGCCTGGATCCCTGCTGATATCCTGCTAATCCTGTGAAACTTGTGCAGCCAACTGTCTTTGATGCCTTAAGGGCAAAGCATTGATCTGGAACAAATGGCCTGAAATCCTGCTTGTTCCAACTACCTCACCCAAACCCCAATTCTATGTGTCCTAGCCCCCTTGCTAGGATCTATATAAAAAGCCTTTAGTTACTACATTAAACTTAGTCCTTTACTCACGGTCTCTATGAATCTGTCTCTTTCTATTGTCTCCAGGTTATTCCCACCGTAACCTCCCCCTCCCTGCTAGAGCTCAAGCTAGGATTGTCAGCCTGCTGGCCAGGAACAATCTCAAGACTTGCAGCATCACAGAGCTGTGAGCCCTAGTCCAGGGAGGTAGAACATCTAGTGGAATGTGGCACACACATAATGAACATTTAAAGGACCACCAGACTTATATTTCAGATGACAGTTATGGACAGTTTTTAGGAGCCATGTGGGTGTTTAAAATTAAACAGTTTCTCTACAAAAGAAGTCAGTGTGCTTAACTACCAAACCATATCTCCAGTGTCACATAAAGACATTTATGAAGCAATATATGAGTTGTTATTGAAAACAAAAGTTTCTTTGGGGGAATTACTCTTGACACACTGACTAGATTCCATTAAATGAATTCACAAGGGACATATTTGTGCACAAATGTGACTTGATAGGCCTTGATATGTATGACTGAACTGATGGCTACATGCTGAATTGATGGGAAAGGCAGTCTGCATCTCTTTAAGATGAAATACACAAAAATAAAATATATTGATAGAAAGAAATTAAAAATTCAAATTTCATATTACACAAATCATATTGCCAAGTTTTGTTGAGGCATGAACATTCTTCCCAACAGACTGGTCATGGACATCTTCTGAAGTAAGTGAGGAGCCAAGGAAACAGAGAACCCTTCCAATAAACTAGCTCACAGAAGGGAAGGGGCTAAGTTCTTATTGCCAAGAGTGGTAGTGAGTAGATTACCCTACTGCCTGTGCCATGTTGTCCTGAGCTCACAGTGACCATACCCAGGAGCAAACATGATGGGGGAGAGCAAAAATAATGTGACTCCCTCAACTATTTGCTCTGTGAGCAAGCCCATTACACTAGCTAGTCTCCCTAACCAGTAGGTTCAAGAGTTTCATGGCTTATCCTTGGACTGTGGGGGCAGGAAGCTGTGCTGAGCTGCAAAGCTTTAAAGTTCTGAACACTTCTCTATTGACAAATTGGCATAGTCTGCAGGATAGTTTGGGAAGAGCAATGGCAATGGAGTTTCTCTATACAGAAAAAACATATTCCAAAACTGAAGAACAGCTGGATGAATATAAGGTGGAAATTATGGCATGGTGGGATCTTTTGAGACAATTGATACAAATAAAGTCCTTCCATGGTGTGTTAGACCTTGTTTATGTTTCATTTAATATATAATGTTAATGTCTGAGTGTTCTACCAATGTGAGACCCATGGGAGAAATATAAAGTACACCTGAAGAGATATGGATAAAACATAAATCCACAAATGGTTCCAGGATCAGGCATAACTATAAAATACTTAGGAGTTTTATGGCTGGGTGAAAGATACATAAGTGATATTCATCCACATAATTCAGAAAAGTCTGCAATGGCCTGGAACTGTAGGTGTCAAATCATGATCAAATACCTTATATAAGAATAAAAAAATAGAACCTCCCTTAAGATGGTACAAATGTTAGATAAAGACTTCAGTGCCAGGGATGGGTTGTCCCCTATGACCTGTTGGCAAGAAATGCTCTGAAGTGCCCCCAAAGACTATTTACCCTAATGTCCATTGCACAGAAGAAGCAGATAGCAAAATACTATTGCTGAAGATGTGGTATGATGCAAACATGGGAAAGAGAGATAGGACTCCCTGCTACTGAAAAATGGAGCTTCATAGTCCTGGAGAAATGGTCCCAAAGTTTTTATTACAGACCCTGAATGCAGCACCATCATGTGCTGTGTAATATATTTCTGCTGGTGCTATAGTGGCTTCTCTAGTAATATGTGCAACCAGCAAAGTTCCAATTGGCTTAAATGGCTGCTCATAATGGAGGAACACACATCTGATACCATAAGCCAAGTTGACCCCTAGTGGTAGGGTATGTTATATGTCCCAATGTGGAAGCCACTGCAACTGTTTTGTTAGAGGGCTGTGATGCCCCTGCTAAGATAACACCCAAGCATCTGTCTTTGAGCCCACAGGTTGGGTGTTATAATGGTCAGTATTTCTTTGGAGGGTTGTATTTCTTTGTATTTATGTTTTTTTTTTTAATTTTTTTAATTAATTTTATTTATTTCCGTATGTGCACGAATGTACTGTCTGCATGCAAGTCTGTGCACCCGTGTCGTGCAATGCCGCGGAGGTCAGAAGAGGGTGTTGGATTCCCCTGGAACTGGAGTTCTCCTGGAATTGGAGTTTCAGATGGTTCTCGGCCGCCATGTGGGTGCTGGGGATCGAACCCGGGTCCTCTGTAAGAGCGGTAGGAAAGATACACCTGAAATGAGCCAACAATCCATTGGAAACAGAAGATGAAAATACGTGAGAACCAGATTTCTGAACATAACTGAAAACACATAGTACTGCCTCTCACTCACTCCATTCAAAGATCAGGGGCTCTTATGGAAGAGGTGGCAGGAAAATGTAAGGACTGGAAGAAAGCGGGTGGGGTGTAGCAAGGACATTCTTGTGAATGGGCTAGATATGGACATCTTCTGAAGGAAGGAAGGAACCATGTATCTAGAAACCACCAGTCGGTTCAACTAGGAGAAGGGCTAACTGCACACAAACAAGAGTGCTAGTGGGTATGTCTCTCTCCTGCCAGCACCCTGCTTTGCCGAGGTTCCAGGGACCATGGCCCAGAAAGAACATGAGAGTGGAGAGCACCAAAATCCCTGTAATTGAACCTGTAACCCATTTGCAATGTGAGAAAGATCATTAAATTGTTAATCTCCTCTAAAAAAAAATAAAAAAGAAAGAGAATCTGGGCAGGAGAGATGGCTCAGTGGTTAAGAACACTGGCTGCTCTTGCAGAGGACCAGGGTTTGATTCCCAGCACCCATATGGCAGCTAAGAACTGTCCGTAACTCTAGTTCAAGGGGATCCAATGCCCTTTTCTGATCTCTGCAGGCATCGCACAACACAGGTGCACCTACACACATGCAGGCAATACACTCATACACATAAAATTAAAATAATGAATAAAGCATTTTTTAAAGAATGAGAATCCATTGCTATTTTTTTTCAGAACTTGCCTGTAAAACACTTGGATAATATTCCCCAATGTTGAACCTCTGCATATCCCAAACCTAGCCACCCCTCTATGCAGACATTGTAAAAATGAACACATCTGTTCATCAAAGACATAACCTTCCAAGAAGTACTTACAATCTAAACAAAGCTATGTAATTGCCTAAGGCTGAGTGTTTAATGAGGGTCGGCTGCACGGCCCAGTGAACTACAACACAGCAAGGAAAATGAACAGATGTTGGTTAAGCCAGGGTGGAGGAGGAAACTTAGACTCTCTGCGTTGACTAAGCCCAAGCCAGACTAGAAGCTCATCCTGCAGGATTTTATGCACACAACATTCAAGTACAAGCACAGTAATGTCTGTTGTCAGAGGTCAGGACTGTCTGGCCCTGCAGTGGCAGAGGGTAGTGGCTGGAGATGGGCAGAGGTGCTTCTGGGGTACTGATTTCGCTGAGGGGCTCACACTGTGAAGATGCAGTGACTGTGTCCATATGCTGGTTGCTGCCTCCTCCATCTATAGCTAGAAGAAAGCTTGCCTGGAAAAAGGCCGCTGCCTTCGGGTGTCTGCGAAGCTCACCAGACGTGCAGTGGGCAGCTGCAGGCAGCTTTGCTGTGCTAACTCAGTGTTGTCAAACAGGGCTGCTGTCAATATATAGCCATAAAATGGGCAGCTATACAACATATAGCAATAGAATAAAAATAAAACACAGGGATTGCATGGTGAAAGGCAACTTTGAGTATACATGTATATATATATATATATATATATATACACACACACACACATATATACATACACACACACACATATATACATATACACACATATACTGGATGGAGTTTGTGTGTAAACAAATTTTAAAACTCTGAGTCAAGGTTAAAATGGCAAAAGTTCTGCAAATTTCCTTCAAGAGTATTATGCCATGGGTTTGCTCTCAGAAGTCATACTATTTGGAGGGGCTTACTTTCTTGGGCTGGGGGTATAGCTCAATTGTATTTTTGGGGGGTTTTTTGAGACAGGGTCTCCCTTTAGTCCCAGGTGACCTGGAGCTTGCTATGTTGACCGGGCTGGCCTTGAACTCAGAGATCTGCCTGCCTCTGCCTCTTGAGTGCTGGGATTAAAGGTGTGGTCGGTGTATTTATAGCAATTTGTAGAACTTCCTCAGCATATACAAAGCCTCAGTCCCCGGGGTTGCTATATAGAGACAGAGATGACATTACTCTCCAGAACTAGCCTTGGGGCAGGAGCACTCTCTGGATTTTCTCTTCTGGACATGGTGGCTCTGGATTTCCTGTGTCCCATGGCTGGCACATGGCTTTGTTGCTCATGATCTTTTGCCTTTATTTTAATGTCAGAGTTATAACTCACCAAGCCCTTGACTTGGACCCTCAAGTCAAACTAGTCACACCTGTCCAGACACTCTAAAGTCTGTCACTGCCTTCTGGTTTGAATCTACAGTCTTAAACAGATGGAATTGAGAGGGTGGAAAGAGAGCAGTTAAGGGAGTCCCAGTGTTGAGGGCTTAAAATGTTCCAGGGTTCTATGCTGACTTGGCTCAGTCCAACATTTCTTCAACTTTCCAAAATAGTCGGGCAGTAGTATTGGCCACCAATGGCTTGGTTCCTTTAGGGTCAAATAAATACCATGATATAATCAATCAGCCATGGCTACAGACCAGGACATCATCTAGGGAAAGGGTCTTTCCTTGGGCTGAAAGCATAGCAAATTAGCTAGACGAGCAGCTTGGTATAGCAGGAAGTTGGACAACTTCTCCAAATGAGTTCTACTTCTTTTTTTTTTTTAATTAATTTTATTTATTTCTGTATGTGTATGAATGTACTGTCTGCATGCAAGTCTGTGCACCTGTGTCGTGCAATGCCGCAGAGGTCAGAAGAGGGTGTCAGATTCCCCTGGAACTGGAGTTCTCCTGGAATTGGAGTTTCAGACGGTTCTNGTGCAATGCCGCAGAGGTCAGAAGAGGGTGTCAGATTCCCCTGGAACTGGAGTTCTCCTGGAATTGGAGTTTCAGACGGTTCTTGGCCGCCATGTGGGTGCTGGGGATCGAACCCTGGTCCTCTGCAAGAGCGGTCGGCGCTCTTAACCGCTAGGCCATCTCTCCAGCCCCATGAGTTCTACTTCTTGACCTGGCTTCCTAGGTTCTGATGGCCAGAGAAACATCCCTGGGGGAGGCCCCTCCCTGAGGTGATGAGAAATGTGTTGTGGGACTGTGATACGGATTTGGAACTGGGGATAGCTTATTACTTATTTTTTCTATTGCTGTGGCCAGCTTCCTGACAGAAACAAGAAAAAGAAGGATTTTCCTGAGCCCATAGCTTCCCAGGGCTCGGTGCATTGTCACTGGGCATCGTGTGCTTAGGAGAGGACCATAGCAGTGACAACAGAACGTGTCACCCTTGGTGGACAGGAGGCAGAGAGTAAGTAGAACAATACAGGAGGGGCTCAGAGCTCCAGGGACATGTCCTCGGTGACCCACGTTCTCCAACCAGGCCCTACCTTTTCAAGAACACTGACGTACATTAAGGGTTGATTCAGTCAAAGCCCCGAGGATCTGATTATCTCTGAAAATGTTCTCATAGACACTCCCAAAAGGGGGTTTATAATCACCTAGACATTTCTTACTTCAATCAAATTGACAAACAAATTTGACCACCACAGTTAACAATTAGGTTATAAGCTGGGCACATAGCACTTGGGAGGCAGAGGTAGGCAGACCTCTGAGTTCAAGGCCAGCCTGGTCTGTATGACGAGTTCCAGGCAAGAGACACTGTCTAAAAAAATATTATCTCATAAACAAAAGAGCTGAGGAAGATTAGGTAAGCCATCAAGCCCATGGGTGGGAAACTGAGGCACGGGGTTGCAGTGGCTTGAGGGGCCGCCATGGCGGTCTCTGAATTTATCAGTTAGGTGGTATGGTTATAAAAAACCCCTTAGTGATTTCATATCCCAACTCTGCCTACCAGGGGATAGTCCCCCACCCCCACCCCATGGGGGAGAGCGGGGTACTGGAAATCCCTTACCTCTGACTGCCCTGAGGAGATGCACTCTCTTCACACCTCTATTCCCACCCAAATGCACCATTTCCCATGCATCTCACTGGTTGCCTCCCTGTGCATGCACAGCTCCATGGAGCTGAGAGCAGGATGAACTCATAGTCACCAAGCCAGCGGAGGAGCCAATCACCAGGCTGCTTTTCTCTGTTGTCTGCAGGGTAGGATGCCATTGAGGAAGAGATTTAAGGATCTGGAATGAAGTAGACTTCCCCTTCTGCAGCTTGGCACAACATGGAACTCCCCAGGTTCCTACCTAGACATCCCTCCCCAGGCCTCCTGGTATCATGAATGCACAGGTACACACACACACACACACACACACACACACACACACACACATGCACACACCACACACACCACACAATCACATGCATACTCACACTTGGCACCACCCAACACCCATGCTGTGTTGCTGCCTTCATACCCACCCTGTTCTCTGTGCCAGGAGGCAGAACTCTGGGAATGACGTCACCAGCTTGTTGCCTTTTTGTTTCCAGATTGGTCTAATCAAGAAACTGGCAGGACATGAGCTGATTGCTAAAATTCCAAGTAGCACAAATAGGGGACTGGAGCCAGATGTGGACCCCCCAAAAAACCAAAACCAAACCAAACAGCAGAAGGCTTTGGGGAGACCTTGGCCATCCTATAATCAGTTCTCTGCCAGACTGGAAGAGGCAGAGCAAGTTTAGCTGCCAGTGTCTAACAAAACAGTGAAAATGAATGAGTTGTGCTTATAATACCTTCTCCCCCTAGCCGATGTCTGTTTCTCAAAAACAGAGAAAAGAAGAGAAAGGATAGATATACAGGCTACACTATTTGTTTATGGAAAGTAGTTCTGTGTGTGTGTGTGTGTGTGTGTGTGTGTGTGTGTGTGTGTGAGTCATAACTACTACTCGTACTTCCCTCCCTAGCTAGCCTGTGGCCTCTCTCCAGCTGGGACTGGGTCACTGCCTTCTATCCACAGAGCTGTCTGGCCAACAGTCATGTGTTCCTGAGTGTTACCTTAGTCAGCAGCAGCTCAGCCCTGTCACTATCTCTAATAACCAGGACAGTGGTGTTCCCTGAGCACCGTAATGCTTTAGGAAGATGGCTGGAGGAAATTTCTATGGAGAACACACTGGGCATCACTATTTCATGGATTGATTCTGGCTGCCACTTCCAGTTTCAAAGTGGCTTCATGTCTGTGGCTGTGATAGCTTCTTTTGCTTGCAGTTTGTGACAGGGCCTTGGGAAGTTTCTCTCTAGATATCTATATGACCCAGTGGTTTACAGGTGGTAGACACTCCATCAAACACCCTAGGAATAGACTCAGAGAGGTTACGAGACTTGGCTACGGTTACCCATGTTAAATCAGGATCTGAACCCACCCAGCTAGCAGTGAGGCCCATAGAAATCTTTCATGGAACTTTGCTGCCAGGAGTTGGCGACATGAGAGATTGCTGCAATGGCTTGTTAGAGAAATGGGGACAAACATTGCTTTGAGACCCGCAGACCATGAGTGTATTAGAGGTCTTTCCATCACTGTAGTGAAATGAAATGCGTGTAGGGAAGAGCTGTCCTTCCCCTCATGCTCTGGGAGCTTCCAGTCTACAGACGGTTGGCCCTGTGTTTGGACTTCTGGCAGGGCAGCACTTCATGGTTGCAATGTGTGGTGGAATTACTTCTCACCAGGAAGTTCAGGAGAGAACGAGGGCGAGGCAGAGGGCAGTGTCCTGAAGACTTCTTCAAGGCCACACCTCTAAAGATTTAAAGACCTCTACTATGCTCCATCTCTCTCTCTTTTTTAAAAAATTTGTTTATTTATTATGTGTATGAATGTACTGTCTGCATGTAGGTTTGTGCACCTGTATCGTGCAATGCCTCGGAGGTCAGAAGAGGGCATCGGATTCCCCTAGGACTGGAGTCAAAGACAGTTCTCAGCTGCCATGTGGGTGCTGGGGATCGAACCTGGGTCCTCTGCAAGAGCAGTCGGCACTCTTAACCGCTAGGCCATCTCTCCAGCCCATCTCTTTTTTAATTTTAACCAATATTTTTATTGATTCTTTAAGAATTTCATACAATGTATTTTGATGACATTCAGAGCCTCTTTCCCATCTCTACCCCAACCTCCACGCCACCCTCACTTCATATCCCCTAGTTTTAAGTTCTATTGAGTCTAATTTGTGTTTCCTAAGTGCTCTTGGTGTGGGTCTATCCCTGGGAGTCTGGTCAATCTATTTGGCATCAGAATCTTAAAGAGAACGGACTCTCCCTGTCCCAGAAGCTATCAGTTTCCAATGGATCCTCAGCTCGGACTGGCCTCTTGCCCATCTTCCCCATCCATGCTGGGATTTTTGTCTGGCTTGTACTTGCACAGGTCTTGTGCATGATGTCACAAGCAATGTGGGTTCATATGTGCAACTGCCATGGTGTTGTGTACAAACCACACAGGTTCCTTGCTCTCATCGACCATCTCTGACTCGTACAATCCTGCACCCTCTTCCACAGGGATTTTTGGGCCCTGGAAGGAGAGGTTATGATGTAGGTATCTCATTTATGGCTGAGGATTCTGCAGTATCATGTTCCCTGCACATTGACAAGTTCTGGGCCTCCGTGGTAATTGTCATCTCCTGCTTTTTGGATTAGAATTGAGAGATATACTAATCTATGGGTGTAAGAGCGAGCCATTAGCAACTTCCTCATGGAGAATATTGAGAAAGACTGAGAAAGAGATGAAAGGCATGTTTGGCAGAATGCATGAGCTCTGGTGGGGTGGGGAATGGGGGGACACGGGTCTAGAGTTGTTAAAAAAATAAAAATAGGGCTGGAGAGATGGCCTAGCAGTTAAGAGCACCGACCGCTCTTGCAGAGGACCCGGGTTCGAGCCCCAGCACCCACATGGCAGCTGAGAACCGTCTGAAACTCCAATTCCAGGAGAACTCCAGTTCCAGGGGAATTCGAGACCCTCTTCTGACCTCCACGGCATTGCACGACACGGGTGTACAGACTTGCATGCAGACAGTACATTCATACACATACAGAAATAAATAAAAATTAATAAAAAAATAAAAAATAATAAAAATAAATTTATATATAAAAAAAGAGTGAGCCATTAGGAGCTAGTTTAATACTATGTCTATTTAGCAAAATGACAGTAACATGTTCTCCCCTATGGCTGGTGACCTGTCTAGTGATAACAGTTTCAGGTATGGACTCCATCTTGTAAAGTGGGTAGCAGGCCCACTTAGAAGTTGGCAGCTTACTATCATAATATTTGTGCCACTCTTGCACCTGTGGGCATACGTTGCCAGGTTCCTTGGTGATGTAGCTCACAGACTTCACAGCTGGGTACAGTTGATGATTGCTTTTCTCTTCTAGTAGCATGCACAGCACCTTACATAGCCATGGAAGCTAGTCAGCAGAGATGAAACTTCGAGACCACTACCAATTTGATTAACCTTTGTTTAGTCTATGACTCATGTATGTATGTAGTGCCTTCAGCAATATGGTCTTGCTGTCACAATCTGGTGGGTAACCAAAAGCAGTAACAATAGTTAGTACTGTTGGAAGGTCTGTGGGGCCTCATAGACTTGGCTTTTTATCTTCCATCAAGAATGGTCCTTGATGTAGATGGCACAGAGCCACAAAGAACACTCACTGCCCACTGTGATACATGGGGTCAGATCCTTTTGAAGCTGTTGCTCAGATCTTAGCTAGAGCCATGTAATCCTGTATAAATACAGAGCCAGGTTTTCCAAATATCCATCTATCAATCTACCTATAATCCATCATCTATCAGTCATCTGTCATCTATCTGTTGGTCATCTATTATCTATCTACCTATCTATGAATCAATCAATTATCTATCTACCTATCTATGAATGAATCAATCATCTATCATCTATCTATCATTGGTATATCATCTATCACCTCCTGGTCCATCTAAGGAGACTTATTATAGAAATTAGTGCACTAATTACCTTCACTAAGAAGCCCCATAGTCTGATGTTTGCAAATGGAGACCATGAGGGTAGTTGGAATAATTAATTATAATAATAATCATAATAATAATCAGCCTGAGGAACAGAGGTAGAGGGTGCATGAAAGTGGCTGGTGCTTTTAGGTCATGAGTCAGAAAGCCCACCATCCAGAAGCTTGATGACCCAGAGTAGGAGAAGCTGGGTGTTTCAGCTTGAAATTTCATCCTTATTCTGCCTTTCTGTTTTATCTGGGACTCAAGGGATTGGCTGAAACTCACATTGGAACAGAATCTTCTCAATCTACTGATCCAAATCCTAATCTCTTCTACAGACACCCTGGACCTGAAATAACCACTTATCAGCTATCTGAATATCTACCCCAAGCCTAGACATGTTGACAGATATAATTCACCATACCACCCCACAAACTGTGGCCAAATATTTTAATCCAGATAAAAATATAAAATGAATTTTATAAAAATAACCCACTTTCTCTGATAAGACCCTACCTTCTAAAGGTTCACACAGTTCCTCAATGTAGTGCCACAAGCTGGAGACCCACTATCTGTGGGACATTTCACATCTGATCTATAATATTGTCCATGGTGCAGTTTCATAGCCTCTCTCCCTCTGTCCCCACCTTCCTTTTCTTTCTCCTCTCCCAACTCCGACTTGATTCCAAACCATCTTCAAATTTCAGATCACATGTCTGTTCCTTGGAGCACCTTCAACCAGACCTGGCTCCTGTAAGATCCTTCAGTCTACTCATCATGACACTAAGCCTGATACTTAACCTTTTTTTTTTGGTCTTTTTGAGACAGGGTTTCCCTGTAGCCCCAGGTGTTCTGGAACTCACTCTGTAGACCAGGCTGGCCTTAAACTCACAAAGATCCGCCTGCCTCTGCCTCCCCAGTGCTAGGATTAAAGGTGTGCGCCACCACACCTGGCAGTATCATATTATATTTATGAAAGATACAGTTGCGGGGTTGGAGAAGCTTAGGGGTGAGGAGAACTTGTTCTTGCAGAGGCCTGGATTCACTCCCTCCTGATTAGGGAGGAAGGGTTTATTTCATCTTAGATTTCGAAGGCATAGTCCATCTTTGAGGGAAGTCAGGCAGGAACTCAGGGCAGGAACCTGGAGGCAGGAACTTAAGCACAGGCCATGGAGGAGTGCTGCTTTCTGGCTTGTTCCTCTGGCCTGTGCTCAGCCTGCTTTCTTACATGACCCAGGACCACCTGCTTAGGGGAGGTGCCACCCACAGTGGGCAGGGCCCTCCCATCTCACTCAGTAATCAAGAAAATGCCCCACAGACAGCCCTTAGGCCAGTGCTATAAATCTCAGTCGAGGTTTCCTCTTCCCAGTGAGTGAAGGTGAATCCAAGCCAACTGTGACAGGTTCCCAGTGCCCACATGGTAGCTCACAACTGTCTATAACTTCAGTTTCAGGGGATATGATTTCCTTTGGGGCACTGTACATATGTGGTACACATACATATATGTAGGCAAACAATCATACATCTAAAACTAAAAGAAATAAATTGGGGCTGGAGAGATGGCTCAGTGGTTAACAGCACTGGCTGCTCTTCCAGAGGACCCAAGTTGGGTTCTCAGCACACACATAGCAGCTAGCAACAGTCTAGGGAATCCAACGTGCCCTTTTGGCCTCCAAGGGCATCGCATGCTTGGGTGCACTTACATACATGCACAGAAATCACTCATACACATTAATAACTAAATAAAAAAAATTTTAAAGAAATGAATCTTTAAAAAAATATACTTATATATAAATTTAATGTATTTTTCTATTATACATTAAAGACATTTATAGGATATGATATCATATAATAATATGTATAATGATATAATATTAGATGAATTTAAGAAATATTACGCTTATCTTTAGTCTGTGTTGGTTAATGCTAATCTTCACCGTGGCAGGCTCTGGAGTCACCTAGGAAGCAAGCTTCCAGGAACACTTGTGAGGGATTGATTACCTTAATTAGTGCTGTGCAGGAGGTACCTGTTTGCAGGCTTGAAAGATACAAGATCGAGGAAGTCCTTGAATCTTGCTCCATGTTTTCAAAGAGCAGCTGAGGCCGAGCAATGTATGGCAGTTGGAGTTCCTGCCATGAACCCCTGAGACACCACTAAGTCAAGCTGTACAGGTAAAGCCTAAGTTGCAATGGAAACCCCAGGATGTTGAAGCTACTGCCATAGCCACGGGAAGTTCCCACAGAGAGCTGTAATCATGAGGTGGAGTCAACTCAAGGGAGAGATTATGCCTGGAAGCAGGCAGCACAGCTCGGGTGGTGGGGCTGCCTAAACTCTTTGCCTCCTGTTTGGTACCAGGTGAACATCTCCTCCTCTCCATACTCCTGCCACATGATGACTCCAATAACCACAGGCCCAGAATTAATGGAGCTGAGGATTTTGGATTGAACCCTCTAAAACCATGAACCAAAATAAATCTTCTTTACGAACTTTATGGCAGGTATTTTGTCACAGGGATGAAGAAAGTAACTGGCACTTTGTTAGCTTTCCTGTTCTTTGATACAACATCCTAAGGAAAGCAACTTAAGGAAGGGCTCGTTTTGGCTCCAAGTTCGAGGGCAGCACTCACCAGCCAGGGATGTCCTCCCACCAGAGGCTTGAGGCATCTAGTCATATTGCATCCAAGTTATGCAGAAGTGACAAATGTGGTTCAGCTCTCTCCTTCCTTTTAGAGCTGTCCAAGACCCCAGCCCAGGGGGTGATGCCCCCACTGATGTTTGTCCCGCCTCAATTAATCTAATAAAGATAATCCCTCACCAGGGTTCCTGGAGGCCTGTCTCCTAGGTGATTCTAGATCCAGCTATCATAACTCTATCCCTTGTAAACAGGACCCTCAAGTGCATCACTTAAAAGCTGTAACTTTCCACCCCATCCTCATAATCTCAAACCCATCTTATAATACAAAAATACACTGAGTCCAATTTCAAAAGTCCCCAGAGAATTTAACAATACAGCACTCTTTGAAAGTCCAAAGCCCAACTCTCATCTGAGAAAAAAGCAATCTTATAACTGTGAAGTCCTACACAAACTTGCATACTTCTAGCATATAGTGGCACACAATAAACATTTCCATTCCACAAGGGAGAAATGAATAAGGAATAGTCAGACCAAACCAAGACCAAAGCTCAGCAGAGCGAACACCAAATCCTGCAGCTCCATGTCCAGAATTTGGGACACCGTTGGAGGCAGAAGCAAGAGGACAGAAGACCAGTTATAACCTTCAAGTCCATGACCCCTAGAGACCTACATCATAAAGCTGGGCCCTACTTCCTAAAGTTTCTGCACCCTCTCAATACAGTGCCATCAACTGGGACCAGACATATACCATGTGAGCCTATTGGTGGGGGGAGTATTTCACACACAAAGCATGAGATTGCTCAGTATGTCTTCACCGAAGGAATGAAGGAAGGAGGGAGAGAGGGAAGGGGCAGAGAGGAAGAGAACAGTCTTTGCTGTTTAGCATCTTGTCAGATATCTCCTTAGTCAGCATTATGCAGGCAAAGAAGCTACAGTAAAGGTGGGAGCATAAGGCAGGCCCTTTCAGGAGCTTTGACTATCTACTTTTATCAATGCAGGCCAAAGACATTTACTTGAAAAGAAAAGTCTCGATTCTGACAGGCATGGAAGCTGCTAGCCACCATAGCAGGAAGGAGCAAAGTCACAGAGGCTCCGAGGGGGCTGCCACAAAGCCTCTCCCCCCGCATTTGTCTGAGGGGTCTTGGGTGTGGTTGAAAACACACATTGAAAAGAACATGCTGGAAAGTTGCTCCTCTGAGAGCTGGAGACGAAACACAGCTTCCCAGAGCAGCGCAGACCTTCTGCCACTTGGTAAAGGTAACAAAACAGTGGTTTTATTGATGTAGCCGTTGCCTGCTGCAGAAGCATTACACAACGCTGTCCAGACAAAACAGACAAGCACGAAGCCCCAGCAGAGGAGCTGGGCAAGTATGGAAACTGAGGAGCATCAAAGTCAAGGCAGCTCTCATCCTGGCCTGAAGGATGCCGTTCTCTGCAGAAGCTGCCTGGCCAGTGGCTGAGACGGCTCTGGCGTGGGTAGGAAAAGGTGCTACAAGGTGATACCGTACAAGAGAGAAATTATGGAGAACATTTGTGTGTGCCAATCCCAAAGTTATTGCTCTACACATTTTATGTAAAACAAATGTGGACAACAGCGATTTATATCTCCATTTAACTCAGATGCAATACCGTTTTTATCAGATTCTGTAAACCAATGTTGTTTAATATACACATATTTACTTTTACTAAGTCCTAAGACACCATGTTTCCTGTAGACAGTGTCTAGGCAAAACTGGGTACTAGTTGAACTCACATCAATTATATATGCATTAATCGAATATATCATGGACCGTGTCCCTCTCCCACCCCTCCCCCTTCCCAATTCACCATTTCAGTCCTTTTCCTGATGCAGTCTTCCTGTTTTTTGTTCTTTTAACATGCATCCCTTTCCACGAGAAATATTTATCTGGGTTATTGGTACTAAATCCACAAATGAGGGACACCATTTGTCGTTTGTTTTTCTGGACTGGTGTATCCTTCACTTAACATAATGTCTTCTAACTCCATCCATTTACCTGCAAAGTTTATGATGGTTGTCCCTCTTTCTGCTGCATAGAACTCCTTTGTATACATGTACCACATTTTCTCTATCCACCTTCAGTTGAGGGCACCACTGGCCCGGTGGTCCAGCTTTTGTCTATTGTGAACAGTTCTCCATAATTTCTCTGTTGTACAGTATCACCTTGAAGCATTCTCTTTAAGATGAGTTAACGTGAAAAATTAAGTTTGCTTCCATTAATCTGATATATAGTCACCCAAAACAACTGAGTGAATTTGAATGAAAATCTGTGCCTTTATTTCCACCCTTTGTATAGTTAGTAATACAGAGCTGTCTTCTGGAGATTCATGGGTTAAAGAAAAAAAGGCGGGGGAAGACAGATAGACATGGAACCTTTTTGCATCAAAAATCTTGCAAATCAAATCCTAAAACTAACTATGGAAAAGATTTGTGGGTCCCAAAAATGACAAAATGTCACCAATTAAGGCTGAGAAAGAAAAGATAGCAGCTTTGCATTGAGTAGGATGTACCAGAAAGTGCCAACTGAAAGGTTGACCTGTCTTAACATTGAAAGGAAGAAAGAAAACCTCAGATTGCAAAACACCGGAACGCCCTATTTTAAAAGCAGTGTGCTTATCCCTGAATAGGACACCTATGTCAAACCTCTACCCCCAGAGGCTCAGAGATCATTGAATTTTGGAATAAGGGGTGGAAAGATTGTAAGAGGCAGAGGTGGTGGTCGACCATAGGAAACAGAGTTTTCCAGGCAACTGGGCAGTCATTCATATGACCTCACAGCAACGATGACAGCATGCACAGTCCTACGCCAGCTCGAGTCAGACAACATGACAGCACAGATATGGGGAAATATTGGCGACCCACGGCTGTTGCGAGGGGGAAAGCCAATCTTGTTTAGGGGTGAGACTCTTGGTTGGTTAACCAGGTTTTTTTCCCCTTCCAGTGGCGGATGACATGTAATTTATAGTACAAGAGAAGTGGGGGGGGTTAGGAGGGGGTTGCAGATTGAGAGGGATCTAAATCAAGTAGAACAAATAACATTTTTATGGGGCTGGGAGAAGAGCCTAACAGTTAAGAGTGCCGACTGTCCTTACAGAGGACTCCGGTTCAATCCCCAGCACCCACATGGCGGCCGAGAACCGTCTGAAACTCCAATTCCAGGAGAACTCCAGTTCCAGGGGAATCCGATGCCCTCTTCTGACCTCCGCGGCATTGCACGACACGGGTGCACAAACTTGCATGCAGACAGTACATTCATACACATACAGAAATAAATAAATGCTGGGCGTGGTGGCGCACGCCTTTAATCCTAGCACTTGGGAGGCAGAGGCACGCGGATCTCTGTGAGTTCGAGGCCAGCCTGGTCTACAGAGTGAGTTCCAGGACAGCCAGAGCAACAGGGAGACCCTGTCTCAAAAAAAAAAAAATGTTGTATGAAAGCTATAAAAATTTAATTAAAATATCTTTATTTAAAAAAATATTTCTGCTGGGCAGGCTTGGTGGCACACACCTTTAATCCCTGTACTCAGGAGGCAGAGGCAGGTGGATCTCTGTGAGTTCAAGGCCAGCCTGATCTACACAGCAAGTTCCAGGCTAGCTGGGGCTACAGGGAGACCCTGTCTCAAGAAGACCTAAAAGGAAGAGAAAGTCCTTCTCTTGGAATTTCAAGGACATTAATGGGGAAGAGGGACTGACTTTTCAGAAAGTTCCTAACCCTGTAGTTGGATCTTTGAAGGTATGGTGGCCACTTTGTTAATTCCTGGGGACAACTTAGCTCAACAAAAAGAAAAAGCTATCAGGAGAAAGAAGGCCAAGAGGTAACAGAGTGGGCTCGGAGCCTCGATCCTTCTGGATTTTCCAGAAACACAGGCAGACCCACTATGCCTGAGGAGGAAGGAATAAAGCAGGCTAAACTCTGTTGCCTCGGTCCCCTGCACGTCCCTCATTGCCACACATCTAACTGAAACCCTTATATCCCAGGCAGTTCTGAGCTACTCTCAAATGGTCAAGCCCTCCCCCATGCCAGCCCCGAGTCTCTCCTGGACGCTCTACCTGGCGAGTTGCTCCTCCGTTTTCCCGGCCAATGTGCTGGCCACTGTTGCTTTTCTCAGACCACACCTCACTGGCTTCTGCAAATTATTTGTCAAGCTTGGGTTTCCATCTGGAGCTGTGAACTCCTGAAATGCAAGGACCATGGGCAATGATTCCTTCCTATGTCTCCAGACAGACAAATGTGGACAGACAGGAGGGACAGGGAGAGTCCTGAGTCCCATCAGGTCCAGCTTAAGAGCTGAGACTAAGAGCATTAGCCTTTTAAGGGATTGTGAGTGGGAGAGACAGTGTCCAGCCTGAGGGAAGACTCCCTGGTGAGCTTCCTCACTCTGTTCCCAGGAGAAAGTCTCACAGCTAGGCCCTATTCTTGCTTCTAAGTCCCGTCAGGACATTCTGAAGCTTCTCCTAGCTCTGCCTGTCTTTTTTTTTTTTTTTTTTTTTTTTTTTTAAATCTCTTCTCTGATGGGGCTGCAGTGTGGCCCTTTTAGTCTAGGCTTATACTGCAGAGGCTCTGGGGAGCTCTGGATCCATAAGGCTTTCTACCCCATGCTGGGGCCCTGTGCTCTGTCTGAGACTTCCTCCCATGGCCTGGAGCTGCCTGGAAGTGAGATGCCAGGACCTGACCTGATTCTGTGGTGCTCCTAATTCAAGAGAGTGGCTGCGGTATGAATGAGTCCCTAATTGCTTTCCTTTCACTCACAGGAATTTCCAAAGAACAAAGAGGCCCCTTGGCCCTGTGACCAGGTCCTTTTAAGAACAGGTACTTCCACAGCTGGAGAGATGGCTCAGTGGTTAAAATCACTGGCTGTCCTTGCAGAAGTCTGGGGTTCAAATCCCAGCACTCATTTGGCAGCTAACAACCATTTGTAACTCTAGTTCCAGGGGATCAAACCCCCTCTTCTGACCTCTGGGGGCACTGCATGACACAGATGCACTTACACACATGCAGGTACAACACTCATACAGAAAATACAAATACATAAATAAATAAAAAGAACAGATATTTCTTAGAATGCTGGCAAAGGTTTGCCCTTCTTCAGCAGGTACAAAATGAACAGAGATACAGTTTTCCCACGTCCAGCTCTTTGGAGAACTGTGGCCTGGTACCTGGACACAGAATGGACTGCCACTTCCCAATCCATGCACTGACCCCTTCACAGCTATAAAAGGACATTGTTGACCATCCGACTCCATGGAACATGCTATTTTTCAGGTAAACACCTCATTTTCTAAGTTGACAATATATAACTTACTGTATTATAACATACTGTAGCATGGAGCCACACATGCATTTTAAAAGTGCTTATTTGGATCTGTTTGGTTTCTTAAATTGTGATCGGTGATATCACCATGCAATGCCACGATTGATACTTTGATATGAGAGAAAAGAGAATAGATTTCAGTTTGGGAAATCAGATGCAGAAAAGAATCCGTGAATACTCATACGGTGGAATGTGAGGTGGAGGAAGGAAGGAATTACTTTAGAAAGTTCTTGAGCCCAGTGTCAGGCCCCGCTGCATGTGACTGCTGGAGAGCACCCTGTGAACCAGGAGAAAGGAGTGACGCTGCTGAATCTGAGCAGAGGGTGGGAAGAACACACAAAGGGCCTCTCCGCAGAGGACCCGAGGTTGGACTGGCAATCGGGAAGACTCTCCTGTGCTGTAGGAACGGATAATCATCATTATTAAAAACCTGAAATTAAAGAGTAAAAAGAGGTGCACTTCCCCCAGTCTTGGAGTACACTGCAGTTACACAGAACACAAGGAAAACACTTGATTTGTTTGGAGCTCATTAGAAAAGGCCCAGAATAATATCAAAAGGCAGAGTTCAAAAACTCAGCTGCCTGTCTGGACTGGAATACTGACTTGGAAGAAGCAAGTGTGGACTGTGGGGGACTGAGGGGGACTGTGGGGGGCTGAGGGGGGCTGGGACAATGGGCTCATCTGAGGTCAGCTGGCTCTAGCTCCTGTCCAGGGATGCTGCATACAGATGCCAGGGTCTCTAAAATTTAAATTCTGGGGCAGGGGACAGCAAAACTAAAACCAGAGTCATTTACAAAGTCAAAGCAACATTGAAATACCTTGATTTGAGATCACCAGAAGCACAGCCAGAGGCAAAGTTTTGAGTGTGAGAAGTGTGTTTGGACAGTGGTCTCAGGTGTTGGGGGCAGGGAACTGATGTGGTGTTCGTGTTCTCATTGCTGGGACAAAATGCCTGGACAAAAGATTCACGTTGACTCATGCCTTCAGAAATTTCATTCTATTAAGGTGGGAATGACATGGCAGAGTAATGCAGCTCCCAGGAGGGTGGCCAGGAAGCGGAGAGAGTGAGAGAGAGAGTGAGAGAGTGAGAGAGGGAGAGAGGGAGGGAGGGAGCGAGAGAGCAAGAGAGCGAGAGAGCAAGAGGGAGACACCCATATTTTATTCCAAATGGCCCCTCAGCCTATGGGATGGTGTTGTGAATATTTAGTGTTGTGAATATTTCGCCTTAGCTAATCCTCTCTGGAGACACTCCTGCAGTGCTTTGCTAACATGCGAGGGATTTCTCAACCCAAGCAAGATGGAAGTTGTAAGCATAACAGTAGGTGAAATAGAAGGGACGGTGGCTACTAACGTGTGCAAAGGAGCAAGATAGGTCTGTCTATCAGGGCTCAGTACCACAGGGGAAGGTACTCCAGGAGACTCACAGGCCAGGGCTCAGTCCCTTGGAGCAGGAAGGAAGCTGGGGACATTTACTCAGTGTTCCTCCCTCTTCCCACTGATTGCTGTGCACAAGACTGACTGAGTTTCCTTTCTGTCTGCATGGGCTCAGCCGCAGGTGTTGGCTGGAGTCAACAATGGTAGCTAGATGGACCATAAACAGTGTCCTTGAACAGTGAGTAGACTAACCCCAGAAGCTGGACAGAGCAGGAAAACCACAGTTATTCGGCCTTAGCATTGGAAAAGCCTGCTAAGTACGAACTTTCCATAGAACTTGCGGCTAGTGATGTGCCTTAGAGTTGAGGCCCAGTCTGGCCCATTTCTCCGGTGACATTTTGATTGAGAATTCAACCTCAAATTTGGGTAGAATTTCCCAAGGCCTCTGTTTCTCCACAGTACTGGATCTGAGAATAGTGTCAAGAAACCTCACTCTGGCTCTAGCTTGCCACATAAGGTCATGCGAGTCTCTACTCAGCCCTGAGGCTCAGTTTCCCCAACTTACCAATCACCCATCAGATGCCATCTGTAATTCTGGCTGTGGGGTTTTGGATTTTTGCCTTACGTGGGAATGGTGAGCTAAGCATGGGCTGGGATGGTGCTGGACTCTGAGAAGTAGTAAAAGCATGGAACCCAGATTAACCCAGAGAAAAGCTACCACTTCCTTTTTTTACAGAGGGTCAGCAAATGGCCAAGCCCTGGGAAGTCCCCCTACCCAGGAGGGTAATGCAGGGGATCTGAGTGAAGGTTCTTCTCCCTGGAAAGTGTTGGCTAGAAGCCGCATGGATTCACGTCATGAAGGAAGGAAGTCAGCGGTCTCCACCATTTGCTTGTCAATTCTCAGCCTTTGAACGAGGGTTAGTGATGGATAAGGGCAGGCCTCGCTCCTGTTAGTGGGTGCCAGGAGACCCCGCACGCTTTGCCCTTCTGCATCTCTGCCTTTAATCAAGGCCTCTGAGGTAATTGCTCCGTGGATGAACAGCTTGCGGCCCAGTGTGCAACTAACAATTAGTTTAGAGACTGTGATCTATAAATTTTGAGGCTAGGGAAAGAGGATTTGGGGCACGTGGGCTATCGTTTCTAATGAAGAAGAATCACACACCGGAAGGGATCCCAGGCGTTATTGAAGCAGCTTAATATCATCTGGCTGTGATTTGTAGGCCTCAGTAATGCTGCATGATTGTGGGGAGAGAAAGAAAATAGGGTCTGGGGGGTGGGCGAGTGAACTGTTGTTGTTTGTGTTTCTTAAGAAAAAAACAAAACCCTCACTCTGTGCTCGTGAGATTTACGACATGTGGGCCACCATCTGTATAAACCCAAGCCATCTCTGTCACTGTCTCCCCAGCTCTGTAAACAAGGCCCAACCTAGTGGGACACCATTGGAATGTCTTCCTATTTATTGTTTATAAAAATAAATGGGCTGGCCAGAGATGTATGTGAGCAATGGTGCAGCTGCACAAGCAAGGGTCCGAGTGAGTGGGGTGCAGGGTGCTTGGGAGGGCCAGGGACCTGACCCCAGACGGGGAGAGTCTCCCATCAGCCAGGCAGGACCACTTCGGGAGATGAAAGGGAAGAAGGAAGCAGGAGGGAGCCCGGGGAAGAGCCAGATTCAATAGGAGTCAGGTCCAACCTCTTCCCCTTTGGTCAGACCACAGTGGTTTACGTTTGGAGAGCTGGCCCAAAAAAGCACATCCTCCTGGCAGAGGGTGCACAGGATGCCAAAGGGCACCTTGCATTCTCAGGGAAGCAAAGAGCAGTGCAAGATGTGAAATCCATAAGGCTCCTGGGAGCTTCTGTTTAAAGACTGGCCCCCCCTTTCCTTCCCTTGTGATAAGAAGGCAGGATGCCCTGGGCAGTGGCATGTGCTGCCTTCCACAGTCCTCTAGACACATGCATCAAGCTGGTCTAAGCCCTACCAAATACTCTTTAACTGGGCTGTCCCCAGAGGACAGCTGCTGTCCTGATGTGTCCCTGAAGCCAAATGACAGGGGCAGAAGTAAGACTCAGATTTTTAAGAGACTTCTTCGGAGGCAGCCCTGGGAGTGGAGCTGGGCAGCAGGGTGACCATGCTTGACAGGAGTTGACAATTTCAGAATAGCGAGGAGAGGATTTGGCTATTCAAATGAAAATGGCTGTACAGTAGTCCTAATCCTCACACATCGGACACAAATGTGATCCCATCTTCACACACTGGACACAAATGTGATCCTGTCCTCACACACTGTACACAAGTGTTAAATGCTTCACTGTGTCCAATAAATACAAACAATTGGCATGTGATAGCTAAAACCAAAAAAGTCCTCACTTTTAGACAACAATAACAACAACAACAACAGCAACAAAAAAAATGAAGTCCTGAACAGCAAAACAATTTGTCCAAGGTATAAGCAGACAGAACTAGACCCTCCCAGGAAGTCTGGGGTTAGCTCCTCCCACACACCTTTCATCCAGACCTGCAGCCCTTGATTCATGCCTACTTCTTACCAGATCCTTGCAGTTCATTCTCCAGGTGGAAGCCGGGTTGGTCTTTTAATATGAGGCTGATGGCCTTTTTGAAACCGTTCTTGTGCTACGGGGTATGAGAGGCTTGCCAGTGTCCCTGAACTTCTTGTGTGAAGTCTGTCTGGAACCCAGTAGTTCTGTTTCCCACTTCTGACTGTGCTGAGCTCACCTCAGGGCCTTTGCATTCGCTGTTCCTCCAGCTGAAATGTTCTTCCTCCAGATCTCACTATTGGTATATCCTTCAATTTCCACTTGAATAACTTTGCCTTGGGGAGGACTTCCCTGACTACTTCTAGCATCTTCCTGTCACAGGGCATTTTCAGGTTCATTAACCAGATTTGCTGTTTTTTCCTTTGGTTATTTATCACAATTGGGAAATAAAATGATATATTTATCTATTCACAGTCTGTCCTTACCATTTGCTCATCTTAAGAGAGGAGCTCCTTTCTTTTATTAAGACTTTTTTGGTTTATTTATTTTTATTTTATACCTATCAATGTTTTTGCCTATAAAGGCCACCTGGGAAGACAATGCCCATGGAGGCCAGAAGAGGGGGTCAGATCCCCTGGAACTGGAGTTAGGAATGGTCATTAGCTGCCGTGTGGGTCCTGGGAACCAAACCTGGGTCCTCTAGAAGAGCCGTTAATGCTCTTAACCACTGAGCCATCCATCTCTCTGGCCCGTGGAAGTGCTTCCTTATCTTGTCCTTTTCTGAATTGCCAAGGTCTAAATGAGTGTCTGGGTTTGGTATTCACTCCATTGTTTAGAGCTTTTTCCTCCTTGTTCAGCTATGCTTACTAGATTTATTATAACTGATGATCTGGGAAACCTAGATCCTCAGAGGAAATACAAACCACAGATAATAAGTGGGCAAACAAACCCTAGAAGGTTTCTCTTAGGATTGTGGTTAAAGTTTTTAAAAATTCATGTAGTTTGTTTGTTTGTTTCTTTCTTTCTTTCATTTTTTTTCTTTTTTTTTTTTTTTTGTCTTTTTGAGACAGGGTCTCCCTTTAGTCCCAGCTGGACTGGAGCTCACTATGTAGACCAGGCAGGCCTTGAACTCATAAAGATCCACCTGCTTCTGCCTCCCAAGTGCTAGGATTAAAGGCATGTGCCACCACGCCCAGTTCATGTAGTTTCTTTTTTTTTTTTTAATTTTTGTATGTGTATGAATGTACTGTCTGCATGTAGGCCTGTGCACCTGTGTCGTGCAATGCTGCGGAGGTCAGAAGAAGGCGTCATATTCCCCTGGAACTGGAGTTCTCCTGGAATTGGAGTTACAGACAGTTCTCAGCCACCACGTGGGTGCTGGGGATCGAACCCGGGCCCTCTGCAAGAGCAGTCGGTGCTCTTAACCGCTAAGCTATCTCTCCAGCCCCTCATGTAGTTTCTTAACATAGAGCTCTGCCCCCTCCCTAACCCCCCATGCAGAGTCTACGTTACAAATATGGCATCTTGGATCAGCTCAACAGTGGATGCTGCAGTAAACCTGCCTTCAATCAGCTGGTCACCAGGTGTGGTGGAGAGATGTTCTTAAAGACAAGCCCCTTTAGATGATCAGGTCTCTTCAAAGAGACTCATTGAGGCTGGGAAGGAGCTGATGTCATCACAGGCTGGTGAGGTCATGCCCAACCAGGAAGCGGGTGACTCTTCAGACTTTCCGCCTGCCCAACCCCATCTTTCCTGCTCTGGGAAGTCATTTCCATTTAACCA
Source organism: Rhizomys pruinosus (assembly GCA_009823505.1). Taxonomy (NCBI): domain Eukaryota; kingdom Metazoa; phylum Chordata; class Mammalia; order Rodentia; family Spalacidae; genus Rhizomys; species Rhizomys pruinosus. Next base: position 546,613 of record VZQC01011742.1, on the reverse strand, counting down.
GAACTACTTAAATAGCACGGACCATGACCACGAGGGGAGAAAATGACCCAGAGCTATTTCGTCAACACTTACCTGTGAACCTTGTGCCAAGTCCAGAGGGTTAAACCTGGGAGGGCTACGGCTTGGAAGAAGCAGAAACTGTCAGTATCATACCCCACCCGATTAAAAAAAAATAAAAAAATGCACGTGTGGATCCCTCTTTGTTAGTCCTAGCCTTTAACCTCCACCCCAATGACCCTTTTACATACATATATACGTGTAGTATACATTAACATACCAAAACATAGCGAAAGATGGAGTTCACTTGACATTATGTACACTTGTCATGTATTTTGGCCATTTTCACTCCTCGGTCACCCTTGATCCACTGGACACCTTTCTTTCCCAGGGAGCCCTCCTTCTTTTATGTTGCGTGTATTGAAAATCCAGATTCTACCTCTGAAAGATGTCACATCCTGTCCTTCTCAGCCTGGCTTCTTTCATTTCACAAGATAATTCCATTCCCCCTCCCTACGTGGAGAAGAGCCATGGCTTCTAGACCATTCTTGTCTCAAAGTAAACTGGATATCACTAAGTTAAGTTGTTGACACTTAAAAAAGATTCTTTCAAAATTGAGAACATAGCTCCTAATTTCTCCAAAAAACAAGGCATTTCTCATACTCTAGGTGACTTTCCTAGGCACATCAAGCACAGAGTGTGCCTGCTTCCTGAGTAAATATTCACTGACTGGGGCCAAGCAGTGTTCTAAATGCTGCAAAGACCAACTGAGGAAGTTCCTATTCTAAAAATTCCCTTCCCTGGGGGTGGAGCAGGGCAGAGAGTGGGCAAGCAAACATACAGCCCAGAAAACTGACTCCAGCAGGTAGAAAGTGCTCTGGAGGAAATACATTTAAATGATGTAACAAAGAAGAGGGGGTCACTTCCTGCTTGTGTGGTCAGGGAGTGTATCTTAGCCCTGAGGCGTAGTGTGGTGGTTTGAATGAGTGTCCCCCATTGGCTTTAAGTATTCAGACATTTTGTCCCCAGTTGGTGGCACTGTTCTGAGAGGTCTTAGAAGGTGTGGCCATGCCAGTACGTCACTGGGGACGGGCTTAGTGAGTTTAACAAGCCTTGCTAGTCTCCAAAGGGTCTCTTGACTTCCTGTACTCATTGCAAGATGCAAACCTCTGCTTGCTGCTCCAGCCCCGGCCACCATGCATTCTGCCACAGTGGACTCTAATTCCCTGGAACCGTCAATCGTAAGCTCGAATAAACTCTTCCTTTTATAAGTCCCCTTGGTCATGGTGGTTTATCACAGCAACAGAAAAGTGACGAGTACACTTAGAGATGTGAATAATAAGGTAGCACCAGCCAGAACAACACTCAGGAGAATATTTCTATAACTGCAAACAGGGGGATGTCAAGTACTGGTCAAAGCTTCTGGGGTAGAAGTCAGCTTCATGAAGGGATGAATAGCATGTATGGCAGAATGCATGCGCTCTGGAGGAGTGGGGGGATGGGGGGGACACAGGTCTAGATTTGATAAACAATATATATATAAATAAAAAAAGATAAAAAAAAGAAGTCAGCTTCATGAGTTCCCAGTATTACAGGGTGGCTCTGACACAGGGTGTGTCAGCAGCACAGTAGAGGCAGAGACCCTGTAAGACTTGAGGAGGAGTCTGAGAAACCACCAGAACTTGTTACCAGGATCATGTGACTTCCCACTGCATGGCATGCTCCTGGCATCTGTTATCTCAGACAGTGCCTGATTCCTTTCTGTCTGCTGCAGTAGTTGGCATGCAAATTCTGGGAAAATATACACAGGTTGTTAAACAAAACCTTTGAGTCCCACATGATGGAAAAATATGTTTTCTCTTAACACCACTTAGTTATTATAGTTTAGCTGGGTATCGATTTCTAGACTGTGATTTTGAAGTTCATCCTTTTGCTTCCACTAGTCTGTAATATTGCAATGATCCAAACATAGCTGTCTTAGGCTTAATATCTGTTCATTTTCTATCTATTCATTTTCCTTGTGTGATTTTGAGAGAGAGAGAGAGAGAGATAATGCCACATTGTATACGTAGAGGTCAGACAGTAACTTGAGAGTCCATTCTCTCCTCCTCCCATGTTTTGGGGTACAGCCCCCCTTGTTTCTGCTGTTGAGCTGCTAAACTTCTGGCCAATTCTCCTGCCTACTTGCTCTGTCTTGCTGTAGGATGCTGGGGTTAGACATGTGAGCCACCATACCCAGCTTTTGCCCTGGAATCCTGGGATATAACTCAGGTCATTAGGCTTGTGCAGTAAGTGATTTTGCCCACTGACTGGCCTGATAACTTCTTCTTCATACATAAATTTTATAAGGATGTGTCCAAATGCATAGTTTTCTCATTCTGGTCAGAATTTGGTGTTTCCTGCTCAATATTTAATTTTCATGTGTAAAACACTTCCTTTTCTAATTCTTTATTATTTTAATATCTCTATTAGGATATAATTCAAACATGTACATTATACAATGTTTTAAAATATATTTACAGATTTATATAAACATCACTACTATCTATTTTAGATTTTCATCAACTGACAACATCCTTGACTAAACACTAATCATTCCACTCTCTCCTTCCGCTCCACTCCACATTCCAGGAAGCCACACATCTCCTTCAGCGGGGCAAGATTCCCCTTTCTGGATGCTTGATTTACATATAATTAGGCGATCTGTGGCTGTGTGTGGCTGGCCTCTTTCACTTAGCACAGGTACTCAAAAGTCATCTGTTCTACAGCGTGGGTCAGTTCATTCTTTTTCATTGCTTTGTAATAGTCCCACCATGTGACCTTATTTTTTAATTATTTTTACCCTCTGTTTAGCATGTTCGGGAATGTCATTATTGCTAATTTACATTCATGCATTTTTTTACTTATTTGTATCTTTTCTTTGGGGAAAAAGTCTTTCACATTACTTCCGAACACTTTTATTTTTTTCAGTTATGTTCCTTAGAATGTGTTTTCTGCAACAGAATGTCAAACTCAGATGGCTTAAGCAGGAAAATCAGTTCTTTAGGTTGTCTAATTGTAAATCTACAGGTTGGGCGGAAATCAGGCTTGGCAGCTTTCCCATCTTTGTTTGCTTTCCACGGCACTAACCTTGTCCTCACAGTGTCCTCCACAGCTGCAGGATGGACGCCCAGATGTGCTGTGTACAGCTGCTTTGCTGTTGTCTTTTCAGATGTGTCTCCAAAATTGGCCTAGAAACTGTGCCCACTTCTACTCCAGCTCCCGCTTTGAGTTTTGTCCTGTGCTTGTTCCTAACCCATCCATTGGCAAAAGGGAAAAGAAACATCTGAGTAGCTTCCAATGTTGGTGAAGATAATTCAGCAAAAGAAGCAGCTGTGTTTTCAGCCATCAGCACTGTCGGCTCTGTCTGTGCTCCCCATTACTGCCGTAACAAAATACCATGAATTTGGTGACTTAAAATGACCTGCATTTATTATCTTAAAAATATATTGTTAATATGTTATATTATTATATTTATGTGTGTACACACATGCATCATGGTATGTATGTGAAAGTCAGAGGAGTTGGCTCCTCCTTCCACCATGTGAGTCCTGGGGACTCAACTGAGGTCATCAGTGTTGGAAAGTGCCCTTCCCCACTGAGCCATCTTGCCAGCCCCACGTCTAGTCTCTTATAAGTCTGGAGTACAGAAATCAAAATCTATATATTTATAGGATAATGTTCTTTCTAAAGTTTTAGGGGAGAATGAATCCATTCCTTTGTCCGTTTGAGTTCCTGGAAGCCAACTGGATGCTCTGGCACATGGCCCCACCCTCGCACCATTCACCCTTCATTCCGGAGTCTACCTGGCTGCCAGGAAGGAGGATGTGGGGCCAGGGCAAAAAATACCTGCCAAAGGTTGGGACCAGAGCTGAAGGGCGAGACTCCAAAGACCCACATCTTCGCCGCCAGCCCAGAAAGCAGCTGCCCTTTAAATTCCAGAGCATCCTGGAGCTGGATCCACCCAGACGCCCCAGGAGAAGCAGCAGCCTGCCACGATGGGGATGATGGCACCCAGGAGTCTTCCTGTCCCCACATGCCCCCTTCTGTTGCCTTGTCTCCTGCAGTAGCAGAAAGCAAGATCTGGGGTGTCCTGCCTATGAGCCAAGTACACTGAACATCAGGGAGGAGACTCAAGGCCCAACAGATTCAGGGAAAAAGAGAAGAAGACCCTTGGACTCAGGATCCTTAGTGGGCAGCTATAGGTTATGAAAGGTGTGCTGGCCAGGGATGAACAGGTGCGGGGGGGGGCTGGCATTATTTCAATGTTTAGTATTTTATCTCCCTGGAACTTATCTCTTTTTGTGAGTTTTATTTCCCATGTTAAATTTATAAATGGGAGTGTGCTGGATAGCTTTAGTGTCAACTTGACACACCTGGGTTCAGAAAGTAACCAATTACTCTATCCTTCAAATTTGTATTATACTAACAAACAATGCCAAAGCTTCAGCTGCTCGGAGTACTAAAATTGATTTCTCATGTTTGTGAGTTTGAAGTCGGCAGGGGCATTGTTTCCCTCTCTCTAAACTCTGGCTTCTGGAGTGATATAGTGAATGGGGCTGAGTGCTGTAGCGGAGAAAAGAGACCTTTAATGATATCTTCACTTACGTTTATTTTGTTCTAGACTGAAAGTAATACATACAGTTTCTACCCACAACTCACTATTGCAAATGGGTCATGCGACACATGCACAAAGAGCAGGCGTGATTGACAAGCATCAATGACCACTTATAAGTTGACGCTGTAAGAAGGGAAAATACTGGGAGGTTGCAGGAGGAATGGAAGCAGGAGGACAGGAAGCACGAGGAGGGAATGAGGTCGGGTGTCCTGAATGCTGCCTAGCCTTTGCTTTAACTGCTGCAGCAGCCAGAGTCTTGACAGTTACCTTTCTCGGTTTGTTTCCAAACTGAGCTCTGCTTGGGCAGCTCTCTTGGTTCTGAGTATTGTGTCTCACAGCTGAAAATCCGATCTGAATGGAGCTCAGTGGCCTTTCTGATGCCCCATGCTCCTCTGGAGGAGCGGGCGGGGCTTTTCCTTGGACTGCTCAGGACAGATAATCACCTTGAAGTTCTCGCCTCACAAGGAAAGGGCTCAGGTTCTAACAGCGGCTGGACGCTACTGTGAGGAAGATTGACAGGAGTGGACGTTCTAAGAGGTGGGGGCCTGTGGACAGTAATTGGTTCACTGTGGGTGTCGTTCTCTGAAGGAATTAGCAAAGATTTCAAGTGACCCTTTTTGGATATGAGAGCAAGACAGGCCCCTCACCGTTCCTTCCGGCCTCTCACCTCATCATGTGATCTCCATCTTCCCTACGTGTCTGTTATTATGCTATTTCTCATGAGGTTCTCATCAGCACTAAGCCACTGCTACAGACATTCTCCTGAACTACCAAACTGTGAACTAAATAAACCTCTTTCCTTTATATGTTACCCAGCCTCAGATATTTTGTCATAGCATATATCTACAGTATCCATACTTAATGGAAAAAAATTGTATCTCCTATGTATAACTTCACTGTATTTAGAAATATACTTGCAATTTTGCATTTTCCAAATTATTACTTAATCCTTATGCTAACTCAAGAATAGTTCAGATGGTAGTCACTGTCATCTGGGGGCAGGAGGTCATAGGCCACACAGCTATAATTGCACAGACAGAATGTGTGCCCCACTTTCTTGAAGATCATTGCTGTTCTCTTTCTAGAAGATTCTGTTACCGTACTTTCTAAGGGAACAGGTGGGTATTAATTCTTTAGCTGTTTTCCATAATTAGGTGAACGAGTTCTGAGGACTTTCTTACAGACATTACATCACATTAATAGATCTAATTGCTTATTTCTATTGCACCCAAAGGCCATGAGGCAGCCATGGCTTGACAGAAAGAACATTGGAAAAACATTCATCCATTACATCTCTAGTATTTACTGAGTACTGTGTCCATACTAGGAACTTGGTTTACAGCACTGTAATGGCCAGGCTTAGTTTTCAGCTTAATACACCCAGGAAGAGGGAAACTCAGCTGAGGAATTTCCTTCATCTGATTGGCATTTTCTTAATTGCTAATTGATGTGAGAGAGCACAGGCCACTGTGGACGGTGCCATCTCTAGGCAGGAGGGCCCGGGCTGCATAAGGAAGGTAGCTGAACATGAGGTTGAGAGCAAGCCAGTAAGCAGTATTCCTCCATGGCTTCTGCTTCAGTTCCTGCCTCTAGGTTCCTGACTTTGCCTTTCCTTCATGAAGCTTATGGACTAGCACGAGTTTCTGTGCATATACGCCTCTGCATTTTATGGGTGGCTTAATCCATGTAGACTACTGTAACAAAATGCCTTACACTAGATAACTTACGAACAATAGAAAATTTATTGCACACGGCTCTGGAGGCTGGCAAATCAGGATCAAGGCACTGGCAGATCCAGTTTCTGATAAGGGCTTGCTCTCTGCCCTGGATGGTACCTCCTCACGTGGTGGAGGCGCTGAGTACTTTCAAGTTCTTAGACTTATGAGCATGGGGCCCTTCATTACTCCCGCTCTGTGTTACCATCGCATTGAGTGTTAGGTTCTAACACAGGAATTTATGATGGGTCACCTGTGTTCGGACCACAGCAAAGGAACAGAAACAAAGCAATAGCAGACAGGCTCATGCATGTGTCCAGGTAGGACATGCACATTATTTATATAAGCAGGTGAAGAACTATGGAGACAGCTGGTCTGTGGTCTCAGAAGGATGAGTGACTGGCCGGAAACCTTGGGCGAGGCACCTTTCTCTCTTGACCCGTTTTCTCACCTGAAGAATGACCTTGCCTTTTACAGGATGAGCTAGACCTGTGTGAAGTTTAGACACTGAGCATGCATTACTTTAGAAATCCGAAAAAAGGCAGCAGAGACTATGGCCAAAGTCAAGGGAGGTGGAGGAGCGGGGAAGGTAAAATACCAGCAGGGTCTTCTGGGACTTGTCTGGAGGCTGGCTCACTTTCTAACCATACACTTGGACTTCTGCGTATCATTTGGTGGCAGCTGAAAGTATGTCCTCTTTTCTAATGAGCTTCCTTTTCATCTACATGAACCGTGAGTCCAGTATCTAAGGGGGGGGGGGAGTGAGTCAGAGACCAGGGCTCTTAACCTCCACAGATGAGTGACAGTTCAGAGGATGAATTAGCTTACTATGTCCTGGCCTGGACAAAGTCTTTCATTCCTTTCTTCTGCCTCCTCAGAACTGTTTCGATCTTGGCATTAACCTCCTTGTGTTCAAATATCTTATTATGACTTTCCTAGCTTTTGTGTTTGGGGCAAGTTGTTTTTTTTTTTTTTTTTTTTTGAACATCTTTTTTTGGTTTAAAATTCTTTAAAAATGCCATGTGATTTCCCTGATCTTACCAGAAACCAATAAAAACACATTACTTTAAAAATAACTCTCATAAAACCTCTTACTTGTGAAAAGCTTTCATTCTAATAAAAGCGGAGCTAACCAAAACCTTTTAAAACTGCTCCCAGGCATCCATGGGACTTGGCGTGTCCAGACCGCGGCACCTCTTGAGGTGATGAAGATACCAGGCCTCTACCCTGTCTGTAGAATATCGCTCCAAGAAAAATGAACTCACCTATTCTCAGAAAAAAAAACCCAACATGAGTGTGGTAACACCCCACAGAAGGCTGCTCACTCTGTGCCATGCTAACGTGGCCACAGGGGATCTACCATCTTTTCTGTTGTGTGTGAGGTTGTGGCTGGGTTTTCTTTTTTCCTTTCCTCTCAGTTTCCTAAATATAGAATTAATGGGTTGTAGGGAAATTCAATGATTGCTCTTACGTGGTTCTAGAGAGTGGAAAGAAAATATCGCCTTCTCTGCAGGCCTGAAAATTCTCTTTGGGCTACACAGGTCAATTTTTAAGGCCCAGGCTGTTAAGCTGTGATGGCTGGGGGTTTGAAGATGTTCCACTGTCACAAGGTAGAGAGGTGACACCAGGATGTTGAGCCTTGAACAGTAGCCACAGGTTGTTTATCCCACACTCCTGGGAAAGAGGACTTTTAGGCTATATGTTCCCGGGTTGCCATTCCTGTGGGTCTAGCTGTGAATTTTAAAATATTTTTTTTCCTAAAAAGGTGTTTGGATCATGTCAGATGTGTAGCCTGTTTGGAAACCAGAGGTATAAAAACAGAAAATAGTAATCACAAAAGGTAGTTACATCAGCCATTTCCCCCTGAAGACCTGGGTTGAAGAAGCAGCTGATGGGTGGGCACTGGCTCCAAGATGGGGGACTCTGGACCACGAGGGGCTTGAGCCCCCATTCAAACAGGATCTGTGGCCAGGCTGGCATGGGGCAACTCAAGGTGGTATTCTGTCTTTGATGCTCACAGGTTTTTTAAAGAATACATTGGGGGGGGGCTGGAGAGATGGCCTAGCGGTTAAGAGCGCTGACCGCTCTTGCAGAGGACCCGGGTTCGATCCCCAGCACCCACATGGCGGCCGAGAACCATCTGAAACTCCAATTCCAGGAGAACTCCAGTTCCAGGGGAATCCGAGACCCTCTTCTGACCTCCGCGGCATTGCACGACACGGGTGCACAAACTTGCATGCAGACAGTACATTCATACACATACGGAAATAAAAATAAAAATAAAAATAAAAAAAAGAGTACATTGGGATACCGGCGCATGCTTAATGATGGCTTAACAAGTTCTCCTCTCAGAGACTTGATCCCTGAGACAGTATTGTTAATCAGTTTCTTTTTTTAGCATTTTTTATTTATTTGACCAGTAAGCACACATAGGCAATAAACATAAGGAATGTCCATATAAACCCAACTAGTTAACATCTGAGTTCAGTTTTTGTACAACCCTGGCTCCCCAAGTCCAGTTGAAGAGGTTTGCTTATATAAACATGTTGATCAAATAAAAAGAAAAGAGGAAAAAAAATCCTGTCAGTTTTTGCTGTGATCTCACAATTCATCCCCCTTCTCAGCCTCTTCTGCAAGAGTCCCTGGGCTTTGGAGGGGAGGGTGAAAGAGAGTGGAAGATAGAAGATCCATTTTTTTTTTCCTGAGGTGATGCATCAAACTCTTGGGACTGTCCAAGTTCTGTTTGCAATGGACTGGTGGGTTGTTTAGCAGTGTCCTTTTAATTTTAGTAATAAAGCACAAAAAGTAAGAAATAGTAAAGAGTATAGAGTATAACAAGTTACTCTGGGCACAGACACATATGCTTGGATACTATTTTGGTTGGGGCATTATAACTCTTTTTTTTTTTTTTGGTCTTTTTGAGACAGGGTCTCCATGTAGCCCCAACTGGCCTGGAACTGGAACTTGCTCTGTAGACCAGGCTGGCCTTGAACTCACAAAGATCCACCTGCCTATGCCTCCCGAGTGCTAGGATTAAAGGGGTGTGCCACCACGCTCAGCTTTTTTTTTTTTTTTTTGGAATAACTCTTTGACAAAGGGATGCCAATAGCTATTGTTAATCAAATTCCAATACTCTTAATGCATCAGAGAAAAAGTTTCATTCCCACAGAGCTCAAGCCTTTCCATGTTTCAAGTGGGTGCTTCAGGGGAGAGTCCTCAGTATTGCTCAAGGAGAGAGCCATACCTTTATTTTAGTGCTTTCTTTATTTTTTATTTTTATGTGTAGGAGTGTATTGCTCGGATGTGTCTAAGTGCACCCATGTTGTTCAATGCCCTTGAAGGACAGAAGAGGGTGTCAGATACCCTGGTACTGGAGTTATGGATGGTTGTTAGCCACCATGTGAGTGCTGGGAACTGAACCCGGGTCCTCTGCAAGAGTAGCTATTACTCTTAACTGCTGAGCCACCTCTCCAGCCCCAGTTTTAGTTCCTTTTTTTTTTTTAACCTATTTTCACTTTATGTATGAGTGTTAGCCTAGAGCGCTCACCTCATGTGCCCTCGGAAGCCATAAGAGGGCGTTGGATTCCCTGGGACTGGAGCTATGGATTGTTGTTAGCCACCACGTAGGTGCTGGGAACTGAACCCAAGTCTTCTGTTGAACAGCAAATGCTCCTAACCACTGAGCTATCTCTCCAGTCCCTGTTTTAGTTAATTTTATGGCTGGAGGTGGCCATCGAGACATTTTACAAATGTCACCCCCATGCACAGAGAATCATCACCATGCACGATGCCCATGCAGAATATTTAGCCCTCCCTTGGCCCGTTCTGGTATGCAGATGGAGGACCAAAGCAGGGGCTTTGATGCAGGCTCTGGGCAGCACTGCTTTCTTAGCATGCTGCAAACCCAGCCTGCCTAATCAGGAGAGTTACCTGCCTTGCTCACTTTCGTACACGTCCCCTGCCTGAGCGCGTGATTACGTATGAGGCGGAAGATGTTCCCGCTCCTCTCCCTTTAGATTTTGCTGTTTTTTTTTGTTTGTTTGTTTTTTTTAATTTTTTTTTTTTATTTCATTTATTTCTGTATGTGTATGAATGTACTGTCTGCATGCAGGTCTGTGCACCCGTGTCGTGCAATGCCGCGGAGGTCAGAAGAGGGTCTCGGATTCCCCTGGAGCTGGAGTTCTCCTGGAATTGGAGTCTCAGACGGTTCTCGGCCGCCATGTGGGTGCTGGGGATCGAACCCGGGTCCTCTGTAAGAGCAGTCGGTGCTCTTAACCGCTAGGCCATCTCTCCAGCCCTGTTTTTTGTTTTGTGAGACAGGCTCTCACTATATAGTCTGCTTGGTCTCAGACTCACCTTCCCTGTGCCTCTGCCCAGGCAACACCACACTCCCTTTCCTCTGGGCTTTTGTTTCAGTTCACTCATGCCTTTTGCTTTCTACTCAAGAGGACTGAGCCAACATGGCCTAACAGGTCTTTGAATGCCTCAAGGCCCCACATCCAAGGCAGCCACCCTGGCTAGTCAAACAGGCCTCTGTGCAGCTCTGGGGGCCACTTTGTAGAAACATGTTCTGCTGTCAGTACACAGCCCAGTCCCTTCGCAACTGAAACCCCTGACTTCTGAACAGCTCTTCAGTGTGAAGTACATGCTGGATTACCCTCGGCTTTGGATTCAGGCTGGAGCCAGCACAGGGCCCAAAGGAATCTGACTGGATCGAAGGCCATTTTGGGAAAAATAGAGGTAGAAAAATATTAGTATCCAGCCAGTGGTTCATGGCCCACTTATTTATTTGTAGAGTCTTGAGATATATGTGGTCTGAGCTAGCCTTGAGCTCATGATCCTCCAAGTGCCAGGATTATACCCTGCCCAGCTTTCCTTCTCCCCCTCTTCCTCCTCCTCCCCCTCTTCCTCCTCCTCCCCCTCTTCCTCCTCCTCCCCCTCTTCCTCCTCCCCCTCTTCCTCCTCCCCCTCTTCCTCCTCCTCCTCTTTCTCCTCCTTCCTCTTCTTCCTCTTCCTCCTCCTCCTCTTTCTCCTCTTCCTCCTCCTCTTCTTCCTCCTCCTCCTCCTCTTTTTCCTCCTCCCTCCTCCTCCTCTTCCTCCTCCTCTTTCTCCTCCTTCCTCTTCTTCCTCTTCTTCCTCCTCCTTCTCCTCCTCCCTCCTCTTCTCTCCTCCTCCTCTTTCTTCTCCTCCTCTTCCTCCTCCTCTTCCTCCTCCTCCTCTTCCTCCTCCTCTTCTTTCTCCTCCTCCCTCCTCTTCCTCTTCTTCCTCCTCCTCCCCCTCCTCATCTTCCTCCTCCTCTTCTCCCTCCTCCACTCTGTTCCACTGTCTCATCATCTTGGAAAGAGCCCTGGGAATCCCAGGCCCATTCCCAGGAGTCTGAAGGCCACGTTTGTAAAAGCTTTTTCTGGGCCATTGCAGCTGTCTGCACGCGCCTCTGGAGCTGGGGTTACTGGGGATGGTTCTTGACTCATAAAGTTCTTTGGAAAAGTCTCCAAGGTGAAGTTAGGCATTAGTGCTGCTTTTTTCAAAATCAAGTAAACACTTCTCAAAACTCTGTTCTCTTAGCTAAAAAACATTGGTTCCGAGGAAAAATGGAGCTTTGGTGACTGTTTCTGTGCAGGTGAAAGGAGAGCAACTGAAGCTGGCCTGGCTTTGTCAGCTCTGGGCTGGGGAAGACAATCGGTGTTCTGGAAGGTCATCACAGAGAGACAACTCCCCTGCCTTTTGTGTCCCTGCCTTCCATGGGCTTATGGCTGAATGGCTGCTCCAGCTGGCAGTGGGCCATTCTGCTCTGTAGCTGCTCCTTGTTGGCACTGTCATCTGTTGTCACTTAGAAGCCAGCGAGCTAGGTTGAGTCTCCAACCCTGTGCATTTTGTCAGTGTTTGTCCGACACATCTCCCATGTGTTTTGATTCTCTTGTTTAATGCAGATCTCAGAGGCCTTTAATAAAATCACCAAATATATCTCATGTTCTCAATGAACAGCTTTCCAAACAACCATATTATTTATTCATTAGTATTATGTTCAGAGTGCAGAGCTTCGTGTTACTTGGAGAATAAATGAAAGAAAAGCAATGTGGCTCTAAATTCCCCATTTACAGCTTTCGGGAGCCTGGGGCAGCTGTGTAGTGAAGCGCTGCCCCGCCAGCCCCACGGCCCCTCTGGGGCTCTTTATCTCTCTCTGAGCCCACAATGCACAGCCTGGTCACTCTGTGGGCTCAGCACACACCTTGCCTTGCTTTGGGAGTGCTTTCAGTTTGAATAAAACTTAAAACACGTTTTCCCCAAGCACTTTTTCCTCCTAATTTTTAAACTTGCGTATTTTAGGGGAAATCGAGTCCACGAGTTTCTTCTTGTTCCCGATTCATCTGCATTTAGCTCATCAACAACGTGCTGCTCTGCAGAGTAGTGCTCCTGGAACTCTGCTTCGGCGGTGCTCCTGGAACTCCTCCTCCGGGCAGCCCACCTCTCCACTCTCCGGGCCTCTCCTTTCTGTTCAAAGGCACACTTTTCTTGGAAACAGGAATTATTGCCCCCAGCAGCAGAAATATTGGCACACTGTGGGAAAGGCTGGTGGGGTGTGGATTCCAGCCCAGAAGCCCCTTGCGTCCAGAAGAAATGTGCATCTCCTGTTGTGGAATGGTCTGATGGAGTGGTTGAGGGGGTGATTTACAGTGCAGGTGCTGAGTCAGCCCTTCAGGGTTCACTTTTCTTATATGTGAAGTCTGATCATGGTGCACAAGGCATGGGGACACACGGACATAGCAAAGATCAGCGAAAAGTCTGGACACAAAGTAGAGTTCTATGTGAGCCTCAGCGCAAGTGCTGCCACTGCTGCTTTGCTTTTGCACAAGAGACCACTCCCACCTGCGGCAGATCCTCCTCTCTGGAAGTACTTGGATTGTATTTACCCTTCTCCAGCAACAGAACTTGAGACTGGGTCCGCAGGCAACCATGTCATTTGACAAGTAAGAAATTCAGACAAAAGACTGGAAGTATAGTAGTTAGGGTTCACTGGAAAGACAGAACCAGTGGGGTGTGTGTGTGTGTACATGTTTGCATATATGTGTATATGTATGTATGTGTGAGAATGTGTATGTATGTTTATGTATGAATGTATGCAAGTGGTGTGTATGTGACTATGCATCTGCGTGTATGAGTATGTGTGTATATGTGTGTGTGAGTGTGTATGCATGTGTGTGAGAGTCTATGCATGTGCTAGTGTGTATGTATTGTGTATATATGTGTACATGTGTGTATGTTTATGTGTATAGTAGTTATATGTGTGTTGTATGCATATGTATGGGCTATATGTGTGCATGTATATGCATGCGATATATATGTGGTATGTTTGTGTTTGTGTATGTGTGTGGTACATATGTATATATGCATTTTAAATTTTGACTTGTATAACTAGAGGAATGCTAAGTTCCAAATCTGGTCTCAGGAGAGAGCTGCAGTTCAAGTCCAAGGCAGAGACTCTGTTGGGCGCCCAGCAAGAGCCAACATTACCAATGAAGTCCAAAGCCAGCTGTTGGAGAGTCTCCTCTTGCTGGGAGGAGGTCACCCACTTGTTCTATTCAGGCCTCAGCTGACTAGATGAGGCCCAGCATCAAGAGTGTGGAGAGCAGTCCACTTACCCCCAAGTCTGTGGAGTTCCACCTTAGTGTCATCTAAACACGCTTTTCACTTAGAACCAAGGAATAGTCCAGACAGTGGTAGACATAATATCTGAGCACAAAATACAACCACTCCAGCCACTGGGGGATCTACAAGGACCCAGGAAGGCATGTGATGGTGACTGAAAGTGGAAGCCAGAAGATCAGATGGGGCACTGCCTGCATCGGTGCCAAGGTTCCTTTCTCTACTCTGAGTCAGGCTCCCATTATGCCCCACACCTCCACAGCCCACATCTTCAAAGCCATACAGAAAAAGCTCAATTTTGTCAGCAAGAGATCCAGAAACTGAGAGTCTCTGAGTTTCTGTTCTGAGAACAGGTGGGGTCAGGATCTAGGCGGAAGCTCACTCTCACATGTGCACAAGCAAGCAGTCTCACTGGTCCATTCTAAACCCACAAGAAGTTGAAGAACAGGGGAACATTTCACCTGGCTTCTAAAACTAATGGAATGCATTTCCAACTGTGATTTCATCAGTTCTCAAATCACTAAGACAGGAAAGAAATTTAAAATTTACTTTCTCTACAAGAACATTATATTAGCACTTTGAGTTTTTAAAGTAGAAGTTCTGAGCCTAATAACAACAGCGTTCTTTATCTGGAGTCCAGTACTTGCTTCTTTAACCATCACAGTCACTTCAGGGTCCTTTGCTTCTTGCTTGCTTCTCTAGCTTGATTTATTTTCTTTTTCTTTTCTTTTCTTTCTTTCTTTCTTTTTTTTTTTTTGTAAATGAAGGAGAATGGTATGTGTCAGTCAGGTACAATATGTTATTTTGAAATGCATACACACTGAGAAGTGGCTAGACCTAGGGGGCATACAATATTCACACATTTCATTACTTCATGTAATTTCTATTCTTGTTACAAGAACACTTAAAATTGACTCTCCTGGAAAGTTTCCAGAATACGATCCATTTTTATTAATTATAGTCACCATGCTTTACAGTAGGTCTCTATTTAAATAGCTTTATTGAGATACAATTCATATACACAGAAATTATGTGTTTAAAGGGTACAGGTCAATGGCCTTGAGCACATAAATAGTGAAAAAAATTACCGAAATCAGTTGTAAAGCACTTTCATCAGCTTGGAAAGACCCCCTAACCCTCCCCTACACTCCAGCCCTGGTCCACTGTTAACATGGTGCTGAGCGCAGATTGGCCTGCTTTGCACATTTCACATAAGGGGGTCAGACAGAACATGGCCATTTTGATTGGCTTCAGAGCCTCCACTAAGCTGACCACTTTCAGAGCTCACCATATTGTAGTGCTCATCAATGCTTGCTTCTTTTTTATTTCCAACTAATATTCCATCCTATGGATGAACCACATTTTCAGCAGAAGATAGACATTTGAACTGTTTCCAATTCTGGAATAGAAGCAAAATTTACCTTTGAAGTAATTTCAGAGCCATTGAAGTGTTTTTAAATCTCATGTAAATTTTTTCATATTCAGATTTTTTTCTTCTGAGAGTGAATAGATACTATCAGTCTGTGTGTTTTCAGAGAGTTTTTTTTTTTTTTTTGGTCTTTTCGAGACAGGGTCTCCCTGTAGCCCTGGCTGTCCTGGAACTCACCTTGTAGACCAGGCTGGCCTTGAACTCACAAAGATCCGCCTGTCTCTGCCTCCCAAGTGTTAGGATTAAAGGCATGCGCCACCATGCCTGGCTAGAGAGTCTTATTCGGTAGCTATTTTAGACTATTTTATTTATTTATTTATTTATTTATTTATTTATTTATTTATTTATGTTTTGCCTGCATGTATGTAAGTGTACTCATGTTATACAATGCCCGAGGAGGACAGAAGAAAGCACCAGATCCTGTGGAACTGGAGTTATGGACAGTTCTTAGCTGCCATATGGGTGCTGGGAACTGAACCCCAGTTCTCTGCAAGAGCAGCCAGTGCTCTTAATTGCTGAGCCACCTCTCCAGCCCCTCAATGCCATTTTTAATAGATCTCTTTAAACTCATGGGACATTTGTCAGGTGCTGATGATGAATAAAGGAGACCACTCAAAGAAGAAGTGAGGTCCACAGCTACCAAGAAATTCATATTTATAAAGACAGTTCTCTAGGACCACAAGGCACAGATTTACCCCAGTACCCTCATAGTAGGGGACTTCAATACCCCACTGAGCCATTTGGACAAGTCAACCGGACAAAGAATAAACAGAGAGACATCTGAACTGAATGATACTATACACCAAACAGACCTCACAGACACCTACCGAATATTCCACCCTAATACCAGAGAATACACTTTCTACTCAGCACCCCATGGAACATTCTCCAAAATCGACAACATAGTGGGACACAGAAGAAACCTCCACAAATACAAAGATTGAAATAATTTCATGCATTCTATCTAACCACAATGCAATAAAGTTCATTATCAACACCAGGATAAGCCCTACTATCTACAAGAACACATGGAGACTAAACGACACACTCCAGAATAATGAATGGATCAAGGAAGAGATAAAGAAAGAAATAAAAGCATTCCTGGAACTGAATGACAATGATAATACAACACAACAAAACCTATGGGATTCTTTAAAAGCAGTCCTAAGGGGTAAGTTTATAGCCCTGGGTACCTACATTAGAAAAACAGAAAGAGCACAAGTGAACAATCTAAAACTGCAGATAAAAATACTTGAGAGACAACAACAGATAGATGAACCCTAAACACAACAGACAGGAATAAATAACAAAAATCAGAGTAGAAATCAATGAAATAGAAACAAAGAAAACAAACAAAAAAAATCAATGAATCAAAAAATTGGTTCTTTGAGAGAATAAACAAGATAGACAGACCTCTATCCCTGCTAACCAAAAGAAAGAAGGAACAACTCCAAATCAATACAATCTGTGATGAAAGGGGAAACATCACAACAGACAATGAAAAGATCCAGAAAATCATATGGGAATACTTCAAAAACCTATACTCTACCAAGTTTGAAAACCTAGAAGAAATGAATGAATATCTGAAATCCTGGGAATCACCAAAGCTCAACCAAAAAGAGATCAACAGCTTAAACAGACCCATAATATACGAAGAAATTAAAGATGTAATAAGAAACCTCCCAACTAAAAAAAGCCCAGGCCCAGACGGTTTCATGGCAGAATTCTATAAAACATTTCAAAAAGACTTACAACCATTATTACTCAAGTTGTTTAGGATACAAACAGAGGGAATTCTCCCAAATTCCACCTATGAAGGCAGCATCACTCTATTACCAAAACCAGGCAAAGATACAACCAAAAAGGAGAACTATAGACCCATCTCATTAATGAACACAGATGCCAAAATTCTAAACAGGATACTTGCAAATCGCCATACAGACCCATATCAAGAAGATCATCCATCATGACCAAGTTGGATTCATTCCAGAGATGCAGGGATGGTTCAACATATGAAAATCAATAAATATCTTTCAATCGTACTAATGAAGCACAAGCAATTAGATATATAGGTATTTAAGCAGCACTAATAGTTATGGTAGGTTACTTTGGCATAGACACATATGTTTGGATGATATGTTAATCCATGAATTACATTTTTCCCCCCTGTTAAATATGACAGGGTCTTACTGTGGCTTATAACATCTCCTAACCTGTAAAGGATGTAAGCTTGTGGCATCAGCCATGGGTTATTCCTCCAAGGAGAGAGCTAAATAGCCAATTAGATTTGGATATACAGGCACATGGCTGCTCCGCTGCACAGTATTTCCAGGCAGGTGTAGGTATAGCTGAGGTGTCTGGACGGTGGACGTTCTGCTTGACTCCCCAGGGAGACCTGTATTTTCTTATTGGTTTAGTGGCCTTTTGTTACACTCTCTGGCATTCCAAGCCAATGCTGGTGAAACGTTGCATGTGCGGGTCCTAACAAGTAAATCCCGTCGGCCGTGTTTAACGTCAAGGTCTTCGGCCAGCAAAAGGTCCTCTTATTGCCTCTCTTCCTGAAGGTATCCCAACTTAAGGGGCAAGGAGCCCTTACTTTTTGTGAGGCCTTGGATCCCTGGCAACATCCCCCGGTAAGAACATCCATTGCTATGTCAGAGCTCCTGCATTAAAATACTTTGCCTAGTGCATAGTTTAAGTACTTTAGTATTATATTTGGTTCTGAACAGAGGACAATCCCCTTCACAGTTTCTTTATGATCTATTAGTCAACCTTAAAGAAGGCATTTTTACCGTTTTATAAGAAGATTACCTTATAATAGTTGTCTCCATTTACAGTTGGAGAACGACCTATCATCATACGTCATTATCTTTCTCCTTGTTCTATGGGGGGGGAGAGGCAAGAAACTCTCTCGTTACTCTCATTTTAAAACCTTTGTGGCACCTAAGAAGGTATAAGTTTATTAGGACTCATTATATAGTTGTTAACAATGTAGGATCCACAGAAGGGCTTGATGTTTATGGCATCTGAGGCTTTTCTTCCTTTAACCTAATCGTTCAAGCGACGGGTCAACCTTTCAGCTGCCACTTTTTGGTACATCCTACTCAATGCAAAGCTGTATATTTTCTTTCTCAGCCCTTAGTTGGTGATATTTCGTCCTGTTGGAACAACCATATCTTTTCCCGTGGTTAATTTTAAAATTTGAATTGCAAGGTTTTTTTGACCCCGAAAAGGTTATGTTGTCCGTGTACCCCTCCTTTCTTTTTAAACTCATGAGCTCCAAGAGACAGTTGGTTATTATACATTCTATAGGGTGTATAACAAAAGCGCAACAGATTATACAAATTCACCCATAGAAAATTCAATCCAAAATTCACCCATACGTTGTTTTGAGGTGACATATATATTGAATTAACTGGGAGCAAACTTAAATTTTAAATGTTAAATCAGTAACTTAAAAGAGAATGCTACAGGTGGTACTGTACAACAGAGAAATATAGAGAACATTTGTATGTCAATCCCAAAGTTATTGCTTCTTACGATTGTCGTACAAACAAAGTGGAACACCAGCGGTGAATTAATCTACATTTAAACCAGAGCACTACCTATGGTTTTATCCAGAGTCCTGTAAACAATGTGTTCGAATAACACATGATTTACTTTACCTGAACGTCCTAAATCCACTCCAGCAGTAACAGGGAAAACTTCCAGTCCATGAGAAGGAAACTGGCAAGAATGACTCTAGAGTCCAGTATACAGCTTCCAGAGAATGTGGAACTGTTCTTTACTTTCACATCCCTGTCCCTGTTTTCCTAAAGCCTATGGGAACATACCTGCTGCGAAGGAGGAGGGATGGTAAGAATGTTATGAAGGCTACCGATTGGGGTGAATGGTGAAACTACCCCACCGATGACCGTCTCCGGACACTTCCATGTTGATCAACTTGATTGAACAAACCCAACATGTCACACCGCCCCACTGGATGTGTGGAGGCCGGGCTAATTGACCTCCGTATTTTATTTTTATATTATGTTTGCTTCATTAGTGGGCTGCTCAAGTGAATGGTGGTGCGCGTCTCAGTGGAACCAGCCTGTATGATTGGAGTTTTGCAGAAGGATTGTGCTTGTTACTCATTTGGATTGAATTTTATTTGGTGTTTGGGTAAATTGTTGTGATTTTCTCATTTTGTGCTGATTTTTTTTTTATTGGTTCTTCGCGATATGAAGGTTACAATGAACGTTATTGATTTACCTCCCAGGTACACGCCGTACTACACTGAATATTCGTTTTTGCCTCCATGGAAACTAACATGTGCGATCCTGAGTTCTGATGATGTGGCTATTTTTGTATAGAAACGATTTCGTGAGGAGTTGGTAAAATTATCTTCTTTGAAGTTTGCAGCGCTGTTATCTGGAGCAGTTTGGCGGAGGGAATTAATCTAAGAGTCAGAAAATCATGTCTAAGCGCTTCTGATTTCTTCGAAGCCGTTTTAGGATGTCAATCAGGTTAGTATTATAGATTTATTACACTTGAGTAGGGTCTTTGGATCTAGAAGAACAGATTGATTGTATTGGTTATCGTCATGGACATTTGGAGCTATTTTATTAGGAAGATTTCCTGATCCTTCAGTTTTCTGGTTTTAGCTAGGTAAGATCAATCAGTTAAGTCCTAGATATGTGAGGCTTGGAAAACGGCTTGTGCTCAAGTTTTGGGCTGCTAAATATTCGTGGGCCAAGTGTTTCCAAGTGATAAAATATCTTTGGATTAGACACGAGTGAGCCTAAAGAGTTCTTTACTTTAGCTCGGGATTCGGTTGGCATTTTGCTGGCTTGATTTCTATATCCTCCTAGCTCAGAGCCGGGCATCCGTTTGTGTTCCTGCTTTTTACTGGAGTTTACCTGTGCGCTGTTGGGATAAAGGCGCAACCTAAGGCCAAGTTGCACGAACCCGTTGCCCAGGTCAGACTTGCTCAACTAACTGGGCTTACTCATGGGTGGGTGTGGGGGCTGATGGCATGGAGAAAGATGGCCGAAAGGTCGTGTAGTGGGAAGAAGCTCTTTTTTGGACAGGCAGCTGGTGAGGGATTGCGGGGGCACGAACCTGTTCTCCGGCTAGTGATGACAAGAAGTTACCTCTCCTTGTGTTAATTATCGATTTTGTACGCTCACCATCTGGCTTCCTCTTGTAGAGAAGTAGCAGAGCCGGGCGTGGTGGCGCCGCTGCTCTTAATTCTAGCACTTGGGGGGAGGCAGAGGCAGCGTGGGCCTTTGTGAGTTAAGGCCGAACTGATCCTAATCACCCGCCGGCAATATTCCAGGAGTGACAGTTGGGTTAGGGTGACCGCTGGTCTCAAGACGAAGTCACCAAAGAAACAGGCCAGAGACCGCAAAAAAGAAAAGGGCTAAAGCCAGGCAGCCACGGGCTGGCGCGGCGCAGAGAAACTGTAAGGAAGCCTGGTCCACTCCACACTCTGAGCACTAATATTAAAGACACAGCCGTGTGTATGATGGATCAGCGATCGGGATACTTTTCCACTGCCTTCAGCTTCTTAATACACGCATTTCCGTGCAACACTATAAAGCTCCTCAATCAGTTATTCGCTAGTCGCCACCGCCCCAAGGCTAGGAAAGAAAAAGACCACCTTCTCGCTTGTCCACATCTGATCAAGAGGTAGGCTGAGTTGAAGAACATCTGAGACCATTGTCACATGCTGGTGATAGGCTCGGAACATACAAAAATGCCCCATGTATCAACTTTGTTATTACTTTTTTTCTTTTTTTTTTTGAGGGAAGGATTATAAGAATGGTTGGAACAAAGCGGCTCTCCAGAGTATGCTCGTGGGTTTACTTCCACCTTGGGCCACTGGAACTATTCATGTGGAAACTCACACCTAATATGTCATTGTAGATCGATACGTTTGATAGTAGACACCTAGGTGGGCCTTATTTTGCGGGCTCTGACCGCTCCGTCACGATGTCACTACAGGTCTTGATGATTCTGGACAAATTCTACAACATGCCTCTGCTTCCCACCGCACTGGGGTGGTTCTGGAGTACCGAGATAAGGAAAAAAGGTGTGCTCCCACCAATAACTGAAAGCCTGGTTTGAATCAATACCTTCATATTAATCTAATTACATCGAACATAATTGATCATGATCAGAAACATACAAAACAGTCAAAATCGAGTAGGATTTTAACACATTTGGGCCAGGCCATGAAGGTGGTGGAATGCTGTATTGTAAGGACTATAAGTTATCGTGAGAGGAAAAGTTTGTCATGAGGGTTTTATGGAGCCAGCATGAGAGGCTTATACATTAGATCGAGTTCTTAGCTTGGCCCTGATCTGTTTGGAGTAGAACCTCTGCTGGTCTCAAAATAAAGCAAAACATTCCCAGTACTGCTTTGAGAATGTAAAAGGCACAACGTCTGTGATCCTAAAGATACTGGGGGTCCCTGAAGATACTTTTTTGTTTTTTTATTTGTCCTTGGATAACAAAGTCAAACTATTGGCTTATGTATAATTAAGGCCTGCTCTGAGTAGTAAAGTGTATTCTCTTGCGGTATTCTGATCGGAGTAGGCATATCGAGTAACAGGTCTATGAGCGTCCATTTGGTGTATCAATGTGTAGTGGAATTCAGCGCTCCAAGGATGTCTCATGTGCTTTATTCTTTGATCCTGTCTGATTCACCTGCATGCCACAAGGGACTCTAGATCGAGGTAAATATGGAGTCCCTAACTATGAGCAAGCTGGGTAGACTGGGATCAGTGTGTGACTTGTGGCCTTTGGAACTCCCCGCCTCTCTTAAAGATAGCTATCAGAGGGAGGTTTGGTGCATCTCAAAGTTTGGGCATCATCATATTTTCATATAGGCTAATTTGGTTGGAAGAATCTTCTTGGTGACTTGTTCCTTCGATAAAAATGCAATGTGTGATTGGCCTTCCCTATTGCTACCTCAATTCTGATTTCTTTTAACCTCTTGAAGTTCTTATTTTTCGGTTGCTCTGTGAGGCCTATTAAAATAAACAACCACCTGCTTAACCCTTTTTAGCGGATCAGGCTCTCCACCACATTCCTGGTGCAGTGAAGATTATGCTATCTGGAAATAAGGCCAGTGTTTTTTCCAATCGGCTCATCGGATCTTTGACAGAAGTTGGATTGCCTGGTGTCCTATTGAAAGGTAAGATGTGGATTTTTTATTGTTTTTTTTTTCTAGTATTGTGTGAAACTTTACAAGATACTGATCGTGACATGCAGGCATTATTGTGCACCCATGTCGTGCATTCCGCGCGTAGGTCAGAAGAGGGTTTGGATTCCACCACGGCCCCTGGAACTTGGAGCCCTCTCTGCAACCTCCTACTTCCCGGTACAATGTGAGAGAAAATGTTCTATTACGATTGGCTCTCCAGAAACTCGCACATGCAAAATGTGAGGTGCCTAGGGGGTAGAGATTCGAAAAGCAGACGGCACACAAAGGGTCCTCTGCTTACAGAGATCAGTTCAGGCTCACTTGCCTTAACCCGCTAGGCGTGGTTAACCTCAGTCTGTGCCCGAACATTCTATTGTTCCTTTTGCCTTGGAGACAGTCTCATAGCTTCATTCTTCTCTGCTCAGGCCCCGATAAGATGTGTTTCTTCCGGTAGGCGCCAGTGCTGAAAATGATTCGCATGGACAACACTTCACTGTTTTTCCTAATCCAATCTCCCAGTCTTTGCCTTCCCTCCATGGGTAGGATTCCGGATAGGAAAATTTAAGTCATTAATGAATATGTCATATGCATTGGCTGTAATTTCCAATTTGCTCGAGGGGGATCTTATCCATTTTCTACATACTGGGGTTTTATACGCCACACACACACCCACACACACCATCTATGCTTTTTTTCTACCCACCACTGTATAGTGTAAATCACTGAACAATTCATATTCTGTTTTTGAGCAATAGTCTTTAAAAATTATATAACTGGTATCACATGTGTGGGCAGATATATCATTGCATATTTTCTTTGCATTTCCATTTTATTTTTATGCTTCTAAGATTTATCCATGTTGGCAAGCTGAAGTGCTCAGAGGTTAAGAGCAACTGCGCTGGTTAACATCAATACCATAGAATGTATCCAGGGATCAATGCCGAGCTCGTTACTTCCCTGCCCTCACACACCTCAGATGGCACAGTAGTTAGTGCATGGTTTTTAAATTCATGCAGGGAATTGCAGAATACAACTTATACAATATAATGAGTAAAATCCAAAAAATATTTAAAGGGATTTATGCCACGCTAGAAACACAATAATAAGTTATATCATTATTTAAAGCATTGGATGAACTTGACCTTTTCTTTAAATTTTTTTTTTTTTTTTTTATTGTGTATGGTATAAACCTAACCGGCTTGGTCTTCATGTAGGGTCTCTGGTGGAAGATGTAATCCATGCCTCTTGAGCAGATGTTGCGGAGGTCAGAAGACGGGGCGTCGGATCTCCCTGGCAAATGGAAGTTACGACAACTGGTTGCTTAGCCTGCCCATCATCCCTCATCATGGGTGCTCCTGAAGAATCAACCAGGTCCGTCAGATGCAACGCAGGATCCCAGTGCTTACTTAGTCACTGAGGCCATTATGATATATCTAATTACTTCTAATCTATTTATGCTTTATCTATGTGTATTCGTATATAAGGGCATGTTGTGGCGTTGCGACCCATCAATTATAGATCTCATTGTGTCCAGATGAGCAGTGTATTGGCTTAGTGGTAACAACGGTCTTGCCAACTACATGCGTCCTCAGCTTGAAAAAAAACTTCAGCAACTGTACGTTTTTTTGTATTTGTTCTAATTCTTTAGACATTTTTGTTTTTCCTCATCTATTCATGGCGCCGATATGTGTCATGCAAGGGATTTTGTATGCACATGGTGTCTCTTTGAGTAATTGAAGAAGTTTCATAACAACTTCAAGTTCAGTCAGGGT